>CAWUFW010008129.1:600000-925350 GCA_963921515.1 Calotriton arnoldi
TTAGTTCTGTATGCCAGAAGCCCCTGATGAAATGCTACGAAGGCATGAAACGCGTCGGGCTAATCGGACAATCTGTGTGGCAGCAGTCCCTTTCTTGTATCTGCAACTTTCAAATAAACGTCTTTGAGCTGAATTTACCTGTTGTGGGCCCCTCCACAGCGGGCGACTTTGTTGTATGGATATATATATATATATATATATATATACATACACACACACAAAAAGGAAGCAGAGAACTCTGGGTAGTTCCCACGTTTAGATGAAGAGCAACTCCCATATAGATCACCCAAAAACACCACGTACACTTTAAAATCTGCTCACCTCAAATGTCGTTTTTTAAGCATAGGATTAGCACAGTGCCATCCACGCCAAGCTAGAAAGGTACAAAGTATTTTGCCATTTATATAGCAAAGTCTTTAAACATAGGATTAGTTAGGGCCCTCCATGCCGACCTACTCAAATAGTATTTCTATAGTTTATTACCATATTATTATATGTCCCATTCATCCTTAGTCAAAAGGGATTTCAAAGCATGTACAGGAAAATATATTGTGCTCACATACCTTATCCAGTTTTCTGCCTCCATCTTTTGTGGCAGCTTTCAAAAGTTGAGTTTCCATGTTTAGTGTGAACTGACAATTCTTCTTAGACATTTTACCTATCCAGGTATTTTGCATCCAGTTCAATGATGAACCTGAATTCAAGTTTCCTCAGCAATTTAATTCTGTCATCAGTCCATCTAATTGGCAATATCCTCTCAATACCAAAAAACAACAGTAAGTCAGCATTAAAACCAAGTTCTTGTGTAAAATGTTGTGCTACTGGATAGGATGAACTCTTGGCCTTATTTGCCTGATGTGTACTTGTTAATTTATAGGGAAGATCATACTTCCTACATATTGTACCCCACTTGGACATGGCAAAAAGTATATGCAAAAATCTGAATCACTTGTGATGCATTTGTCAATTTTCTTTTTTTGTCCACTTGGAGTGTAGTCATCCTTTACACTTATGCTATTCATACATCTCCCACATTTCAGGAATCCTTTCATAGACCCCATCCAATTTCCCTCTGCCCTTGGTTTCAGATCACTTTGTATCAGTAGGTCCTAGAGTGACTTGGATCTCCTACACGTGATGGATACAGTTCTGCTCACTTAAGTTTCTAATCACACTATCTCCCTTGAGGATATCCCAATGATGGTCATGATCCTGTATAAGTGAGCAGATCTATTATTGCATGTTGTGGTAAAACTCACAGTGTTCTTTGTGTGAATTGCTTCACCATTTTCACCATTTTCTGTTCTTCCTTTGTAAGGAAACATGCTTTTTGCAGGTCCACCCCCATTTTTTTGCCTCCATTTTTGACTACTAGGCACAAGAGTAATGACACTGAAATTCCCTCAGCCCTGCTAATCAGGACTCAGTGCATGTACTCTGATCCTTAAACGTCTATGTTTGACTGGCTATACCCAATTGGCATAAGCTAATTTACTTAAAAGTGCCTAGTACATGGTACTTAAGCCTATAATTTAAGCTCTTCCTCAAGGCGGGAGCACTTATTGTGCCACCCTGAGTGTGACAAAGTAAGACATGTCTCTCAGCCTGCCACTACAGACTGGTAGAGAAGTTTTAAACTGCTAACTCAACTTTGCCATTTAAACTAATGAGAAAATCCAGACCTCTGACATATGTCAGCCATACAGCAGGCCTATCAAGTCCTAAGGCAGAGTGCTGTATATTAAAAAGTAGGACATATATGTGTCCTAACAGTAAAAAGCTCAAATTGTTTGTTTTTGCTGTGGAAAGGCTAGTAGCTCCATTAGCGAGTACAGGGTTACACACTGACAACTCAGTTCTGCTAACTATTGAATGGGATTTCTAAAATTGGTACTTGAAGGTATCAAAACAATTGTTACATGAAACTCGACTTGATGCCCAAGTAGAATTTAATGTAACTTTTAAGTAAAAGGCAACTTTAGGAAGTTGCAACTCTGTTGCCCATGCTTTCCAATGGCTATTCACAGATGTTAGCCACACAACAGCCTTCTGCTCTCCTGGGGAGAGGTGTAAACAACTGCATTTCCCCTTGAGCTGGCGCTAAATCTAGCTACCTAGCACCAGCGCAGGCACCCATGCACCATAGTGTAAGGGTGCCTGAGTTGGGTGGAATGATTGTGTAGGTGCAGGTAGGTGTCCCTTCCTTCACATAAACAATCCAGAATGCCGATTTGAAACTACTATGTGTGCTGTATTGTGCAGCACACATAGAAACTGTAAATCGTCATTTTTTTAATGATTGTTAATGTGCAGCAGGGACACCTTCCTGCACATACACAATCATTCATGGCACTTTGCTATTTCTATGTGTGCTGCACAATGCAGCACACATAGAAACAGCAAAAACGAGGAGAAAATCATAATTTCTCCTCGTTTTGCCATGTTAAGACCAGGTTTTCCTTGGTCTTAATTTTGGTACTGCCTCCTATTTACGCCACCCTTGTAAATAGGGGGCAACGTCAAAATCAATTGGTGTTGCGGTGGCACACCCACCCCAACACCCATTGCCCACCCCTTTCACTCTAAGTGGAGTGTGAAAGGGGGCCTTATTTACAAGGCAGCGTTAAGCCATGTTAAGTAGCTTAACTTCGCCTTGTAAATAAGGTGAAGGACTTAACGCCACAGAAAAGTCACAAATAAGTGACATTCCTGTGGTGTTAAGCCCTTGTAAGTATGCCACTGTGTCTGTTGTGACTGGCACATGGAAAAGTTGACCCTGAGCCCCAGACAGAAAACTACTGGGCCACAAAAGATGAAGTGGTCTGCCTTGGCAAGTCAGTAGCCACAATCGTTTGGCTGCCACTGACTGCTGACGTGCAGCCTGGGATACCAAGCCCGACACTCAAAAGTAGCACCTAAGTCCACTGGACCCAGGAGAGTCATCAAAGTGCAGTCTAACCATTCAAGATGGACACTAGCCTCCACTAAAGGGAACCACTGGTTTTGCTGTGACTGTGGATCAGTAGACCAATGGCAACTGGACTTTAGCTGGACCTACCAGGACTTCGAGGGACATCGACCTTTGTGGCCAAAGTCACCCCTCCAAGACTGTGGAGTGAGGAGTAGCCCCAAGAAGCCCCTCATCGACCACACAGCATCCTCTGCATCCTACAGCACCTGAAGAATCATGTATCCCTTGCATCAGGACCACTCCACGGAAATCTATGGCGGTTTGCCCAAAGTCGCTGGATGTGGACTGGAGACTGATTTGTCTTCAAGGTAACTGTGCTCCAACTCCTTACTGGCCCCCTTGACCTGCTCCCTGTTGGAGTTTGTCACCCAAAGCAGGCTGGAGTACCCAAACACAACACTTCAAAAGTTTTCTAAAGTTTCCACTGACTATGGTACTTGCTAATGCATTTTTGAATTTTGAGTGAAAAGCTGTGATTTACATTTTATTTGAAAATTTATATCTCCGGAACACTCTGGTCGGTTTTGTTCATATTGGTGTCTGAAAATTGATAAAAATAAGATCGATTTTTATGAATTAGTGTCAGATTTCTTTCATGTTGATGTGACTTTCTTATTTAGATGTTTTTGTACTTCTGAATGATTTACCTTGTACCTTTGTTTAAGACTGACTGCTTTAAGCCACAGCTACCCAGGGTTGAGCTAAGGTTTACCACACAAGCCAAACTGGACTCAGGATGGTATTGCCAGTGAATTACAAAGTGGGGCCACACAACCACACTGATAATACACCACTTTCCTTACATACTTCATTTAGGTTCTATCAGAGCAACATTTTCTTCTACCTCTGATGAGCTCTCCATATGACAAACTCCACTTTAGTTTAACTGGGTGTTGGCTGCAAGCATGTAAATGCTAAGGCCAGCTGCTTCTTTTCAGTATATACTGGTTTCCAGTTTTTTGTTCTTCACTGTGACATGTATATCAAGGTAGTCTATTTGTGAGTCATGTATATGAAAAGTGAAAGTTCAATTTTAGTCATTTTGACCTTTGGTTTTAATGAACCTTTCTGTTGAACTTCTGTCACCATATCAGCAGGGGCGGCTCCTCCGCTATGGTGGAGGAGCGTCGCCCCCCCCCACCAGCACACTCCAAAACATGAAAAATAAAACGATAATAAAATGAGTTTAAAACCCGTTTTTTTATCATTTTCCTTGAGCTGAGGCTTGGGGGCGGGGCCACAGTGATGGCAGGCACTGAGGGGAGTGGTATGTGCACTCCCTTCACTGCACATGATGGTTTGGCCAGCTGTCTAGGCCGGCCAACCCCTCATGCGTAGTGAAAGTTCTACCCAACCCAGCAACACAGCTGGGTTGGAGACATCAGGCACAGACTCCCAGTTTGTCCTGGAGAGCAAATCGAGGGCATTCAGGCTAATCCTGAAGCTGCTCTCATGCGTGAGAGCAGCTTCAGGATTGGCCACAGGGCAGTCTGGGAGCCCGTGCCTTCGGTAGAGGAGAGGAGCAGACGAGTGTGACGCAATGGTGGAGGGCAGCAGGTAAGTTCTCTTTTACTTTTTGCATTTGTCTCCCTCATCCACCTTTCCACCCCTTCAACCCCCGCCCACATCTTTTTCCTGACACAAGCTGCACCTGTATATTAGAGTTTCTAAGTATCTCATCCATATCATCTCATGCTTAGTAAATTCTACATTATCTGCCTTCCAGACCACCTGCTCTTCCCACTGCCCCATGAAAAGAATTGTATAGTTGGGGGCATAGCAGTTACCCATTGCAGTCCCAGGTGTCGGTCTACAATGATCATGTTACATTTTTTTTATTATTAATCAAGCAGAAAAAGGTAATTTCTATAAGCATATTGCTGTACTCATTCAAGTACAATAGTCTGCTCCTAAAAAAGTGCTTGCATGAGATGAAAACCTGTTCATGTACAATGCATGAATAGAGACTCCTGCCGAGAATACTAGCTACTTTGCCCAGAGCACCTTGTTTTTAAGAATCATTGCACTATCGCCGTATTTTTAACTTTGTTTGTAGCACTGTATAGCAATTGAATTTGATTGTATGCATCTTCCGGGCTGGTGACTAGGTCACTCCCCACACTTGCTCTTAACCAATAGGAGGGCTTGAAATCAGCTGGGAGGGGGGCGGAGCCCTTGACGCCAGCACAGGCTTAAATCAATGCCGGTGGCGCGAACGCGTGTCTGAATAGAGACTCCTGCCGAGAATACTAGCTACTTTGCCCAGAGCACTTTGTTTTTAAGAATCATTGCACTATCGCCGTATTTTTTACTTTGTTTGTAGCACTGTATAGCAATTGAATTTGATTGTATGCATCTTCCGGGCTGGTGACTAGGTCACTCCCCACATTTGCTCTTAACCAATAGGAGGGCTTGAAATCAGCTGGGAGGGGGGCGGAGCCCTTGACGCCAGCACAGGCTTAAATCAATGGCGGTGGCGCGAACGCGCAGCGGACGTGCGCAGCGGGCGCGCCTAAGGCATGCCCGACTGCGCCCGTCCGCGCCAGGCCGGGGCATGGGGCATGCTACTCTGGTCAAATTTACACGTATACAGCAGCTAGCCTCAAAAACATGATACCAAGCCATCTGCAACCACTTGAATCTCATATGAAGCAAACGCTGCAAAAGTTGGAGATCCTTAATACTAATCCTCTTCCTTTCACTGACTTCCCAGAAGTGGGCGAGCAGTCTATGGGCCTGCCTATCCCATCTAGCTCTGCTGTGCACAAATCGCTAGAAAAAAA
The DNA here is from genome assembly GCA_963921515.1 of Calotriton arnoldi. Classification (NCBI taxonomy): domain Eukaryota; kingdom Metazoa; phylum Chordata; class Amphibia; order Caudata; family Salamandridae; genus Calotriton; species Calotriton arnoldi. The sequence continues at coordinate 605,755 of CAWUFW010008129.1, forward strand.
CCTTTATATCATGTATTTAAACACGCGTTCCATGGTCAAGCATCAGTTAGAAATTTATAACATACTGGTTACCGAAGCGCCCGATTTGCTACTTCTGGCTGAAACCTGGCTTACAGAGGAATCTTCCCCTGAGATACTAGCTGCACTCCCCGATAATTATTCTTTTTCTCAAACTAATAGACCTTCAGGGAAAAGAGGGGGAGTGGCTGCTGTTATCAAAAAGATCTTTCTTTCACCATCCTGCCCCATTTTGAAATTCCCACAGTTGATAACTTAGTTGTCAAACTGGACCTGCACAACAGCACACTCATATGTGTAGTATTGTATAGACCCCCTACAGCGATGCCTGACTTTCCGAAAGTCTTAGCGAACAACATCGCGACCTTGACTACTGATTACGATAAAGTCTTGGTCGCTGGAAATCTAAACTATTGGGCTAATGAGACAGACGAGGGAACGCTTTCTAGGGAACTCACGGAGTCCCTCACTATCCTAAACCTCACCCAACACATTCATTCTCCCACGCATTTAAAAGGCCATACTCTTGATCAAGTGTGGTCTATCAACATTACTTTGCATAATCTGGCCGTTTACCCTTGTGTATGGTCAGACCATTCTATTATCAGCTTTACGCTGATTAATCTGTCACCGCTGAAACACCCTTCATGTCAAAAAAGCACCTTCAGAAACTGGAACCGTACCAACCTGCCTTAGAAGGAGAGTTAGATAGCTGTGAAAAAGAGATCACCAACTGACAAATGAAAGCCTTCAATATTCATGCTCCCCCACTGACCAAAACGTCCCGCCTAAGGCAACATGAAGCATCTAAATGGTTCACTAAGGAACTGAAATTCCATAAACTTCATGTTCGCCAAGCTGAACGGAAATGGCGTAAATCGTATCTAGTGGAGGACAAAATGACATATACCTTAAAATTGCATATGTATAAAAAGGCCATATTGGAGGCTAAGAAAACCTTTTCACGAATAAGGTACTCTTTTCGGAGAATAGCTCCAAAGAAATCTTTAAGATCGTGAAAGAGCTATCAAATCCCAGCCGCGTGACTCCATCTATCATGGCTACCCAGGATCTCTGCAACGATTTGAATTCTTTTTTCGTTGAAAAAATTAGGAAAATTCAACACTCCATTTCTTACAATAATCTGAGTACAGAAGCCAGCCTGGCCTATTTCAATTCTTCTTCCCTTAATACTTTTCCTAAATTGGACAGGAAACTTTTTCTAGATCTTGTTACGAAGATTAAATCAGGCTCCCCCAAGGAAGACTGCCCTATTAATATACTCAAGGCAATCTATCAGGCCTTCCCTGATACTATTTTGGAGTTTCTAAATCTGTCCCTGTCTCATGGCACTGTACCGTCAGTCTTTAAGGAAGCAGTGGTCATTCCGATCCAAAAAAAGCAGGGTATGGATCCCAAAAAGTTGGAGAACTATAGGCCAATATCGCTACTCCCATTTCCTGCTAAATTGCTGGAGGCCCATGTGGCTACTTGTCTCAGCACTTTCTTAGAAGCAACCATGTTTCTGGATACCCACCAGGCGGGCTTTCGCCCCGGGCATTCCACTGAATCTGTGATTTTGTCCGTCATGGATGACCTCAAAAGACATGCGGACATTGACTGCACTCAGGCCCTGGTCCTCCTCGACCTATCTGCGGCATTTGACTACGTGAACCACAAAATTCTGTTGAAGCGTATAGCCGCAGCAGGTCTAGGAGGACCAGCCTTGGATTGGTTCAGATCCTTTTTAGAGGATCGCAGACAGTCTGTGTGGCTCTCCCCTTTTAAATCTAACACTGTAGAAATGAGTTGTGGTGTCCCGCAGGGCTCCTCTCTTTCACCGATCCTTTTTAATATATACATACGGCCTTTGATCTCTAGCCTTCGGCAGATGGGGGTAAAGATTTTTAACTACGCTGATGACATGCAGCTAATTTTCTCCCTGGAGAACTCAGATGAATCCAAAAATGTTGTTAAGAATTCCATGCTGTACATAAAAAACTGGATGGATAATAACTAATTAAAACTTAACTCTGACAAGACTGAGATAATCATACCCAGCAATAAACTCATCTACTGGACACCCTCTCATTGGCCTTTGGAGCTAGGGGCGATCCCACTCCCTAAACCTGTGATAAAGAGTCTGGGATTTCACATTGACTCAGGTCTCTCCATGAGTGCCCAGATTGGGTCAGTTACTTCTTCTTGCTTTGCCCAACTCCGCAAGTTGCGCAAGATTAGACGTTTTTTCAGCAAAGAGGCCTGCACTCAAATAGTGATTGCACTTATCTTGTCTAAAATTGATTACGGTAATGCGCTCTATCTTGACCTCCCGCAAAAGCAGAAACATCGTCTACAGATGATTCAAAATCAAGCAGCCAGAATTATCCATCTTCAGCATAGACGATGTCATATTAGCCCACTGCTAAAAGATCTCCACTGGCTTCCAGTGGAACAGAGAGCTATGTTTAAAACTGGCTGCATCCTCTTTAGAGCTATTCAGGGAATAGGGCCCAATTTTTTATCTTCACGTATCAGTAAGTACTCCCCCCCTGCGGACCTTGAGATCAATGCACCTGAATCTTTTGGTGGTTCCCAGATTCAAACGTAAACGCATTGGTGGGACTCGGTTCTCCTTTCTGGGTTCGAGGATCTGGAACTCTCTACCCACCTCATTGAGGCTTGAGGTGGATTACATGCGGTTCAGAAAACAGCTCAAAACATGGCTGTTTACCTTGGCTTACAACTAGTGGCTCCCTTGTCTGCTTAGTCTCTGCTCGGACCTTCAGTGCCAAGAAACCTGCTGGTGTACGTGCGCTTAAACAAATACCCAAGTAACATAACATAACATAACATAACATAGCATGTGTATAAGGATGTGAGTGGCATCTAATGTGATCAGTTAAAAGGATGTCTTCTAATTAATTTCCGATTTAAAAAAAAAATCTTTACTGTCACATTACGATGGGAGATGCAATGTAAATGGCAGCACAACGTGGGTGAGGTGGATTGCTGTAATTTCCAAGAGGCTACCTATCAATGCAGCCATAGGTCTCCAAGGTTACTTAGATGGACGTTTATGTACCTTTGGTAGACGCTAAAAGACAGGATTGGTAATTTAAAAAAATTGATATTCATCATACACTAACCATTCTCTCTTGTTCCATTCCCACAGTAGATCATGATGCGTATTTACAGTGTCCCCATATTTTGATGCATGGATACTCGCATAGCAGCCAACGTTTTTAAACTGATGGTATGCTCCCTCCTTATATTCTTTGATACTCTAAAGAACATCATTATGAACCTTGTCTGAGGTCTTGAAAAACTTTAGCACCAAACACTCCTCAATTATTTACATCATGGAGCAGTAGCAGCATTCATCATTCCATTATGTTAAAGAATCTAAAATATAAAACTTCTAGGCTAGGTCCCTAATTGATTCACTAATTCCTTCATCATATTTCTTTTAATTTTACTTAACATTATCTCAATAAATCTACCTAAATATAAAATAAAGGAATATTTAAAAGATTCAATATATAATCCAGCCTTACCATGAATGAATGACTCAATCAATACATTTTATTGGTCAGCTGAATAAAACTTTTACACTTAAAAAATCATTGCAACAACACTGTCAACTGGGAGCTACTTTTCCATATATCAAGCTAACACCATGGTACAGTACGTCAAATGCCAATAGCAGCTTATCAAGTTTTGGCACTTAAACAATGTAAACAGAAGATAAGTCTCTTTATAAATAAATTTTGTGCAAAAGCACTTTGAATCAAAATTATTATACAGATTAAAAGAAGGAATTTCTCATGAGATGAAAGTGCGCCAAAGAAAGTGCATCTCACAAATATAAGAACAAAACATACTAAAAATTGAATTGCAGCAGTTTTCAAAATCTAAAAGAAATTTCACGTTTTTAAGTGCTAGTTATACAAACAAAATTTACCTCACGGTAGAGGCACAGATTTTAAACATTCCAAAAATTTAGTTGTATCAATTTCCTTCTGCAGTTCATCATTCAGACCTCACTAATTACGGCAATGAGGTTTAAGGATCCTCCTCTACTGTTTTTTTGTATCGAAAGCACGGTTCAATCTTCGGTCATCTGGGTTAACAAGGGCTGTACCATTAGCATTTTTCTTTCAGCTAATACCATAAATTTAAAAAATCTTCCACTGAGCGCTGTCATCTCCTTGAAGGGAGGCTATTAGTGCCTGCCTACATGTGAGAATATTTTTTCTTTTAGTAGCCATTTTCGTTCTTCCATCAGTGCTGGGCATATGAATAAAATGTGCAATAAATCCTCCCTCATGCAATTGCACAGGCAACAAGCAGTCTTAATAGATGGTCTTATCCAAGAAGGGGAGTTATGTAAAATAATAAAGCTGCCCAATCTTTAGCCCATCAGTTTCAGTTTCGCCTTAATGCCAAAGAGTTCCCTTGAGTAGCTTTGTGGTTTCAAGTGGCTATACGTACCAATCGTCATCCATACATGGGATCTTTTTAAAAGCAAAGCCTTGTCCATCAGCATGGAGGTCTTTTTAACCACTGAGTTCACCACTTTCTTAAAAACAACCTGACTGAGAGAAAGCGCTCACACTGATTCAATCTGCAGCCTTTGCATAGCAAAATGTACGGATTCGCTTGCTTGGGTTTTGCCTGCACTGAATACTGCTTTCCACAAGATGTTGTTTAATGTGCCTTTGTGCGCTCTTTTCATTGTATAACATATTTTTACATTTGCACCCAGGCTTGCCAGATTTTGTCTCCACAATCCGAATTCTAGCCTAAGTTGCACTGGGGATGTATGGCATGGCAAACAGAACACCCGTCTGTAAATGCCAGTAATCAAGTTATCAATGATTCCAACTTCCCTCCCCCTAAGTGCTTCTGTACCATATGCTAAGGTGGGGGCTAGTTTCGCGGCAATCACCTGTGCCAGAGGTTGAAGAGACAGGCCATTTAGAGAGTTCCTTAATATTTCTGAATGCAGCTAACAGGGTATTGCTCCTTTTCATTATTGAACGTTTGTGCACTGCAAATGTGCCTCTTGCATCGAACATTACCCCCAGGTACTTTTACTCCAATATTGATTCCAGCGGGTCATTGTTCAAATAGTATATAGGCACTGGAGACCTCCCTGTGCTGATAGACAGTTAGTTTTTTTCAGATTGACTTCTAACCCTTGTGCTTCTGAGAACTTTGCTGTGGAGTTATTAGCCTCTGGAGGCCTACCTTTGTATGGCTTAGCAAAACAACGTCATCAGCATACATCATGCCAACTTTAGGGAGTGAGAGTTTACCTTCTCAAGTGTTACTGTTAGTTCTGCCAGGTATAAATTGAAAAGGAACAATGCAAAAAACACAGGTTTGTTTCAAGCCAATGTTAGTGTGTATTTTCCACGAGAGTGTTGTTCCAGTCCCAAGCCTGATTCTTATCATTGTGTTGGAATATAAGAGCTGAATAGTGTTTACGAGTTGTTCAGCAATACCACCTTGCTGGAGTTTGTGCCAGAGTAAGTTACACTGGACTGAATCAAATGTAGACCTAAAGTCCACAAAACATAGATGTAAGTTCTGGTGCTGGAGCCTTGCCTTGTCAATTATTACGGAGAGCATTAAGGTATTAGTTGACGTTCCTGTATCCCTGATACAGCCAGTTTGGTTCAAAGGCACTAAGGATTTTTTCTCTGGCCATTCAGTGAGCACAGCCAATAGCACTGTTGCAAAATATTTTGCCTCCACATCAAACAAAGGGATCAGCCTATTATTCGATGGCAAGGGCTTGTTCCCAGCTTTGTAAATTGGGGTTATTATCGAACCCCGCCATCTCTTGGGGATCACAAGGTGGAAAAAAACATAATTGAAGAGTGTGCACAGATGTTGTGATCAGTATTGCAGATTTTCTTTGAATATGGCCTGTGGTTGGTTTTTGGGGCCTGGAGCCCTGTCTTGGTGCCCTGACGTGATCACTTTTGTGTTGGCTTCCGAGATGATAGATTATTGAGCAAAAGGGAGTTCTGATCCTGGAGGGCCAATCAGCATTTTTGTGTCCCCCCTGTCTGGTGCATTTACATTGTCAAACGTTTCCTGCAGGCAGACCGCCCACAATTCTTCAGCTATGTTGGATGGTGCTGGTGGTGGTCTGAGTCCCATTGCCTTGTTCACGAGTCTCCAAACCTCATGTGCATTGTTCCTTCTTGAGGCTTCAAACTGTTTCTGCCAGTACAGGGCACTCTCTTTTTTTATAGTTCTCCCATATTGTTTTTTTATGAGCCTCTCAGCTTGCTCAAGTTAGTCGAATGGGCCAGTGGTATGTGCCTGCTTTGGAATATCCTCAGAGCATGACACTTTATTATGCATATAGGGAAAGAACTGCCTGAGAGTGCAGTTTTGCTTCCGTTTGGTCTACAGAGACCATTGACAGGTTTAACCTGTGCAGGAAAATCAAGTCTGTAATTCTAAAAATGATATCTGAACAGTTTAGGGGTCATCCAGAGTTGTTATAATCCTCTGGCTCAGTGGCGGTTGGTGACATTTGAAAGTGGTGGGCGTAAAATAATTTGGTACATCACTCTGGCGAGCGAGAAAAAAGAGTGGACAAATGGTGCATTTTCAAGCAAATTTGAGGTCACAGAAACCCCTCTCGACTAATTAGCAAATGTCCACTTTCACCTCGCCAATGTTAATACCAATGAGTGGCTGAACAAAGTGCTGCGCCTGACCTGCACAATGACGCCGTCAGACCAGGCATCCTGTCTTCCGTGGTTTTACTGCCCCCATAAGAACAACATTTCAAGTGCTCAGTGACAAAGGCCTGCCAGAAATGCTGCATCTTCTACAGATGGGTGTCTCATAAAGTAATCAGAAAAACTCCACCTTGTGACTAACATAACTGAACATGTTGGCATTGTTACTAATTGCAACCGAACCGCACTGTCCAGTGTTTCACATACAGTTTTCAATAAACATTATTCTGCAGAAGGCACGTACGCTATTAAAGCTAATAGCACCTGAAATAAACATGCAGTATAACAAATACAAAAAGCCGTCTTTGTGTACTTTGTCACCAGAACCCCTACCGTGATGGAGCATACATATCACAGAAAAAATATAATTTTTCTCTCTCCACACTCTCTCTCTCTCTCTCACACACACACACGCAACACACACACACCACACGCACATACACACCACACACACACATGATAAATAATACAATAATTGGTTCTATTGAGGGTAGTGATATAAGTGTACATAAATCGGAGGGAAGGCACCCATTGTTCACAATTAACAAAATTAAAGCATCAAGAGCCCCACCCAGTAGCTTTTCGCAGCTAAGAAGTGCCAGGAAAGTGTTTCTTATCCCCGTCTTTGTCGTTTTTTCCCACAACTGGCACATCTGATATACAGACAATATGTATTTTTGCCTGATTACATTTAAAAAAATGTTTTCGATCTAACGTTACATGCATGGTGGGAATTAGCCTGAAAGCAGACACTGTGCCTGAGACGGGTTTGATAGATGTGATCGTTTTTTAATGAAAAGCAGATGGGGGGCGCGGGGGTACCAAATGGAAAGATCCCCCGGGACACCCAGCCCTGAGCACTCACATTCTGACAAAGAGGAGTCTGCCCCCCTGCACCCCAGCTTCACGGAAGAAGGAGCTACTTACTCAGTGTTTCTGGCTGCACTCCTCTGCTTGGCAGAGAGGGTGGGTCTGGTGCAGGATCGCCATCGATACAGCAGGAATGTGCACAATCTTCCTGAAAAGTCGGTATGAAAGGCGGCCACTTGCGCACCACGCAGCCCAGCTGCCAGTCACGGCCGGCATGACGGGCGGGTGGGGGTGGTGGAAATGGGGTAGTCGCGGGGGGATGGGGGGAGGCGGAAGGGGTTTAATTAAAATAAAATAAAACTCACCGTCCCGCGCCGCCTCAGCTCCTGGCCGGTCCCGACTCCCGCAGACCCGCGTTTTCTGCTCTCATCAGGAAAGCCACCCGCAGGCAGCCTCCCTCCCCTCCGCCAATCACAATGCTGCAATGGCAGCGTTGTTAATGGTGTGGTGCTGAGACCTCAAGAGTGGATGTGATCGGTAACTCCTGGATGAAGCCATTTTGAATTTCCCCAGCTTGCTGTGCAGGAGGGTTGAAAAGGGGTGGAGAGGTGAGGTGGCACTACAAGATGGGTTAGGGGTGCCTGACTTCTGGAACCTTCCTTACCCCTTTAAAAACTCTTGCATAAGGGGGAAACTCTGTGGATTTTTTTGCACTTCACTGCTGGACCTTGGGACCGCCATGGAGAACTGGAAGGGGAAACCCCCTGATCCCCCACACAGGACTAAGGACTCTGACCAGTTGACCCTAGGAACATTGGGTCTCCCCAAGGGCCAGTGTAGTTGGCCCTCTTACTCTCTCTGAAGACCAGTTGGTGGAAAGCCCTGGACTTTTGCGCCCAGAACCCAGGAGAAAGGCTGGTGCGTGCAGGGAGCCAGGAGAACCAGCTCCCTGAGGAATGCACCACTTTGGAGGTCTACTGCAACTGCCCCTGGTGGATAAGCTCATCACCAGGAATAAAATGAGCCCAAAATCATCCAAATCTTCCAAAAGGGCCTGAGTTATCGCATTTTAAAATTTAGTGACTGTTGACCTTTCCTCGCAGGGAGTGTGTGGGACTTTGCTGCATCATCAGGTTAATACCCCTGGGGTGACCAGGGCATGGGGTCAGTGCAAGGGCTAACGTAAATTGCCCCAGGGAGGGGGCATGCGTAGGGGCACCCCTCCCCTTACTCTCCGACTTGCCCATGGGCCCCATCCCCCGAGCATACTCTTTTCTGGGGGCTGGGATCCCATCCCTGGCCACCGCAAGCAAATCAATGATGGGGGAGAACCATTGTGTGGCTAACCTCCCTGCACCGTGTCAGAGGGGGAGCAGGAGGCAGCCACAAATCGCTGCGTCTTCCTGCAGGAGCGGGCAGGCAGAGAGACCTTGCCTGCTCCCACAGCAGCGATGGAAGAGGACTGCCTGGGCGGGGAGTCAGTGAGGGTGGACAGGGGTGGGCTCTTTGGGATGCCCCCAATGGAAATGGAGTGCCGGGTGCCCAGATGGTGCCCAGCACCCCTTGAAAGAGAAAAAGGCTGCAGGCGCGATGCTGCGTGGCCAAGAAAATCCCAAGTAACCTGAAGGCAAAAATTGTGACTGCTCTCCCTGGCACAGCAGGACAGCCGCTAATAACATTTTCACTACTCCTGAAGGAGCGCCCCATAATGTCATGCGAGGCTGAACAATTCTTGACTATTTTGGCCCTAATTTTGTTTGTTTCTCTGTTTGGGGTGGCCCCCGGATGGCGTGGTCGCAACCAACATCAGGAAGTGTGCAGCTTTCCCTCTAAATGGACTTGAGGGCTCCCCAACCTGAGACCCTGAGTTTAGTGGGATGCAGAAAGATTAACCAATCCAGGATTTCCTTCATATTTTTAAACACTCCTAAGGCTGGAGTTTTTGTTCCACAGTCAGGAGCAATATGCCTTCTAGGGGCTATATCTGTGGTTGCAATTGTTATGGCCTGGAGGTAGTTAAATGAAGTGCATGCCTTGAAGTTCCCTCTAGGGGTCAAGTGTATGGTTGCAATGTAATTTTATTACAATGTGATACCCTCTAGGGGCTGATTTTATAATTGCAGTTTTATGGCTGAAAATGATCTAAAAAATACAGAAACACATATTTTGCTCACTTTAAATGTGTATTGATTTAATAATGTTGTCAATGATTAGTAAACAAAGTGAAAATGATTTATTAACATTAATAAGTGAATTTACACAGGATTATTATTTTTCATGATTGCATTTAAGTACAAAATGATGATTTTAAGATGTGGATTGTTACTCTTGAACCTTGACAAAACCAATAGACTCATTTGATATGTTTGTGTAATCCCTTAAGGAGGGTGAAATGTGATTATGCAATGTCATATATGGGATTTTCCATCTGCCAATGTATATATTTGTAATTTTTTGCATGGTGTGTGCCTGTAATAATGTACTTCACCTTTTTCTAAAGAAAAAGTACGGACTGGGCAATCATTTATTGAGTGTTATTATTATGTGCAAGTGAATGGTGATTACTAGCCCACACCACCTCCCCTGAGTAGGCCTTGGACTGCTTTGCCTCACTCCCATGAGAGAGTCAAGTGCTACTATGGGGTGCTAGGTTCCCAGTAATAGAATTGTGGACCTATTACTTGTGCAGGCCACACAACTAATAACCCAACTGCCTACAGTTGGTAATCATTTTCAAGGTGAGTTTCGATCTTAAAATATGTTATCATTTGGTATAGTGGTAAGACCACCAAGGTATAGCCAAGGGTCGAATCTACCTTCCCTGAGTCAGCTGGTACATCACTTCTTATTCACCCTTTTAGGGTCCTCAGGTCCAGGTACTCCATGTCTTCCATAAAGGCCAGTCCCGCTTGTACTTCCTTGACAGCCCCATTTTTAAAGGTGGTATCTGCCAAGTTTGATTTTGAATGTCCAGTGCTTGATCAGCTGGTACCTCCTGTAGCAGGTTCATATTGAAGTCCCCTGTCAAGAGGATATATGGTGTAGGCTTATGTGTTGTTGGTGCTATGATAAAGGCCTTCAACATTTCAATTGTTGCTTTCTTTTTTTTCAGTGTGTGAATATAAGCATTTATTATGAGCAGCGGGTTAACATTGTATTGCGACAGCTGCACGGCCTGTAAGTTTGGATGATCTACTTGCATCTCTGTTACTTTTCTGTTTATATCAGCCAATACGCAGATGGTTAGTCCACCAGCTGGGCGGCCCAGCATATGAGTTTTTACTGCCAGCTTGTTGAATCCTATGTATGCCAGGATGTTTCCTGCAATGCGACTAGGTGAAAGTTGTTTATGTATGACAGGAAATGCCGATCTTCAAAATTGCTCTGTATTCCCTCTATGAGCAAAGTTTCTGTTTTTCCAATGGCTGAGATACAGGAATTATGGGGCATATTAGCAAGACCGGCGATAAAATTATCGCCGTTTTAGCGGCAGGAAACTGCCGCTAAAACTGCGATAATGGGCTTGCTAATATGCGTTATAGAATTCCAATAGAAGCCCAGGTTAGATGTCCTGCACATCTAACCTGGCCTTCTATTGGAATTCTATAACGCATATTAGCAAGCCCATTATCGCCGTTTTAGCGGCAGTTTCCTGCCGCTAAAACGGCGATAATTTTATCGCCGGTCTTGCTAATATGCCCCTATGTTTTCTTGTCAGTGGCTAGCATTGCAGTTGGAACTACAGTGCAACATCCTTTGGGAGCCATGCCCAATCCAGTCTATCCACAGTTAATTTGAACTTCCACTCGCTTTTCCTGCCACAGTTGGTACCCGCCCCAGCTGATGACAAGAGTGAGTGGCTTCTTGCTCCTCAAGCACCAATATCATAGGAGCCCCTTCCCCCATTAGCTTCGCGTCTGATTTCTCAGAAGTGCTGTCTACTACCAGCAACAGTGCAACCGTGCATCTTTGTTGCCTTCAACTTGGGGCTATGAATGATGGATATGTGATTTCATTGTGTTGTATAATTTCTATGCCCCACTTCTCAATTTATTTTTTTCCTTCCAGACCTGCTGTGCGATTTGGTTATTTACCCAAGTAATAATGGTAGATTCTTCCAAGTTATTCCAAGCTGGTCACCGGAATACAACTGTTAGAATGCCAGTGGTAGTAATGTGCCATAGAGAAGGGATTTCCTGGGTCATAAGTAACACGTTTGCACTTGCAACTTTTGCAGAATTAACGCACTTTATTTGCTGTTATGCACCTTTTAAGAGCAATGATAAGATCAAGGAAATCCAGATATGATTGAAATAGAGAGGGACATTTGCGATCTGTCCTGTGATGATATAAGGCTTTGTAAAATTTGTCAAGTTCTATGGCCGTGTTTATGCCACAGGACATTTTTTATGACTGTATATAGTTTGATGTCATGAATTTCTGAGAGCAATATTAACATTATGTATTCTGTACACGATTGAATAAGATAGGGACATTTGGGAAGTTTAATATGATGAAATATATTTTTAATGGATTTGCTACTGTTTTTAATATATTGTATCTTTTATGGCTGTGTTCACTGCCGAATAAAGATTGTTTACTAATATTATTATTAACATTGAGCCTCTGTTAATTATGTTGCTCTTTCCCTGAGACTTGTATTTAGGGGAAAAAATTCATTTGATCAGCAAAGTATGGGTGTTTTGCGCCTTCACTTCCTTCTGTTCCTTGCTCACAGCTACAGAGTGGCTATGGTCAACATTCGCTGGGAGACTTATTGTGACCTGGGGGAGACTCTGTTGCTGGGTTCTGTTGACTCCATAATGCCTGGTAGATCCGAAGGTATCTGGCTCGTACTACTCCAAGTATAACACCTTCCTGCGTTGATAGTTTTTTTGAGCTGCAGTGCTCTTTGGTCTGGACTTAAGATCTAGTGTGCTGCCCATTTGGTGGATTGCAGTGATCACATTTTCACATTTGTCTGATTACTGTTCGTATTCTTTGGGGCCTGTTTCCTTCTAGGTAACCCGCAGTTCTGTTTCCATCTCTTGTACACTGAGGGCCATATTTATGGCCAAGTCACGCAGTGCAACGCAGCAAGTCACCATGCTGTGCTGCACTGTGTGACAGGGAAAAGGCAGGAATGCATCGAATTTAAGTAAATACAGTGCATTCCTGCCTTTTCCCCTGTGCTAGTGCCCTTTTGGCTGCCTAGCACCAACACAGGCAGCCTTGCACCATGGTGCAAGGGTGCCTCTGTTGTAATGAGGATTGTTTTTGTGCAGGAAGGGGCACTTTCCGCCACAAAAACAATCCCCTCAGGCTTTTTCCTCTTTCTATGAGTGCTGCAGAATGTCTTTATTTCTCCTCATTACACCTCACCTCACCTGGGGAGGCGTAGGTTTTTAGATCATTCCCAGGTCTAACACTTCTGGTAAATCTGGGAATGTGTCAAAATCCCTGAATGTTGTGTGGGAACACCCACGCAACCTGCCTGGCATAGAGTAACGCAACACAGCCATTTGTGCTCTGTTGTAATACTCAAGATTTATGAAGCCACTCTGGGCCATGCAAGGTGGCCTTGCGTGGCTTCATAAATCTCATTTTTAAGTTGCATTGCTCCTGCACCATGTTGCGTGGTGCAAGATTGACACAAAGGGGCTCATAAACAGGACCCTTAGTGACTTATTTTGTGCTGAAGAGACATGGCGCACCCCCTTATTCACATTACAGTAACTTTGCAAGGTGGACCTTGCTAGTGTTGGAGAGATCCAGCTTGCTCCAGTTGCTTTGACCTCGCTCCTGAGCTGGAACTACTTGCTTGCATGTTGATCTGAAGATGGAGTATATCTGATCCAGCTGTATGGGTTTGCCCACTTCAGAGGCCTGCTTGTTGTGAGCCTTTCTTTGTCATTTGCCCTGCTTTTTTGATAGAGGCTGGTTAGCGCTGGTCCGAGATTCAATTATTCAAATAACAGGAGGAGGTCTCTTTGGAGAGGTCTGTGGACTCGACCTACTCTGAGGTTGGGTGCCGTTAGCTACTATTATTAACTGGATATTGATTCAGATAGTTTGTGGATTGTTTTGTTTTAGTGGTTGCGGTGTTCCAGGCTTGAGTTGAGTTTTATTTTATTTAGCACCACATCAAGTGGAGGGGTTGATAGTCTGTCAATCACTGACCGCAAGTACAGATCACTACCGGTTATACCGCATCTGCTTGTGCTTGCTGGATCACATTTTTTAAGGCCCCAATTTCGGTATCTAAATATCAAGATAATTGTATATACATAATGCGCAGAGCACAATATGCCATATTTGGGTGACACTTAGAGTGTCTACCTAAACCATGCCCGCGTCTAAATTTGTTAACCAGATACGCCCAACAGCAACATTAAAAAAACAGCAAATCCCTACAATGAGATATCTTCATATAGATCACACAGTCCTCATACGTGAGAAGAGCAATATTCATAACGTGTCCATAATAAATCGGCTTTATAGGCTGATTATTCCATAGGAGTGTCATTTGTAATGATCTTGATTGACCTGAACTACAGTGCAAGGTAAAACAAAACAAGACATGGCCCCCAACCGAGAAAACACCACATGAATACCACTCTGGCTTTCATGAGGATACCCAGCATGAATGCCCTCGAAGAAGACTTTAAGAGGGGGCATTGAGGTAGATGGTGGAACGAGTCTCAAAGTTGGTGAGCTGGATGGAAAAAGATCTACGGTAGATGGGGGTGGGAGTGGGGTCAAAGGTGGGTGGGCTGAGTTACGAGGACCCACAAACAGGCCAGATTTGTTGATAAACTGGAAAGAGATGCTATTGAGTGACACACGAATACAATGTAAAAACAAAACCTGAACATCCACAGATGTGTCTCGCTGGTTGATATAATTAAAAACCTTTGTCTGTGTGGTCTAGGTGTAATGCGGATTGAGGCAAGCCTCAGGTGCAGTTACATATAAAGTTGCCCTTTTCAGGTGCAGTAATTTCGAATGGCCCTTTTGCACATACTTATCACATATAACCGTGGGTTTTGCAGGATACATGAAGATGACAAATGCCCATACAAATAACATTTGTGTACCAGTGTAGGATATTCCACAAAGCAATTTGAAAATGAGCATTCCCATACATAAATATATCGGTTTAAAATATTATTTTGTTATTAAAATGAAAGCAATAAGTCAAAGCAAAAATAATACCTAACTTTTATTACATGTATTCCCACTTATCCAATATAACTGTATGGTGTTATCATTGATCACTATATGTCAAATTACGTTAGTCTACTCATAAATACATGGCCTGCGCGCATTTTGTTTTTATTAAAAAAAACTGTTTTCGTTTAGCGCTTGAGACACTGTTATTTACAATGCCGAAGAGTCAAGTCTGCCCTGAGAGTTATTAAGCTGTCAGCCACTCTGCTTTGATAAGTGATGTCCACCTTCACCTCAGTGTTAAGTGGCATTACTCGAGATTTGTCTTGTTTGAGATTAAATTAAAACTTGCTTAGTTCAAACTGGCAAAATAAGACAGATTTCTGTTATATTGCCTTATCAGCATTATACATAAATTTCATGGGTTATAACTCAACCCTTGTTACAATTCCTAACCAATCCTATATTCAACAAGTTTTAATTTGCCATATGATCAATGTCTAAAACAAACAATATTGGGGAAAGATGAAATCCTTTTCATGTGTCAGCGATTATTCCTGGGGACCTTTAACCTCGAAAATGTTATATTCCACATTTGTGGAGTTATGGCTCACCGCGGCCGCTTGTCATCCTCCTGAAACCCAAGAAATGAGTGACACTTCATCCATGGGTCTAATTATCTTTTCAAGGAGATCATTTTGCTTGAGAAGGAGATGTCAGGGATCTTGAAGGATGCATCTAAAGCAAACTTCTGTGATCTGATTCAGTGCACACACATATAATACTGGGGACATCATTGTAGAACTAGGTCTTCATTTCTATCTCTTTTACCCTTGTGGTGTTGATAGGTCATCGGTATTAGCAGTAGAATCAATTACCATCTAAAGATGCAGAAAGGCAAAATCAACAATCAATTCAGTAAAAAGCAGCACGTGTCACTATTGCAGTTTTACACTGCTCTAATTTATTTATTTTATGTTGCAGACTTATATTAAGCGAACTCGACCCGAAGGTATTGGATCACTTTACATGAGCACCAATTATCTTACACAAGGCCACATAAATTTTTTTTTGGTAGGCACGGGGAGATTAAGGCCCTGATTATGATGCCGGTCGGACTCTAGTCTGACTGGCACCATGGCGGAAGCAGGACCACCGGACCAGAAGTCGGGTATCCCGCTGCCCTGATTAGGAGCGGTCACAATGTGTATATTTTCTATTGCGGCGCGTGCTGCGGGCTGCAGCACACGCCCCAATAGAAAATAAACACGTTAAAAACATCCCTGCACTAATGTGGCAGGCACCATGGGTGGTGTGCCACATGGTGCAAGGATGTTTAGGAGGGCACAATAGGTGCCCCCCAGGCCCCATAGCAGAGAGCCATGGGGGGAAGGGGCCCTGCTAGAGGCCCCAAAAGTCACTTTCCGCCTCCCTTTTCATGGCGGGTGAATCGCCATGAAAGGGCAGGTGGAAAGGGACATTGTAATCCCTACGGTGATGCCTGAGCAGGCACCGCCCTAATTGTAGGGATTACTGACCCTCCAACGGGCTCTTTGAGCCCGTCGGAAGTACGGAGGACGGTCCCTCCGCCAGATGCCTCCGCCCACTGCATCGTAATGCTGAGGGCGGACCGCAGGGGCCAATGTCAGTGGTTTCGCCACCGACGAGCCGTCGTTGTCAGACTCACTGACATCATAATCAGGCCCGAAGTGATTTGCCCAGAATTACAGGATGCTGAGCCGACACCAAGGCTCGAACCTGGTTCCCCAGCTCCAAAGTCGGCAGTAAGGCCACATCTTTTCCCGTATTAATGCATTAATTGATTAACAATAATCAATGTTCAGTTCAAACTCATTTTATCGAGCAATGTGATCTGTTTTGAATCAGTATCTCATTTTCCTTCAGGTGCCTTTCCGAAAAAGCATCCCAATTTTTTTCTGGTGCTGTACAAAAATATAGGGCATGTGTACACCACCTTCTCTGCTGTACATCACAGAGAAAGGAGATTGCCAGCCAGACACATTTGAACTATCATGACACTCTGCAGCGTGATTCTGTGTTTCTGACAACACAAAGTCAAATTAAGTCTATTTTCTGCATTAATAATGCCCTTCGACAGATGTGAAAGTTACAGTTCTAATTTATTTTAAAGAACAGGAACTTTGTAATCACAACTAAGACTTGAGAGTCGAAAGGTTTTTGAATGTCACCATTGCGGGTGGGAAAGATTGACACGAAAATACACTAAGACTTGTGGAATAAGTAAACGGAAATATTTATAGTGCGAACGAATGTATTAAAAGATATCTGAAAATGAATACAACCGAATGGCATCAGCGCCATAAAGAGAGAACAAAGGAAGTTACATCACACTTCCATTTTAGCGGTCTCTCTCTTCAAATTAGGTGCTAATTAAACTGACCTAGATTGCTTTATGGTCACAAATTATCATAAAATGTGTGCCAGGAGAGCATATAATGATATAACCGAGAAAAAGAGAAAGACAAAAGCCATGGTTGCCATAGAGAGGGGAAGAAGGTTATTTTCTGAAGAAGCCCCTGCGGGAGAGTAAAGGCATCTGCATAAACCCTTGTATGAAAAATGGAGTGCTTCAGATGGACTGTATTTTAAAATAGCAGAAAACTGTATATTCTATGGATTATATTTCCTGTCTTTTGTAAACTGAAATGTGTTATTATAGTGTTCTGTAGAAATAATGTTTGGTGTCCAGGTCATTCCAAAATTAGGTAGTAGTGCTTTGCATTAGTACAGAATGGATTAGAAATGTGGGGCCTGACTCACAAAGTCAGAAGTCTATTTGCTGAAGGTATCTGCTACAATTTTGCTAAATCGCAAGGATTGCATGGAAATGTATGTTAGTCATGTATTTCTATTGATACTCCTTCCAACATATTTTCTTCTGTGGATTGTATAGAGGGACAGTAATCCGAAATATTAGTATAATAGGCACTCGTGTTAGTTGTTTTACTTTTGCTCTTGGTGATAGCCTTTCCTACACCACCATAGAAAATGGAGGTGTCCCATACCCTTTCTCGCTGAGAAAATGCACTCATTTCTACTTTTTTTGTAGTAGTATATTTAAATGGGTTTTCTGAATGCAAATTGGCACAGAACATGTTTGACAATGCAAGCAAAGTGTAGACTTAGGGAATCAGAAAAACCCTGGTGGCCACATGATAAAATTCAACAGCCAGATATTCTAATTTAATCATGTGAGATAATTGTATGTTCGTATTGGTATTTATAGAGCACAAACCTAGCTCTGAAACAACGGAGCGCTTTATGTAGCGTGAAGGGTCAGGAGACATCTCCAAGATCATGTACATCAAGTGGGAATTAATTAAATACATTTTACAGACATTTAGTCATAGAGAGATTATGGGCCTGATTACGATCTTGGCAGATGGAATAGTCCATCACAAATATGAGGGATATCCTGTCTGCAGTATTACAAGTTCCATTGGATAGAATGGAATTGTAATTTGGCGAATGGGATGACGGAGTAACCCTGCCCACCAAGATCGTAATCAGGCCCTAAATTATTTCCTCAGAATTACAAGATGTTGAGTCTAGAAGTGTGGAATGTTGCAGGACACTAGCAGACTTGTCTCTAATGAATGGATTGAATATATTAGATGCTTTCACGAAATAATGTCCAGCGAGTTATGTCTTCTAGATAGGCATTTAATTTTCTTTCTATTCAAAAGGTCTAGTTGGAGGTCTTAGATCTTGAGTTTAGTTTTGACCAATCTAGTAAAAGTGAAGTTATTGTAGTGAAATCTGATAGCATTCTTCAGTTATAATTGTGTAATTCTTTTTAATAGGAAAGTATTTTAACACCTACTCTTTTACAGTACCTATGTTATTGATCACTTATCTTCTGCTAGGTATGTCTCCAGTTTGTTAAATGTGTTCATTATGTTGTGTGACGACTTTGATGCCAAGAGTACCCGGAGGTTAACCTATAACTAGGTGGACACACACCAGAATGGTGCTTGTGCTGTTCCAGCTATGCGGCCTACAGATCACGAGCTAAATTTCAAGTCTATTTTACAATGAAATGAATGGGCAAATAACATAGTTGCTTTGCTGATAATAATTTTGAAGCTAGGGAGGCATGTAGGTAATAGAATATGCAATACTACCTACAACATGTTTTTATAGATTAATGTCATTTGCTTTCCCTGAAAGGGAGAACATTGATTATAATCTTATTATTCCTGTTAGCACTGGACCATGTTGTTTTTTTAGGTAACTACAATTCCCTGAGGGGGCGAAATTACGGATGGTTGTACGTGGAACAGTGACGGTCCACTTAGAAACAATGAATTACTGTGGGAATGTGTAATTCCAGGTCCAATTGCAATAGTAAATCCTTATTTTCCCCTGGGATTTCAACTGAATATTTCTTTTAGTAGCCAAAATCACTGAGTGAAACTAAACATATCTGCAGTGGTCCAGCAAATATCGTAATTCTGGCAGGGCAAGTACATTTTTTATGGGACCTATTGGACTTACAGAGAGACCCTAATGAGTCCAGCCTCCTCCAACAACATGAGAAGATTAATAAAATGGGATTGCACAGATTGATCAACATTATATTCTGGAGTTCTGCCTTGATATCAATCTCAGAGCATTCATCATAGAAAGCAAACAATATTCAGACTCTCTAGTTTTGACGTTGTTGAATATATCATTAAATAGGTTCTAGAGTGCCTTCTAGACCAGTAAGATGTCACACCACAACTGCTAATAAATTATATGAATGTCAGCAAAAGCAGAGGGAGCTGTGCAGGGCTCATTTCTGACTCAAGGGCCGATTTAATGGTTGGGGGCAATCCACCCGCCTCATTTAGAGATGGAAGGACCTTAAATTATCCATCGATGGAGCCCCCTTTTGCTTAGTCGATGGAACATTTCCTCAGACTGCCCAATAGAGAAAGGGCCACCGGAGGAAGGACATTACACCATCTGCCCTATTTAGGGTATACGGTGTAATGTATTTTTTTTTCTTGTGCATCACTGCCAGTAAAATCTTGGTGGTGAGGGACAGAAAAAAATGACTACCCACACCCTGGGAGAAAACTGGTCTGATGTACGGCCATCAAAACCGACTGTGGCTGTCCACCAAACTTTTTGTATATTGAAAGGAACCAGTGTGGCAACGGTTCCTTTCAATGTACAGAGATGACCGTTGGGCTGGTGGTTGTCTCTATGTCTGACAGACAGTAGCATTTGTCAAAAGCTAAATCAGGCCCTCAGGTTTGATTAGTCAAAATAAGTCACCATAAACGCTATGTAAGATATTAGTAGATGGAAAACATTGTGTGGTAAAGCCTGGGATGTCTTATTTGTTTCTAACACTTTGAGCACTTCAAACTCTGGAAACTAGTGGCAGCTGCCTCGAGGGGCTCATAAGTGGATGAAGCAATGAATGGTGGGATGTCCTCAGACACCTGGGTCAATCATTCTTCTAAATGCTACTTTTCTGATTTTCTCTATAACCATTGGCACATTTTCCTACACTAAAGATGATGAGATTTAACTTTTGCACCTGGAAATGTATCACTCATTCAGGAGCAAGTTCCTCCTCTCTTTTCCTTGACAGAGCTTATTAAATCCCTTAATGATAGACAAGGGTATAACTCTCCACAATGCCATCATTAAGTGGCTGTTTAAATGAACAATGTATACAATTAATCAGTCCCTTCCTCTTATTCAGGGAAATCAGTTATTATACCGATTCGTAAAAAGCGAGCAAAGAAAAGGCAATATTTATAAAGACTGTTTTTGAATTGATTCCATGATTAAAATTCTAAGAAGGATCTTACTGATTCTCATTTTTGACAGGTATGCAATAAGGGAATTTTGACTGATGTTCAGCATGGCTTTAATCGGTACATAGGAATTATTTAGGAGTCCTTATTCGCAACTTATTTATTTCCAAATATAAATTATACAGTTAGAAATATACAGTTAGAAAATCTATTATTCATATTGGTTTCATAGATTTGGCAACTACATTCGACTTAACACTTTAACTACCAGGGTGTTTGAGCTCCTCTGAGCTATTCAGTAAGAATAAATCTGCATTAAACACATGTACTTCTTTGGTCTCTTTGGGAGCCCATAACGCTGTGTTCTTTTGCACCCTGTTGCCACTGCCTGCCTTCAACTCGCGCCCGCCACCAGGGGAGGACTACAAAACCCCAAGCTGCTTGCGGCGCTTAAAAGGAGGTCAGGGCTCCCGCAGCGCGGGACGCGCGCGGGCCAAGGGCGGGCCCGTCTGTGCCCTTCCACGACCGGTTGAGGCTGGGCTGGGCCGACCCCCCTGGCCCGTTACTGGAAATTGCCATTCACCATCACTGGAACATCATTGCCCCGGGATATCGTTGCTGCCTGCTATACCCGTGAGCATCTGTGGCGTTCTTAGCGACTGGAGAAGGTAGGAAGGTGTTTGCCCCTTCTGTACTAGACCTGTATTTATCTGAAACAGTTTGGAGAGACCTGTTAGTATAGTGACTTGTGTTCTGGGGCATCCAGGGGCTATACATTGTTACGTTTAAATTCAGCTATTCAGACACTCTAACCTCTGGAACCACTTTGGGCATATACCCTGTTAGCCTAGCGTCTCAACTCGTTCAGATTGAACATACCATGGGTAGGCGTAAGGTGGCATTGGCCCCCGGGAGGGCTGCAGCAGGTACTAATTCCTCAGCTACCATGGACTTGTTTCTTCAGCGAGCCGCAGCAGTGCTGGATAAAGAGATTGAACTGGTCAACCGATGTTTATCGAGGACACCCGTTATGGCCCTTTCATCCAGGCACGCTGATACACACGCGTCTCTGGTCAATCCTGTTGATGATCTTTCATATTCCCATGACAGCGTTGAGGTGCAGGAGGTGCAGGAGGTTAGGCAGGATCATAGTGGGATATCTTGTCAGCCATCAGTCCAATTGTTACCCCTTTCTCCTGCCGCTATCGTTCTTAGCAATAAGGGGGGTGATGTGGCCAGTAGTGAACATCGTCGGTATGCACCCGGAAACATCAAAAGCATCAAAAGCATCTGTAACGGTGCACGGGAGCATACCCTTGGCCGAGTCAGGTGGTCCATGCACAGGTCCTGGATCAGGTCCCTGGCCAGGGACAGGTACTAAAAGGAAATCCCAATCAATGGGAGGAAAAGCTAAAAGATCAAAACCGACCCTACCCCCTAAAGTCCCACTGTTCTCACAACCACAACCATTGACTAAGGCAGAATTTATGGGCGCATTGGAATCTTTCCAGACAACGATGAAGAACTTGTTATATTCTAAGCTGGGCCCGATAATCCATCGTTTGATATCGATTGAAAAATGTCTATCGGACCCCAAACGTGGTGTTATACCTGCACTAACGGGAGAGTTAACTGCTCAATCAAGCCAATGTATTATAATGGACCCCCTCAACTCGGCTAGCTTGTCATCAAACATTAGGGTCCAGTCTCAGACACAGCCCTCGGGGGGGCAAGCATCTGTTAGTCACTCAGTATCCACCCAGAGTGAGCATCACAACTATAGGGGCAGACCGCCCCCGCAGGACTTGCCCTTAGATGTGAACCATCCATCAGGGGGGCAGCCCCAAGGGGATGGGGAGATCCACCAGCAACAAATACCAATGATTCACTTGCCAGTGGAATCTACCCCATATATAGTAGTATTGGGGAACGTGCCAACTCTCCCACAGGGCCCGAAGGAGGACTTTTGCCAGCTAAAGAACAAAGTGTTACACTGGCAATCACACAATACAACCATGGGAATAAGGGTGGAGAAAAACATTATCATGGTGCGAAGAGTTAGCTGGATCGGTAGCTCCCGCAAACCATGTAAGGGGGACTGTGCTATTGTCAATTTTAATAGGCCTCATATAGGAGAAAGGGTACTGTTCTCAGATCCATATGGTGTTCCACCTCGTATAAAGTCGAACATTGTGGCTTTACCACTAGGGTTTTTTTATAAACCAGAGCCGACAGGGTGCAACAGGTTGAACCCCGCCAATTTGGCTCCACCTTATAGCACGTTGTTGAGAGTATCATCCACCAGGAACGTTCATGAGAACTTGTCCCGACCAACAGCTTTTCAAAACAAGTTGCCTGGACGATGGCAGGAACCTGGTCCGTTAACACTGGAATTGTCTAACCGATTTACTTCTCAGCCCACCATGGATGACTGTGATTGACTTAATAGCTCTCCCTTGTGGAATATAGCGAATGTTAAAGGCCAACAGGATTTTTCAGGGCTAAGTCACGGGTGCTCACGCACTCATGATTATAATATAATATCCTGGAATGTTGCAGGTTTGGTTAATAAGATCACTGACCCACTTTGGGTTGTTTTTGTGAAACAATTTCATGTGATTTGTTTACAGGAAACATGGTTAGTGGAGTGTAACTTGTTTCTGGAGGGTCATAAGTTCTTCTTTGTCCCGGCCTCTCCCTCCATGTCGGGTAGATCAAGGGGTGGTCTTGTTATATATGTTTCCGTAGCAGTGGATTGTCAGATACAGATCTTGTCCCCCTCAAGTCCCTGTATACAATCTCTGGTTCTAAGAAAGAGGTCAAATAAACTGGCTCTTATTAATTTTTATAATTCCACATCATAAAACTCTGGCGGGTGCAATATTACCATGCTGGGGTCCTTTATAAGGCAAAAGTGTGTATGTGAAATTCAAAATCTTGTGATCACAGGGGATTTTAATATACATCCATGCGGCGACCCCAGGGTCACAAGATTGGCTGAGTTAGGTTGTCCCCGTATGAGGGGGATTCACTTTGAACACACTGAGCAGGGGGATGCTTTGAATAATCTACTCCATGAATTTGATCTGATGTCCCTCATGTCATTAATTGACCCTTGTAGCAAGGTAGCCGTCCCCTCCTTTAAAGGGGGTGGTGGTGGCACATTTATCGATTTTATATTAATCACTTCACCCATACAATCTTTATTCCATGGTTTTACTATTGATCCAGCGCGGCTAATATAAATTTCTCCTTAGGACATTAATCCAGGTAAAAACTCTTATGCAACCTATTATCAATTAAACCTTATGTCGGTGGGGCCCATGACACTGCATAACATACATTCATCTAATCTCTGGATTTCACGCTAAGGAGAATGTGCTGCTGGACGAACGGGATACCTTGTTAAATTTGACTGAACAATAATTCATACATTATATGCATTAACCTTTGATCCTATCGGTTCTGAACATCAAGGTACCCCGCTCTTTGGTCGATGGACCAACTAGTAGAATAAGTTGATGGTGATTAAGACCAACTCAATCACAATTAAAACCTTTTAACATTTTAAATCATAAATGTACTAAAGAACCACAGACTCATTTTAAGTTAGAATATATTTTATATCTAAATTTTCAATCAAAATAGGTGACATTCTTTATTAATCAAAACACATTTAAAATATCAATAATCATTTAAGAAAAGTTTAATGGAAAATGAAAATGTATGCATTACCCATGGTCATAGGACGCTGACAGGAATGGTTCACCAAGGAAAATAAACCGCAGATCACAGAATAGAACTCCCAAACTGACTGAATGTCCCGCTAACCTCCTCGGACGTACCTCCCGGGCAGAATTCCCACAACGATCTCGTTCTTTCCCCAGTCAAAGTTCAAAGTCCAAAAATGACAAAGTCTTTTGCAGTATCGAGGTGGAAAAATGAAAAATAAAGAAACGGCATGGCAGGAAAAACACCAACCACAGCAGCAGCAGCATCCGCATCAGCAGCATTAGCAGCAGCCCCCTCCCCACATAAGAGCAGACTCTCTTATACCCTATTCTCTGGCTTACTACACATAAAAGTTGCAATCCTTAGGGGCAAGAATCACGCTAATTGGTCCATTTGAGGGGTGGTGATGGTCACCTCATCGCCCTCCTTGTTCAAACTGGTTTAGGGACAATAAAACATACAATGAGTCTCATGACTCGGGGGTCAAAAGCAGTCCAACTTGTCCATTCATTTTGTAGCGATCTCTGATGGTCACCTTTTGGTTCGTTCATTGTCACTCGGTTCTTTCCCATCCATTCCCATGAATACATGCTGAATCTTTTTGGCACGCTCTTTATTGTAGGTCAGTTCGACCTTGACATCTCTCACTCCGGGTACAGGCCGCATTCACGTGACTTGATTTCCTTTATTGCTTCTGCGCAGAGGCCATCTTGGCCGTCTCACGTGATCTCATCCTCTCCAGCAACCATTTTCGAAGCATGGCCTAACAGGCCAGAACGAACTATCATAAGAACAAACACAACCGAAATTAAAACAAAGAAAATAAGCCTTTCTGTTTACCACCCGCCATTCTAAAGAACCCGTGTTAGGTGTTACCTAGCAGAAGCAACATTTAAAGCCATTTTACTTACCATCTGCATTCTTTTGCCACAATACAAATCTACTACGCAATATAAATCATGCAATTTTACTCTAATTAGTACGCAATCATAATACTAAAGTTAATTAATTTCACATTTGTAAGTGGATTAGATTTTGCACAAATCTGCATGTTACCCATATATATAGTGTTTACTAAAAAGGGTGCATTTGTTGGTTAATACATGCTTTTTCAAACAGTCAGTATTATTAAATTATTAAAAGGTCATTATTTTCCAAGGGGTACAAATTATTTTGTTTACCCTGCTTCATCAATTCCCCCCTTTGGTGATTTTTAACATCACCACAAAATCCTCTCCCTACAAAAATGTATCAGATAAATGTTTCTTGTCCACTTGCTTTTTGTTAGTTTATACAACCGTATTCTTTTCATCTTGTCTTTTAGACTGTTTATACATGTTCTCTTTTAACTCTTCCATTTCTATCTCTCCCATCTCCTGTTCTCTTTCTTTATTTTTCTCATTTTCTCTTTTTACTCTATTTTGTCTTTTTCTTCTTTTAATACACACATATGCTAATCTCACCAATAGCATTACTACTATTAATACTGTGACTGGTATTAGTATTTTCCCAATAAGAGAACTACCTATTTCTGTGAACCATTTCTTCATTGAGGAAAAACTCTTACCAAGTCTCTCCCAAACACCTTCAACCTCCAGTGGAGCAATTTCTTTGTGCAAATCAGTAATGTTCTTTATATACTTCTGTATATTCTCACTTTTGTCTGGAATGTAAGTACAACAATGTTGTACCTTCAGCATTCCACAGACTCCACCCTCTTTTGCCAAAAGAATGTCAAGGGTAAGTCGATTTTGCATCACCATAGCTCTCATGGCAACCATTTCGGTATTTACCATCAAGAACCCTCCAGCAGTATTCGTTGATAAACGATCTACTACTGTAGACAATTTCCGAATCTTGTATGCATTCAAAGATATACCCACTGCTGGTATCAATGCTCCAAAAATATCACCTACTATTTCTGAGAAGCTTTCCCTCCTCCTACGGGTTAATGTTTTACCTATCTCGTGAATTCCTTTTGTTCCTCTATCCACATGAAAATGTTTCGGAAAGACAAGGCCTAGATAACATGTTCCGTACCAATGGTCCAGAAACCTATAATAAGCTCTATTTCCACAAATATAATAGATCCCTGGAAATACTGGATCTTTTCCTCCTTTAAATCCCCATCCCCCTAGAATTTTGTATGTATCTCGGCACTCACTAGAACCCACGAAATAGTTATCATACATAGTGTTACTTCTACTAATACACAATTTTTCCTGTTGGGGTCAATCCAGAACCATAGCTGCGTTTGTTTCACCTTTGTTGTAACTTCTCTCTTCAAATGTCCAAGGTGGGGTTTTTGTTTTCTCTCCTGCTACCTTTCTTTGAAACTTAACCCTTCTATCCTCTACCATGTCTAAGAAAATCTTTTCTTCTTTCTTTAACTCACAAGTAAGATTGTGTCTAAATGTATACTCTAATGTTAATTCTTTTGTTTCTAAGAAAAACTCTCCAAGTACCTTTGCAACTTTTACCTTATTTAATTCAGGGATTACAGGAATTTTAGCAAAAACAGCATCTATGTCAGTGTAGTAGTATTCTAATCTACCTGTTTTATAAAATAGGCTAGCTAAAACGCTACAAGTTATTCCATACGTCAAAGGAAGGTGATGGTATGACACACCTTCTGTTACAGACGCAGGTAACTGCATACAGACATAACAATCTCTCACATCCATTGTCTCCACATATTCGTATAAAAGTTTCGTGAAGACATTCTTGGAAAAATCAGTTAGTGACTTATCCCTATGAAAATCAGTACTATCTACTAATGTTGCAGTGTTCTTTATGTTAGCTTTCTTGTTATTATTCGTGTCATTCACTATTACGGATGTATTTTCTACAACTAACCTGGGTGGAATTATTATTGCTAAAATAAACCAGATAAGCATTAGCAAACCTGTACAATAAAAACACATTCTACACCATTTACGTAAAAACTCACATCTAGATCTTCTATTCTCAGTGTCTACCATGTTGTAATACTATCTAGCTATATATGTGTATGTACAGAAAATGTGTTTCCACACCTCAGAATGACTTATCAGCCACTCTACCCTTTAATCAGTCTCTTTTGGTGCTCTCTTCAGTTCTTTTCAGAACTTTTTCTTGTCTTTTTCAGTTTAGGTGTCCAGTCCGGTTTTCTTTTCTTTGTCTTTCAGGTTTGGTGCAATTCACTCTCACCCATTTGTTCACAGTCTTTGTCTGGGATTTCGTGACTGCTATCCACTTCTTTAATGTCGGTCAGTGCTATGTATAGCCATTCAGGTGACTTATATTTCAAGTTAGGTCTCTTCACTCTTTTTGGTCTCTGTAACTGTCTTTCACTTGGTTTTCTTTGTCCTTTCTGGCTTGGTATTTCATGTACTTGTTCCGCATTATCTTTGTTCAAATTTATTGTTTTATATCTCAGTCTTTTAATTTCCTTTGGCCAATTGTCTCCTTTTCTTGGCCTTTTCAGTTCACTTTCTTTTCTTCTCGTTCTGCTCTCCAAGTTCTCTTTGTTGGTCCTATTCTTTGCTTTCTTTCTTCTTCACTTTCTTCAGATTCTGTCTCAGACCTCACTTCACTTCCCTTAACTTTGAATTTTGTGATCTCAGTTTCTTTGTCTGAATCCGAATCTTCTTGTGATTCTTCTGTTTGAAAATTTGATTCTAACCCTCCTCGTTTGTCTTCCACGCTTTCCCCAATTTCTATATCTGAATCTAAATTTCCCTGTGTTTCTTCTGTTTGTAGTTCTGACCCTACTACTCCTCATTTTTCTTCCGTACTTTCCCCAATCTCTCTATTTGAATCTAAATTTCCCTCGGTTACCGCAACGATTTCTGGAGGAATTTTCCCAAAGCTTGTACTTGGCTGTTTCTTGATTCAGTTTCTCCGGTTTCAATATCAGCTCTTTTGTTTCCTAATTTTTCCTTTTGTCTTTCACCAGATTCAGGTTGGTCTGTTTCAGATGCCGAACTGGTATCCGATATCTCCAGATGTGGACTTACAGGTCGAGCTTCAAGATCTGGAACTCTGATCGTTTCAGTTTCTTCTTCAGTTGCCAAACTGGTACTTGTTTCTTCCAGATGTCGACATACAGGTCGAGCTTCAATATCTGGAACTCTGATCGTTTCGGTTTCTGCGTCAGATGCTGAGCTAGTATCTGATATTTCCAGATGTCGACTTACAGGTCGAGCTTCAGGATCTGGAACTCTGATGGTATGACTGGCATGAACCCAATTTTTCACACCTGCACACTTTACAGCAGTTGTTGTCACCAGGATCACTTGACGTGGCTTATCCCAGCGAGGAACCAGGAAGTTTCTTCTTCTGTGGACTTTAATGCGGACCCAGTCTCCTGGACTCAAATCATGAGCTGGTTTTCTTTCAAGAGTGGTCGCATCCGGTCCAACCTGATGAAACACAGAATGCACCACATCAGCCAATCCTTTGCAATAGTCCAATACGAGATCATCAGTTATAGTCAGCAGTTTGTTGACAGGTACATGTGCTTGTCTCAGTGCTCGTCCCATGATTATTTCATGAGGACTCAGACCTGTTTTTCTGTCAGGTATGCTTCTGATGCTCATCAGCACCAATGGCAGGGCATCGGGTCATTTGAGTCCTGTGGCTTGACACATTTTCCCTAACCTATTCTTTATTGTTCCATTTACTTGCTCTACCACTCCAGAAGCCTCTGGTCTGTAGGCACAGTGCAGCTTTTGTTGAATGTCTAGTGCTTCACATATCAGTTGGATAAGTTCGTTCTGGAAATGCGTTCCTCTATCTGTTTCTATCGTCACTGGAAAACCATATCTAGGAATGAATTCTCTCAGCAGGAGTTTAGCTACAGTAACTCCATCATTTCTTCTTGTCGGATAGGCTTCCACCCAACGAGAGAACAAACAGACGACCACCAGGACATACCTCAGTCTGTTACTCAGGGGCATTTCAATGAAATCTAATTGCATTCTGGTAAAAGGACCTCCTTCACGTCCTAATGTTCCCAAACTCACTACTGTCTTCCTTCCAGG
Organism: Calotriton arnoldi; assembly: GCA_963921515.1. Taxonomy (NCBI): domain Eukaryota; kingdom Metazoa; phylum Chordata; class Amphibia; order Caudata; family Salamandridae; genus Calotriton; species Calotriton arnoldi. The sequence continues at coordinate 635,074 of CAWUFW010008129.1, forward strand.
ATTTATTTGTTGGCATGTAAGACATCTTTGACAAAGGCTTTCAGCTATAGCCCTAAATTTTGGGTTGTGCCAGGTCTGTCTAAAAAGTCTGATCATGGCATCCCTACCAATGTGTGCCTGCCCATGGTACATCCGTGCCATATTAGAGATCATGCTATCAGGCATAACTGGTCTTTCATCTCTATAAACCCAGACTTCATCTTCCTCTCTTTGTCTGCAACCTGCTTTTATCCAACCATCTTTCTCCTCATCGTCTGCTTCTTCCTGCAATTGTTTTACCTCATCCCAGGTTTCAACTGTGTTAGTAAACAGCAAGGGACATGAAACATTCTCTTTTTCCCTTCTTCGGTTCATTGAGGCCATATTTCTGGCACAGTATTGAGCTAATTCGTCAGCGAATTTGTTACCCACTGCAATATAATCGGTTCCGTTTTTGTGTGCAGCGCATTTTACCACTGTAATCTGTTTAGGTAGCTGTATCGCCTCAAGCAATTTCTTCACAAACTCACCATTCCTAATAGGAGATCCTGCAGAAGTCAGGAATCCCCTCTGGGACCAGATCTGTCCGAAATCGTGGACCACTCCAAAGCCATACTGGCTATCCGTGATCACCGTAATCCGGAAGTTCTTTCCCAGTGTGCATGCTCGAATCAGAGCAATCAATTCAGCAACTTGGGCTGACCGTATTCCTCTCAAACAGGATGCTTCCATTATGGTTGCCAACGTGCATACAGCATACGCAGCACTTAAAACTCCTTCACTCGTTCTCAGGCATGATCCGTCCACAAACATCACATAACCTGATTCTTTCAAAGGTTCATCTCTGATATCAGGGTGAGGCTTTGTGCAGAATTAAAGTACATCCAAACACTTATGATCAACATCATCTTTGACTTCTACATTTACTTCATCTGGCAATGAAGTTGAAGGATTCACACTCGTGCATCTTTCAATGGTTACATTGTCTGCACCCAAAATCACTTTTTCATACCTAGTCAGCTGACTATGTGTCATGAATTGGGTTTTTGTTCGGGTCAGAAGAATTTCAACGGAGTGTGGGACATATACTCTCAGAGGGTATCCCATCACAATGCCTTCACTCTGCTCCAGACTCACACAAGTAGCAGCTACTGCTTTCAGACATCCAGGCAACGCCTTTGCTACCGGGTCTAAAACAGCTGAAAAATAGGCGATTGGTCTTTTCATTTTTCCATGCCTTTGCACTAATACTGAAAGTGCACATCCGTCTCTCTCGCTACAATACAGCTCAAATTCTTTTTCACAATCAGGCATTCCCAATGCCGGTGCCTCACACAAACTGATTTTCAGTTCCTTAAAAGCCTTCATTTCCTCCTCATCCAATTCAATCGGATCTTTGACATCCCTCTTTGTCAATCGCTGTAAAAGTTTTGCAATTAATGAAAATCCACTTATCCACTGTCGACAATAACCAACTATTCCGAGGAACATTCTCACCTCTCTCTGCGTCATAGGGGCTCTCATTCCTTGAATAATTCTTATTCTTTCTGTCGTCACCTTTCACATCCCTTTCTCAATCTTATGACCTAGGTATTGTACCTCCTGTTGACAAAATTGCAGTTTTGATGGAGACACCTTATGTCCTCCTTCTGCCAAATGATTTAATAAAGCAATTGTGTCCGTAACACATGCTTCTCTGGTCTTTGATGCCACTAATAGGTCATAAATATACTGGACCATCACAGATTTTTCAGGCATTTTTAAATCTTCTAATGATTTCTTCAGAATCTGATTAAAGATTGAGGGACTTTCAGTATACCCTTGAGGAATTCGGCACCATGCCAAAATACGCTCTCCGAACCGGAACGCAAATAATGGCTGGCTGTCAGGGTGCAATAGAATTGAAAAGAATGCATGGCACAAATCAATAACTGTGTACCATTCTGCATCATGTGGAATCTGATACAGTATTACAGCGGGGTTTGGCACAATGGGGCAACAAGGAATAACAATCTTATTTACCTTTCTCAAGTCTTGCACTATCCTATATGTTCCATTTTGCTTTTTCAATCCCATTATAGGTGAATTACATGGGCTACTCATTATTTCTCTAAGAATTCCTTGTTCAATCATCTTATTAATTACAGGTGTTATTCCTTCAATGATTTCTGGTGTTAATTTGTACTGCGGAGTATTTGGGTAATTTGTTCCTTCTCTTACAGTAATTTTTACAGGATCAATTCCTTTCATTAGTCCAATATCTTCGCCTGTGAAATCCCATACATCAGACCTGACTACTCCTTTCAACTCAATAGGGATTTTCTCTGAATCAAACACAGGAAACATGTCATTCACTCCTGGTTCTAGTTCTGCCATTGTCATTTTATAGAGGACATCCTCGTCTGGTGTCTGGAAAGCAATACCATCTGAGGTACAGTAGATGGTGCAATTCATTTTGCAAAGTAGATCGCGTCCTAATAAATTTACAGGACTACAATCACAAACCACAAAGCGATGCATCTCTTTGAATGGTCCAACTTTTATCTCTACTGGTTTTGTAAGAGGGATTTTAATCTGCCTGTTTGAAACACCTACAACTTGGATATGTTCTCCTGAGAGAGGAAGGTTTGGAATTTCCACTCATCTAACAGTAGAACGGGTAGCTCCAGTGTCCACAAGGAATGTAACATTTACACCATTCACTTTTCCATCCACAAATGGACCTGACTGATCTACCTCTAGAGTTGCGCCAAGCACACACTCTTCTTCCTCTCCTAGGCACCGTCATAAGCTTTCATCCGATTCATCTCCATCCTGCCGTAACCAATACTGCGAAACTGCAGCTGTGCGCGGCAATTTTGTTACCTGCTCTCCTCCGTAGAATCCTGTCTCTGTATTGTATCTCTGAGGATTTACACTCTTTGGAAGAGGTGGTTGCGGCACCTGACACTGTTGAGTAACTACCTGCGGTTGTTGCAGCTGTTGGTAACTCACCTCATTCTGCACCTGTGGATTTAATGGTTGATTTTCTGTATTAGCTTTTGGAGGAAATTTACACTCGTTTCTCCAATGTCCTAATTTTCCGTAATTATGACACGGCCATTTCTTTTTAGCCTCTTCTATACTCATTTGACCTTTTCCCTTACCTATATTCAGTTTGGATTTAGTCTGCCCTGCATCACTAGACTGATTATTTATCTGAGCTTCTTGCTTTTCTGCAACTTTTACTTGTGCCCACATTGCCTTTTCCTTGAGTTTACGCTGTCTACACTCAATATCGTCACTACAATATTTTGCATACCTTAATACTTCATCTACTGTGCTATTCTGCCAACACAACATATGCTGCTTAATCATTTCACTTATTTCAGGTTTCAAGCCATATACAAATCTATACACAAAATGACTCATGTCTTTTTACTCAAATTCTCATAACCACTATACTGTTTAAAGACCAAAAGGAGTCTCTCATAATAGGCATGTACAGATTCCTTACTCTCCTGAGTAGTTCTATCAATTTTTATCCAGTCCGTTTCTTTTGGTGGGATTTTATTTTTCAGAAACGTGATTGCCTGTTCATATTTTCTCATTACTTCTGAACCTGGGGCTCCCGTTTTTGCATCTCTAGGATATTCTTCCTTCGGCCAGTCAATTGTAATCTTACACTCTGTCCATAAATCTGCTGGGACAACAATTTCAAACAATCCATCCAAATCTTCCCACAACACTTTTGAAACTTTTACAAACCTTTCTACCTGTCTGTACCATTCTACGGGTTTCTCTCTCAATCTTGGAAAGTCATTTGTAAATGACAATATATCTTGTCTGGACCATGGGACAAGTACATAGCTTCCTCCTGGAGTTTCCCTCATTGGACACTCCATTACTATCGGTTCTTTCTCCTTTACCGGAAAAGCCAATGAAGCTTTATCAGTCGTTCCCTCCTTCCTTCTTATCCACCTGCTTCTCCACCTATCCACATCTCCCCATTTTCTCAATAACACAATCAGTTCCTTTATCTGCGTTAATCGTCCTGAAGTGTTCAGATTTTCTATATCGTTTTCACTAAAGTCTACCCTGTACGGTTTCTGCAATCCTCTGATTTTTCCAAACTCTACTCCTAGTTCATTCGCTGTTTCTTCCAATTTTTCATGCAAGTTCCTAGCTCTCCAAGTAACGCTTTTACACATGAACATTAACTCATCATCTTGGTAGGACTTCAACCGATCTGTACTAATAGTCCCTAGAATCAATTCCTCCATATCTATTTTTAATCTAATCACATCCAAAGGTTGTGGTTCAGCAGCTTTCTTTTGTAAGTTCTTCACCCACTCATTTAATTCTTCTGCAGTCGGACCCACAGGGGTTTTATTTATTTCTGCCCAACTTACACTTCTCTCTGGGGTCTCAGTTGCTGACTCGGTTCCCATAGGGATCCTATTTATCTGACTCTCATTAATTGTCAAATTTGTAGGTGGACTCGACCTACATGAACCAACGGAATCTCTTGCCTCTCTATTTTCTGGAATTATCCCTTCTCTCACTTTTTGCATACTAGAGTTCAATGGGATTGTCAAGGAATGTTCATCTATTCTTTGATTTTCAAATACAGGAATTACTGGCCTTATCGTCACTGGCACAGTCACAGCTTCCATATTCTTTGTTAATTCTCTTATCTTTTCAGTCAACTCTCTTGTAGTTCTGGCTAATTCAGTTATATTACCATTATCATGCTTCACATTTTGTGGTGTTTCTAATTTATCATATGACCTATTTATTTCAGAGTTTCGTTCAGGGCTTTGATTTCTTACAGTTTCCATTGGCGGTGCATTTGGAGTCACCACCGCAGAATTCTGTTGATATGGAGGGGGTCTTTTATTTAATGTCCTCCAGCAACTCATCCTCTGTGTCGCTACCTCCATACCCATACCTTTCTGTTACTGCATGCTTCTTTTTCTCCGTACACTTTCTCACTGTAATCTCTTCAACTGTTCTGACAGGAAACAAACCATCCGTCATGTTAGCATACCGCCATCTTCTCATCCTATCTTCATGATTCAATCCCCATACTCTTCCATGGACTAATCTATAATTCTTTGCACCTCTGTGTCTTTCCCTTTCATACATCTCATCTTCCCATTCACCTAAAGATTCGAATTGTGTTGGTCTAGGTCTCGGTTCAAGTTTCATCATCTTTTCTCTCAAATTTCGAAGTACTGCTGTGCTAAACGAACCATTTTCTGGAAATGCCAAAACTCCATCGCTTTGAGTATATTTCGCCCAATTTTTTAACCAAATACATGTATGATAGCCATATTTCAACATCATATGAGATGCTGGCGTTTTCGACGGAGGGAGTACTTCTCCTTCCCTAGTCACTACCTTTTTGTCTTTCTTGAAAAAGTTTTTAATCTTCGCAAACCATGACGGTTTCTCTCTACCATACTCATAATAAGCCATAATTCACTGTTCTTTTTCTCAAACAAATACACGAAAATCTTCACCACTCTGTTCTTCCTACTGTTCGGCAATTCGGACCTATCCCAGCGCGTCTCACACCAACTCACCAATCCAAAAGCTCTACGTCACTCTCACACTAACAAATACCAGAGCGTCTTTACACTAGCGCACCAATCAAGAAGCTCTTCGCTCTTCCACAACTGGCCAATACCAGCGCGGTCTTTGTTGACGTCAGTTCTACTCCTGTCCTTACTGACCCCTCCTTTACAAAAATTATCGGCAGTTTTCTTTACCTTCTCTTCTCGACAACATTTATTAGTTACAACATAAAACACATTACCATTGTCTGTTTCGCTAAACAAAAGAGATAGTTTGTTCTAACTTACAAGAATACTGTTTCGTTTGATAAGTGTAGCACTTCTCTCTACCTTACCCTCCTCTCAAGCAAGGTGTAAACCCGTTTCTCTGGGGATAAAACACATGTGGAGTCTACACTGCTCCTGAGAATTAAGGCCAGAGTTTCACAAGAAAACCTGTTGCTATTTCACTCAAACGTATTTTCATACATGAAATGTCCCTAACATAACACAATCCTGTGTTATCACCAGTTTGAAAATCAGACAATGCACTATTCCGTGTGACTTCTCTTGCCACACGTGTCCACTTCCTACTTATAAATCAGTAATCAATAATTACCAAACTAATCTATAGTAACCATAACTCTGCTACCAAGAAATCTGATCCAGCGCGGCTAATATAAATTTCTCCTTAGGACACTAATGCAGGTAAAAACTCTTATGCAACCTATTATCAATTAAACCTTATGTCAGTGGGGCCCATGACACCGCATAACATACATTCATCTAATCTCTGGATTTCACGCTAAGGAGAATGTGCTGCTGAACGAACGGGATACCTTGTTAAATTTGACAGAATAATAATTCATATATTATATGCATTAACCTTTGATCCTATCGGTTCTGAACATCAAGGTACTCCGCTCTTTGGTCGATGGACCAACTAGTAGAATAAGTTGATGGTGATTAAGACCAGCTCAATCACAATTAAAACCTTTTAACATTTTAAATCATAAATGTACTAAAGAACCACAGACTCATTTTAAGTTAGAATATATTTTTATCTAAATTTTCAATAAAAATAGGTGAAATTCTTTATTAATCAAAACACATTTAAAATATCAATAATCATTTAAGAAAAGTTTAATGGAAAATGAAAATGTATGCATTACCCATGGTCATAGGACGCTGACAGGAATGGTTCACCAAGGAAAATAAACTGCAGATCACAGAATAGAACTCCCAAACTGACTGAATGTCCCGCTAATCTCCTCAAACGTACCTCCCGGGCAGAATTCCCGCAACGATCTCGTTCTTTCCCCAGTCAAAGTTCAAAGTCCAAAAATGACCGAGTCTTTCGCAGTATCGAGGTGGAAAAATGAAAAATAAAGAAACGGCATGGCAGGAAAAACACCAACCACAGCAGCAGCATCCACATCAGCAGCATTAGCAGCAGCCCCCTCCCCACATAAGAGCAGACTCTCTTATACCCTATTCTCTGGCTTACTACACATAAAAGTTGCAATCCTTAGGGGCAAGAATCACGCTAATTGGTCCATTTGAGGGGTGGTGATGGTCACCTCATCGCCCTCCTTGTTCAAACTGGTTTAGGGACAATAAAACATACAATGAGTCTCATGACTCTGGGGTCAAAAGCAGTCCAACTTGTCCATTCATTTTGTAGCGATCTCTGATGGTCACATTTTGGTCCGTCCATTGTCACTCGGTTCTTTCCCATCCATTCCCATGAATACATGCTGAATCTTTTTGGCACACTCTTTATTGTAGGTCAGTTCAACCTTGACATCTCTCACTCCGGGTACAGGCCGCATTCACGTGACTTGATTTCCTTTATTGCTTCTGCGCAGAGGCCATCTTGGCCTTCTCACGTGATCTCATCCTCTCCAGCAACCATTTTCGAAGCATGGCCTAACAGGCCCGAACGAACTATCATAAGAACAAACACAACCAAAATTAAAACAAAGAAAATAAGCCTTTCTGTTTACCACCCGCCATTCTAAAGAACCCGTGTTAGGTGTTACCTAGCAGAAGCGACATTTAAAGCCATTTTACTTACCATCTGCATTCTTTTGCCACAATACAAATCTACTACGCAATATAAATCATGCAATTTTACTCTAATTAGTACGCAATCATAATACTAAAGTTAATTAATTTCACATTTGTAAGTGGATTAGATTTTGCACAAATCTGCATGTTACCCATATATATAGTGTTTACTAAAAAGGGTGCATTTGTTGGTTAATACATGCTTTTTCAAACAGTCAGTATTATTAAATTATTAAAAGGTCATTAATTTCCAAGGGGTACAAATTATTTTGTTTACCCTGCTCCATCACTATCCAAGAAAGTGCTTATAGCGACCATAATCCTTTGTGCGTCAAATTTTGTGGTACGCTATTGACGTGCAAAAGAGGAGCTGACCCAAAGGGGTTATTGAGACCAACAGATGGTAGAAGGAGGCTAAAGTGGACACAGATCTCCCAGATGTTTTTCACAAATCGGTAGTAGAATCGTGTGCCAGAGAATTAGCTCTGTGCACCGTGCCGCATACAACTCCTGGGGAGATAATTAGGGCCTTCAATATAATTTCAACTAGAATAGGTGACCTCTTAAGTGCCCCGGCTCGTACTATAGTCATCCCGACTCCCAGATGGTTTGACTCTTCATGTTCCTTGGCGGCAAGAAAGTTGCGGGAAGCTCTCAATAGGAGCCCAAGAATTCAGTCGGAGGCTAGCCGGTGTCGCAAAGATTATAAATCGAAACTGGCAAAACGCAAGCGCGTTATAAAGGAGGAAGCATGAAGGGATTTGATGGAGGCAAGTACCATGAGGAATAGTGCCAGATTTTGGAATATTATTAATAGCCCGCTCTTAGAGCAAGATGGTGGAAGTGAAATAGGGGCACACATCACGGAGGACGAATGGGTGCGTCACTTTAAAACCATGTTTGAGAGTTCGTCAGAGCTGATTTGTCAGCCAGGACGAGAGGAAACTATCCCAGAACTGACCTTTGAGTTGGGGGAGGTTGAGAGGGGCATCGCTGGGTTGACAAGTAATAAAGCCCCGGGACCCGATGGGATCCCTCCAAATCTTTTTAAATCTGATCCCACTTTCTGGGCCCCGATCCTTGTTGCCGTAATTAATGCAGCGGCAACGTCTGGTTGTCCTGAGTCCTGGGCTATCTCAACGATAGTGTCAGTTTTTAAAAAGGGCAACCGGGACAATACACATTGTTATAGACCGATTTCGTTGTTGGATTCAGTGGTCAAGGTGGTGGGCCGCATGCTTTTAGATAGGTTGACAGGTTGGGCAGAGGAACATGACATTTTAACTAATGTACAATACGGGTTCCGGCCTGGTAGGTCAATGGTGGCTCAGTGTCTTAACCTCGTTCGGGCACCATATATTTAGCTTTCATGGACTTATCGTCCGCGTTTGATCGCATGAACAGGGTTAAATTGTGGCAGTCCATGAAAGATATAGGGGTAGACAGCAACATCGTCCTCTTTTTAGAAGACCTTCACCGGGCAACCCAGGCCAATGTTAGATTTTCACAGGAGCTGCGTGTGTCACAGAATTTTGATATTAAAAGAGGTGTCCGTCAAGGGTGTATTTTAGCCCCCTTTCTTTTTAACCTTTACATTAATGACCTAGACAAAGCCCTTATAGCCACAGGGGTAGATTATCCGCATGTAGGCCGATGTGGTCTTCCCGTATTATTATACGCGGATGATGCAGTCCTTATATCTAGGACTGCTAGGGGGCTACAAACCCTGCTTGGTGCTTTTTCCGTTTTTATGTCGGAATGAGATCTATCTATTAATGATTCAAAATCGTACATCATGCAGGTGGGGGCACAACCAAAAAAACACTTTCAATTTAGGGTAGGCTCTGCCAAGGTACCCCGCACAGACGTCTTTTCATATTTGGGGGTCTTATTGGATGACCAAATGAAATGGGGCCCTCTTAAACAAAGAAAGAAAGGGGATGTGGTGCGGGCGAATGTGCCCATCTTCAACTTTGCTGCTAAATTGGGAAATAGACCGATTGCAGCATTGCTGAAGATTTACCAAGCGAAGAGCGTAGCAATAGCTTCTTATGGAAGCGAAATAGGGGGGCATGTTGACGCTGATGTCCTGCAGGTAGCTGATAATAATGTTTTTAAGCGTTTATTGGGGGTTCCTCGCTGTGTGTCAAACATGGTGGTACATGATGAATTAGGGGTGCTCTATTTAAGTGATACTTTGGCACTCTGCCCTCTAACGTTTTGGCTAAAAACCTGGTTGAGTGAGGGACTAACGCTGAGCCAGTCGATCATAAGAGAGTGTACGTCCCTCGATCATGCCCTTAAAATACCTTGGCTCAGATATATCAGGGATAGTTTTGAAAAGCTAGGACGCCTTGATCTGTACACCAATCCTGAATTAATAACTAATAAGGATGTAGGGATAACAAGGGAGTCCTTTAGCAACTTAAGGAAACTAGAGAGGGAAGAGCTGGAACTGCGGAAACCTAGTGTTCGGAAATTTTTAATGTTAAAAACGACATCATTAGCGGAGCCGTATCTCCTGGGGCTTTTAACTATTTATGAACGTTTTTTATTAACCAGGTTTCGCCTGGACCTTTTTCACCTCCTGCTTTCCACACCTAGGGGAAGCAGTAGAGGACAAGTGTTAGCAGCCTGTGGCTGCGACAGAGAGTCTCCACAGGATCTGCTACACTTTATGTTTTTCTGTAAATTGTATGAGGTTCCCCGGAAGTTTTTTATTGTTCCTATTTTGAAGAGGTTGGGTTTCAAGCAGGTTCGTCCAGCTCTTCTGTATCTACAATTGCTTAAGGATGATTGTATCTTCTTTGTCCTTGGCTATTTGAAATCCGTGATAAAATCTAGGTCTTGTTTTGATTAAAACACTGGTAAGGGCTAGAGTCTAAGATCATATTACACAAGACATACTATAGCAAATGTACCTGGGATAAGTTAATCAAGTTGTGGGGCTTTTAAACCAAGGGCTAAGACCATCTGTATTTGTATTTCGTATACTATACTATGTTACAGATTAACTTGGATAGTTACGGAATGTATTTTAAATTATAATGAATTGTGTTTACATTTTAAGATATTATGATGTGTTGATAACTTTTATGGTTTTATATTTCTGAAACTGAATAAAGTTGAAAGTGAAATTGAAAAATGGTCTCTTTGTACACCTATACAAACTACATGTTTTTCCAGCACATTCTTGGTTTTGTTTCACACCTTGTATCATTATTGCATTGCTTCATTAATATATACATGAAAAACAAGGAGATAATTTAGTTTTTATAAAACATTTTCTAATTTTTTTGCTTTTCTGAAATGCAAATTCTAGAGCGCAGACCAAGAAAATGTTGCCCTGAATATTTGGAGTCTTACAATGCAAATTATATGTGTGCTTTCCTAGGTAAAGTAATTTACACTATCAATTATGTAGTAATAGTGCAGATCACTAAAATGTGGCAGAATCACTTTTTATGATGCACTGTTCATTTGATTACAGATAACAAACTTTCGACTATATGGAAAGTACAAAAACAATTCATTTTCTCATTTTGTTCAAACCGCCCTTGATCTTACTATTGGCTGGTAAGGCACACTGAAGAGTACATTTGTCAGATTCTAAGCATTTTTCTGCCAACACATGGTAATTCTCTCTAGTCTCTCTCTGGAGGAAGGCTTGACCTCCAACTTAGTTCCTGTGGGTCTTTTGAGAATAGGAGTGCCAGACATGTAAGGATTATCCTTGGGTTCTGGATGACCACAGGCAATAAACTGGATGCAGTTTATTTTGGAATAAGAGAAATGCTGGTTTAGACAACCAGTCTTTTTAGCACAGATATCATCCTCAGGCTGCATCGCAACATACCAGAACCATATACTTTGAAAATCCACACATTCTAAGGTTTCTATCACTGGGATCTCCCCTACCTTGATCAACTGGCTAGAAGATCATACCTAACATGACATTTGACTGAATTTTAGCATTTATTTTCCAAAACAAGAAAATTCTCTCCATTCTCGCTCATGTAGGAACATAACCTGTGAAGGCTTCACCCCATGTGTTATTATTTGTGATCTCCTTAGCATGGAGGTACCAGACATATATGGACTTTCCATGGGTTTGGGTTGGCGACAGCCATTGAACTGGGTGCAGTGCATTTTGGAAATTTTGAAATCAACTCCTAAATAATGTTTTTGGACGAAGATAAAATCCCTAGGCTGAATAGAAACATACCACAACCATATATTTTTAACATCTACATATCCTAGGAGTTGCATTGCTGGCTGTCTCATCTGTCTTGACCACACTGGATATGCAAGTTTTATAATTCTTTGCATTGAACGTCCATAAAGCAAGTGTTTCTCTTTGCCTACTTCGCTCAGAAATGTACATTATGGCCTGGTGTACATATATGTTCTTTTTCCTTGGTTTCACAAGTGTAAGGATACCTCATATGCATAGTTCTGTTTTCTCCTGTACATAAATTGAGCCTTCCTCCCAGTGGACTCTTTGAAGCTGGTGGGGTTTAGCTCACTGTTTGTTTAGAAATCCAGTGCCAAACAGAAACATGCCACAACTATATGTTTCAACCTCTGCGCATCTTAAGGTTTCCATCACTGGGTGCAAAATCTCACCATGACTGGCTGGCCGAAAAGTCACATAAATTATGTGGCATCTGCTTTTGTTGCCATGAGCTTCCATAAAGCAAATATATGTTGATTGACTGCTTCACCCAGAAAATTGTACGTTTTTCTGATGTACACATAACTTCTTTTCCCTGGGTCTCGTAAGTTTGACGTCCATAGCTTCACACAGAGTTCCTGGTCTCATTAACACTGAAACTGGACAACTGCACATCTTAAGGTTTCTATCGCTGGATGTCCCTTGTCTTGATTGAACTTGCAGATTGTGTTTTTTTTACCATTAACTTACATAAAGCAAATATTTTTTTGATCCCCTAGGCCCTGACCATGCTTTTTGAGCAGGCATATGCACATCTTTTTTCCACGGGTCTCCTGAGTGTCAGGATTCCTAACATGAGGAACTAGACGATAGTGCTTGCTTCAGCACTTGATCACAAACGTTATAAAATAATTGGGAAATCATGGTTGTTAAATTTGTGGAAAGCTACTGTATGGTCCGGTAATGTTCCAATATCACAAATAAATAAATAAAGGTTATAAAAAACATATCATATATTGATGTGAACATCTAAAATGTTCTTTTCTTGTAAACTGTAGTGTTCTACATAGTACCCTAGTTTTGTATAATATACAGGAAAACGTCCCTCAACACAGAGGTGATGCTTTCATGGCAAATGAGAACAGAATTGAGAGTTTTGTCTAACTCCTTTCTTTTAGCACACCTTGCAGCCTTTCTGCAAGCATGCCTTCTTTCCAGTAGATGACACCATACTGGCACAATGCCGCTCTGTGAGTCTCTGGGAGGCTCAGTTCTCGAACATTTCTGCTTCTGTCATAACAAATTGGTCGTGAACCAGACCAGAAGCGATAGCAATGTGGAACTTGAAAAAAATCTCATCCTGTGACTTTTTGATGCAATTTTGCAGAGGACACATCAATTGTTCAGACTCATTTATGCACGGTTGATGCACTGGGTTTAATACCATACTATAGATTTTCTTGTCACATTATGTGGGTACGTCATTTGATCTGTTCTGTTGACACCCTCAATGTACCAGACATACAGAGTGTTACACCTAACAGCCTTAAGGTGGTCTCCCCTCCTACTTTTCGCCTACCTCCTTCTCTTTTTCTGACCTTGTTTTTACTGGCTTTAGGACTCTGTACTTTACCACTGCTAATCAGTGCTAAAGTGCTTGTACTCTCTCCCCTAAACATAGTATTAATGGCTCATCCCCAATTGGTATATTTAATTTACGTGTAAGTCCTTAGTAAAATGTACTACATGTGCCCAGGGCCTGTAAATTAAATGCTACTAGTGGACTGCAGGACTTATTGTGCCACTCACTTAAGTAGCCCTCTAACCATGGCCAAGGCCTGCAACTGCAGAGCTTGTGTGTGCAGTGTACACTGCCATTTCGACCTGGCAAGATAAACCAGGTTTGCTAATGGGCTTCTTTTTACTTTTTAGTTCCCCCTGACAAAGGGCTTATAGCTTGAAATGCATTGGGTGTATGTTATTACGGTTACCCAGGATGAAAAGTGAATTTTGACATGGTGTGAAATAAAGCCTGGACTGGCATTGCTCATGCATTTGAAGATTGGAATCATGTTGCCTCTGTATGAACTTTGAAACTTTTGAATAAAATTGAATAAAATTCATGATTACTATGGATTACTATGGATTACTTGGTTCAAACTCAATTTATGTTACTAGGCTGTGCGTCTTGGGGCTGGTGCGCTCCATAAGCACCAGCTAGTTTATGGAATATTGCTGTGGAGTAGAGCATAAACCAAGTGCTGCATGCCAAATTCTTGCCTTTGAGCATCTTAAAAAAATGTTGACAACTATGGAGTGCATTTAACCACTACCTATTCAGATGTATCTTATTCTGTCCTGGTTATGTTGCACCCTGAAAGATTGAATTATTAGTACATATTACTTCACATCAGAGGACTCCTGGGAAAATCGAGTTGTATTCTGTGCATCAGCAGTAGTCATCTGCATTCAACAGCAAATGACGATAATGGTTCATTGAGCATTGTTTTCTTTTTTGTAATGTTTTCTTTTCAATGAAAGGGTGCACGTTAATATTTATGTTTTACGCGCTACTAAAGTTTGTTCATTATTTTGGTTTGATTGAAATTGAGAGGGTTCTGCATTATCAAATTTAAGGTTATAGTTTATTGTTAATTTAAGCAGCAATCACTTGCTTTTGTGGTTTGTATAATTGTTGTTATTAACATTTTTATTCCTATAGTCTGAGGAGTGCTTGATATTATTTTCATGTAGTAACCGCATGATTCACTGCAGAGTGTCACGTATTTCTTTTATTTTTTGGCTCAACTTGCGGTCACGTGCTTGAAGATTAACTCCGTGGCATGTTCAAAAGGATTGTTTCCACTTGTGTTGTTCACAAAGAGTTTGCCAACAACCAGGGCCGGACTGGGAACCGAATCCGGCCCTGGCAAACTGCTCGGTTGGCCCCCCTGTGGTTCAGAGGGGGGGTGCAGCCGAACAGTTTGCGAGGGCCGGTTTCGGACGATTTTGTTACAGGGGACGATATTGCCGGCCCCCGGTAACAAAAACGGCCTCCCTAGGGGCCCAAAACCGGCCCCCACCCTGGCGGCCCACCGGGGAATTGCCCGGTGCCCGCTATGGCCAGTCCGGCCCTGCTGACCACCAGTTTGCAGGAGGAGAACTGAGTTTGTTTTATGGATGGTGCAATGGGCGGCCAAGCCGCCAATAATGGTGTGAATATATTGGTTTCAACACTGGATTTAGATTTTATCTCTACACATATCGTAACTAGAACACATGGTTATACTTGGTTTATTTTTAGTTTGATTTCATGGCTGCTCTCATTCACGATATCATTCAGCATTGGATATTTTTAATTTCGCTGCACTTGGAGAAGCATGAAACACTGATTACTTGCTATTTTCTTCTTGAAGAAAAGTATGCATTTTCTGTTCAAATTATTTACAACATTTCTTGGTGGGGTTCAATCCATTAATGTCAACACAGTGAATGCTACAAAATGTTTAACTACTATCCCTGCCTTTAATATAGTAAAAGGTACTAGGCAGTGTTTCCCCCCTTCACCATCTCAATTTATCCTGAGCCTGGAGCCTTTACTCCACAAAATTTGAACTAATCCTTCAATTGCTGGCATCATAACACCACTGTGAAAAGAGCAGCTTATGCCAACGATATTTTAATTACAACCAAAAATGCATCCCAATCTATTCCTCCCTTACGACAGACAATAGACGAATACGCTCGGGTTGCAAGATATAAACTTAATAGGAAGAAGTCTGAAATCCTGGGCCTGAACAATCTCTGTAATTTTTGTACTGGCGATCTCTTCAAAACCACAGGGCTGTCCTGACAACCCCATTTTATAAAATATATGGGTCTTGAGTTTAACTCAGATTTATTAAAATCACTCCACCATAATGAAGACCTAACTCTGAGAAAAATAGACTCCTTATTAGAGGGTTTGAGTCCCAAATTCCTCACTTGGTGGGGTTGTATTGAGACCATCAAGATGATGGTTACCCTGATAGTCAATTATCGTAAATATGCTACCTCTAGTATTATCTGAAGAATTCCACCAGAAACTCAACAAATTTATTTGGCAAAATAAACGCCCTTGAATCTCCATAAGAAAACTACACTTACATGTACAGCCAGGTGTTAATCTAGCAGACTTCAAAAACTACCAAAATGCATTTCTGGCAAGACAAGGTTCTCTTTGGTTTTCCCACGCCCTGGATTATACCCACACATGGTTAATAATTGAAAAGGAACTTCTAGGAGATCTCCACCCCATAACTCTGTTGACTAGCAAAAAAAAAAACATTGTTGTCCAAATATATCTGTACCAATACCAAAAGACCTCTACTGAAGATTGACAGGCTACTTGAGACCCCGATTGCCTAATCTAACATGATCTCACTCTGGAACAACCAAAATCCATGGGCTACCCATATTTTGGAGCTCTTGGGCAGCTAAGGGCATTTAATTTTTTAAAGACACTTTTGCTCCCCGCAGACACGTCTTTCGTTCAGAGAACTATGTCAGCATTACAACCTGCTAGACATAAACATTTACGACTTTCTTAAACTCAAAGTCTGCTTTTCTATGATCAAGTGCTCTGCAAGAAATCCCTCTCTCTCCTCTGGACCATACTGTTCTTTAAGAAAACCGGCCACCAATCTCTTAAAACCAGACTCTACTTACCTGACCTCGAAACTTCAAAATAAATGGGATTCCACTGATACTATTTCTCCAGACTCTTGGCAGCTAATTTGAAAGTCAGTTGTCTCCCACAAAATTCCCCCCCTCCCTCTTCCAAATGAAATACTGGCTCCTTCGTAGGACATTTTGGACTCCTGCCCTTCTCTATAAACTATCCCTTAGAGAGAATCCAACGTGTTGGAACTGTAACAAAGATACGAGGGACCTCCCCCACTTACTCTTCCACTGCAGCCCAGTCTTCTCATTCTGGGATTGCATATTTGATTACATCCATACTCTGCTTGGAGTTCATCTGAAAAGAAATTTTCTTTCCCTAATTCAGGGATTCCTAGACCCACTAAACAAATCACATAATGATAGACTTCTGGTAGACATCCTACTTACCACGGGTTGTAAGTCCATGCTTGCTAATTGGAAAAACCCAACTTCTACCTCGTTTTGACCCTGACTGAATTGAGTTGCTTACCTAAGGGGGGCAGATAACGTTTCCCTTCAAAATTCTCCATGGAGATCTAGTAACAACTCTATGTGGCAATCCCTTGACAACTATTTTGCCATTACCAAACCTCCAAAAACCCTCTATATATATTGTATGATTTGCAAACTATATGTCTGATGAAATGTATTTGGAGACACTTCAATATGTTTTATTAGAGCTTAATTGGCAATATGTACCAGATCGTAGGCCTGTAGCGCTCATTAATGGAAACTCCATGAGCCCACTACCTGTTTATTTATCACTTCATCTGTTCTTCCTTCTAGTATGATTTGATTGGATTTGATTTGGTTTTCTTCCCCTTCTTTCTTGTTTCCTCCACTGGGTATTACCCATTAACCAAACCTGTACAAGAGAACTGTCGATTGCCAATGCATTTTTTACTAGATATAACCTGTATTGTCTTTCTTTTGCTCTTTTTGATGAAAACCCCAATAAAATTCTTTGAAATAAAACAATTAATGGGGGCATCTAGTTGGCAGTGGCTTGCACCCTGTCCAAGTAGGGACCCTTATTGTAGTCAGGGTAAGGAAGTAACAAAACTCAAGATAAACCCTGCTCACCCCCTTGGTAGCTTGACATGAGCAGTCAGGCTTATCTCAGAGGCAATGTGCAAAGCATTTGCACATAAATACACAGTAAAAACACTGAAAAGGGACACAACACCAGTTTAGAAAAATAATCAATATTTATCTGAGTAAAACAAGACCAAAACAACAAAAATCCAACATACACAAGTAAAGATATTACTTTTAAAAGGTTAAAAAAAAGTTCAGTCCATAGGAAACTATAACTATGTCACTTTTATCCAAACGTATCTAGGATGCATCAAAATCAAAGATGAAAAACAGGTGCAGGCAAAGTGAGGTGCTGGAAAAGCAAAGCGATGCATCCGTTCCTTACTGCCAGGGGAGGTGATGAGTCGGTTCCTTACTGTGAGGGAAGGTGATGCGTCGGTTTCCAGACCCACGGCCTCTGTTACTTACAGCTGAGCAACATCAATGAAAAAGTTGGCGCACAGGTGCGATGAGTGAAAAATCCGGACGAGCTGGGACGATTTTCCAGCCAGTGATGCGTCGATTTCATCAGACGCACAGCAGGGCCTGCTTTGGATTGGAGCGGGTGCCTCAGACACTGGAGACACAGTGCTCAGGGCTCAGCTGCTGCGATTTTTGGCCACACGACAGGCGCTGCGTCGATTTTTTTGGGCTGCACCGCAGCAATGCGTTGGTTTTTCAACTGCACGGCATTTCTGCGGGAAAAACAGGCACTAAAGTTCAAAGTGTGGATTTTCTTGAATCCGTGGCAGCAAAATCACCTCCAAGGGCCCAGAACTGGAATGTGCACCATTTGGCAGGCCAGAACTCCCAGCAGAGGATTTCAGGGGCTACAGATTAAGTCTTTGATTGCCCTGAGACTACTTAACAGGAGGCAGGCACACATGAGCCCTTGGAGAACCTTTGCAAGCATGATACAGAAAGCAAAGTCCAGTCCTTTCACTGCCCAAGACAGAAGCAGCAAGCAGTAGGCCAGCAACAAGCAGAGTGGCAGTTCCCCTCCTACAGCTTCTCCAGCTCTTCTTCTTGGCAGAATCTCCTCTTAGTCCAGAAGTGTTCTGAAGTTCTGGTGTTGCAGCTCCAGTACTTATACCAGTTTTTGCCTTTGAAGTAGGCAAACATCAAAGGAAAGTCTTTGTAGTGCACAAGACCCTGTCTTTCCCTGATCTGGCTAAAGACACACTACGGGGGTGGAGACAGCTGTGTTGAGGACAGGCACAGCCCTATTCAGATGTCAGTGGCAACTCCTCCCACCACTCTAGCTCAGGAAGACCCATCAGCCTAGTGATGGGCAATCAGGATATGCAGGGCACACCTTAGCGTCCTTTGTGTGACTGTCTAGAGTGGATGCACAAACAGCCAACCGTCAGTCTAAACCAGATGTGGATTCCACAGGCAGGCAGAATCACAGAATGGTAAAGCAAGAAAATGCCCCCTTTCTAAATTTAAACACAAGGAGATGATGGACGGAGCACTGACACTTTTCAGACACTCACCCCCAGTCACAGATGTGGGTTGAATCCATCATCGTTCTTTAGCTCACTTCGCCACCCCAGTTCAGACCCAGCCATATGCAAATCAGTCTTGACCCTGTTCCTTATGGGAACAGTTCAGCCCAAACTGCCGAGCCAGGTCTTCCCTGGACCGGGAACAAGCATGCTGGGACTGGTTTCAGGGTACCACCCCTCATCAGCCAGGCTAGCTTGAATCCAGTGGCAAAGTGGGCAAGGGGCACACGTCTGGGCATACCCTGCCAACTTAGGGCGAACAAAGCAACACAAGGTCCCAGGATGCCTGCTTCCAGTGGCATGGTGAGCAAAAGAATGATGGATTTAACCCAGATCTCTTGACTAGGGGTGAATGTAGGATTTATTCAGCATTCCGTCCATCATTTGTTTGCGTAGCACTTTTCACCCTAATTAGGATGGGTAAGCCCTGGCGTGGGTCCCTTGCTCACTGTGCCACTGGATTCAAGCTATCCTGGCTGATGAGAGGTAATACCGGTCCAGGGAGGACCTAGCTTGGCAGTTCGGCCTGGACTGGACCAGCCATATGAAGACTGATTTTCATATGGCTGGGTCTAAATTGGGGTGGCATGGTGAGCAAAAGAACGATTGATTTAACTCAGATCTCTTGACTGGGGGTGAATGTATGATTTATTCAGCATTCCGTCCATCATTTGTTTGCGTAGCACTTTTCACCCTAAGTGCGATGGGTATGCCCAGACGTGGGTCCCTTGCTCACTGTGCCACTGGATTCAAGCTAGCCTGGCTGATGAGCATTCCGTCTATCATTTGTTTGCGTAGCACCCTTTCTAAATGTGGCATTTAAAAAACTGCTTCACTAAATACGTTTTTTTAAATTGTGAGTTCAGGGACCCCAAACTCTAGCTCTTCCCAATTGAAAGTTACACTTTAAGAGGTTACAAGGCAGCTCCAATGATAACCTATGGGAGAGATAGGTCTTGCAATAGTGAAAAATGTAATTGGTAGCATTTCACTATCTGGACTTGTAATTACACCAACACATGTCCTACTTTTCACATATCCTGCACCCTGCTCATGGGGCTACCCTGGGCCTACCTTAGAGGTGCCTTACATGTAGGAAAGGGAAGGTTTGGGCCTGTTGCCAGGTCGACATGGCAGTTGAAAACTGCACACACAGACACTGCAGTGGCAGGCCTGAGACATGTTTGCAAGGCTACTCATGTGGGTGTCCCAATCAGTGCTGCAAGCCCACTATTGGCATTTGATTTACAGGCCCTGGGCACACCTGGTGCACTTTACTCAGGACTTACTAGTAAATTAAATATGCCAATCATGGATAATCCAATCACCAATACAATTTACAGAGAGAGTATATGCAATTTAGCATGGGTTAGCAGTGGTAAAGTGTCCAGAGTCCTAAAACCAACAAAAACAGGTCAGAAAAATTAGGAGGAAGAAGGACAAATGTTTGGGGATAACCCGGTAAATAGGGTCAGGTCCAACATACGGTCACAGTCATTGTGGTTTGCTGATGGGCTTATTTTTACATTATAATTACCCTTGACGAAGGGCTTGTAGCCTGAAATTCACTGGGTGTATGTTGTTACGGTTACCCATGATGAAATGCGAATTTCAACATGCTGTGAAATAAAGCCTGGACTGGCATTTCTCATGCATTTGAAGACTGAAATCATGTTTCCTCGGTATGAACTTTGAAACGTTTGAAGAAAATGGATTAAAATGTGTATTACTATGGGTTACTTGGTTTAAACTCAACTTATTTTACTAGGCTGTGCGTCTTGGGCTTTGTGCACTCCATGCACACCAGCTAGTTTATAGAAGCTCAACCTCTTGCCAGGCTTCAACCTTCACTTTTTATACATATACTTTTAAGTGTTACGTGTCCTGGTGGTGAAAAATTCTGGAATTTGTTCACTACTGCAAGGCATATCTCTCCTATAGGATAACACTGGGATTAACTCATTACGTTTTATAAGTGTGATTCCCAATTGTGAAGAGATAGACTTTCCAAGTTTGGTGTCTCTGGAATCACAATTTTAAATCGCAACTTATGGTGAAGTTGGATTTTAAATTGAAGTTCTGAAAATGCCACTTTTAGAATGTTGTCATTTTCTTACTTTAGCCATTTGGTGCCTGCTGCCTGTCTCTGATACACGTCTAGGGAGGGTGACAGCTGGGCTCTGTGTATTATCTCTAGAAAGCAACACATGATGGAAGCTTAGGTGTGACTTGACGGGCCATCCTGGAAGGATAGGAGGGAGGAGCTGAACCCAGTTTCTCCTACATCTGAATAGGCTGTGTCCTGTCCCCACACAAAGGGCTGTTTACCCCCTGTAGTGAGTCTGGAGCCAGGACAGGAAGTGAGGACCTCTGTGCACTTCAAAGACCTGTCTTTGAAGTCTCCCCCACATTAAAGGTAAAACTGGGTATAAGTACTGGATCTCTGACACCACTACTTCAGTACACTTCTGGCCCTGTGAAGAATCTGCCAGGAAGAAAGACTACTGTACTGCTGAAGGACTGCCACTCTGCTGGACTCCTGCTTTGCTGTGCTGCCTTGCCCTCAGCTGTTCCCCCGCCTGGGTGAGAAGGACTGGACCTGCGTCACTCCTTCCTACTAACACCAGGTCAGAGGTGGCGAGAGCAGTGATACTGAGTAGATTGGATTACTGTAACTCTCTCTATTTGGGGGCTCCAAACTCACTGATTTTTGAAGCTCCAGAGGATCCAAACTATAGCTGCCAAACTGGCTCTCAATAAGCATCGTAGGTCATCTACATCGAGGGCTTTGAAGGACCTTCATTGGTTGCCAATTGGCCAGAGGATTAAGTTTAAATCACTATGTATAGTGTTTAAGGCAATCCATGGGTTAGGCCCAAAACCTCTGCAAGAAAAATTTAAATGGTATGCCCCAAAAAGGAATCTCCGGTCAGCAAACACCAATTTGGTGATCATGACGAGATACAAAAAAACAAGAACTGGCGGGAGAGCCTTTAGCGTTGCGGCGGCAAAGCTCTGGAACGACCTCCCTGTAGACATAAGACAAACTCAGGAACTGCTACCATTCAGGAAAAAGCTGAAGACATGGCTCTTCCCAAGGGAGGATTAATTTTGAGCTATTACTCAATGCAGGCCGGGCTATTTGTCCCGTCTGTTTTGCATCCATACATCTTCTGGTCAGTCTCAGCGCCAGGATACCCTTGGGGTGACAGTTGCGCGGTACAAATATATCCTACATTACATTACATTACATCACTTGAACCAGAGTGACTCCAAGGGCTTGCTGACTTGCCTCCTGATCTGAAGTCACAAGGACATAAAATACTTCTAACTCTCCTGCTGCTGCACCTGGACTCTGCCACCTATGAGTCTGCCCTGCCAAGTGGTGCCACCCTAGTCCTGGACCCTTGGAAGATAGGCCTAAGGTGCTTGCTCCAGTGAAATCCATGCATCCTCTCTTGAACCAGCGTATCAACACCATTGCATGGATCAAAACCAGCACCTCATGGCCAGAACTGGCGCATTTCCTCTGCTGCATGAATCAACCCGACGCAACGCCTTTGGAACCAACCCTGCACGATGTGCTACTCAAAGTCTTCACATCTCCATCAATGACTGCCTTGACAATGACACTAAGAACTCTGCATCACAGCGCCTGCGCTCATCAAAGCTGACGCATCGCCGCTGTTGAACGGACCTGGACCAGCCTCCATTGCGAGGATCGATGCCGATGCATCGCTTCAGCTGCACCTGGCACATTTTTTTAATGTTGACGCAGCCAGGATCAAGGTACTTTTGTTCATTAAGTCTAACTGGGTTCCTGTATTTGGCCCGTACTCCATTGCAGTCGGCCTAAACTTTTGACTTTGTCCCGGTCCGGCACGACCAGATATCCCAAGTAAGCTCCTATTGCTTTTAAGCACTATTTTACAGTTTATTCTTTAAAAATTCATACCTCAAGTTCTACTTATTGGATTTTTATTGTTTTAGTCTTGTTTTATTCATTAAATTAAGTTCTATTGTTCTAATCTGGTGTGGAATCTTTTTTGTGGTGTTTTCACTGTTTCACTGTTTGAAGCATTCCACAAATACTTTATACATTGCCTCTAAGTTAAGCCTGACTGCTTTGTGCCAAGCTACCAGAGGATGAGCACAGGTTAATTTAGGGTTTGCCTGCTTCTTACCCTGACTAGGACTTTGGTTGCTGCTTGACAAGGTCTCATATCCCAGTTAACCTACAATCCAAAATCTAGCAGAGGTTTTCTGACGGTGTGTCCTGTCAAAGCACAACAACTTCTATTGTTGCATCATAATAGATGGTAGTCAACAGATGCATTTCCTTTCATCTGTGAACCTCAGGACTCGGAGTTCTGTGCATTTCACTGCCAAATGTTCACTCCATTTTTGTTTTCATGCTATCAACTGACCTGGAAAGCCCTTCTATTTTGGCACATTATGCTGCATGCCAGAGAGCTGTTGACATATAGGTCTTTGAATAACTTCAGGCAAGTATAAATATTGCCCACATACAAACGTTAGCCACAATGTAACAAAGTGTGCATGAAGCCTTGTCAGCATATACTTTGAAGAACTCTGTGCAACTGGTTGAAATATCACATAGTTTGTATGTCTTCATGACATACCTAGAGCATTTCAGGGGCATATATTGCTTGAATAGAAGTCTTCCCTTGTAGACCATGAGAGGATCACGCATGGAGATGTCCTTTGCATGGGTATACATCTCAGTGAAACTTGCGGAAATATGTTTTCTGGTCCTGTGAATCATTTGTCAGATTTATGTCCTAGACTCACCTCCTTTTTAACTTCTATGCTAATCAGCGCGACAAGGTACTGAGGTACTAAATTCCTGCCATGTTTTTAAAACTTTGATGATTCGATGTTACAATCATGCACATTGAAAGAGCTACAGTTCTTAAGAAATACATACATATCATTTATTAACTCCATTGCTTAATCCAACAACTTGCTTCAGCCAAAAGTAATGTCTCTGGGCCTAAAAGGAGAATGCAAGAAAAAGTGTTTTGTTTCCAGTGGCATGGTGCATTTCTTTCCCTATTTGGGCACTTTGATAATAACATGAAATGTGGTCCATTGCTTTCAATCAGATGTAGACCTTAGTTAAAAATTAAAAACTATTGGATGGAAAGCTTCAACTAATCTCAATCATGGATAATTACACCTAGCCACATTGTGGTTCATTATTCATTTGTCTACTGAGCCACTATAGCCAAGGATCAAGAATTAGGCTTGGCCCGCTCTAAAAGGAACAGTTCATCCTGAATTGCAAGGCACATCTCTGTTGAATATGACAAAATCAAGTCCTGACAGGTTTCAGACTTTTGGGCCTCATCATTGAGCTTAAGCTTGAATCATGTGGCAAAGAAGCACAGACCCACGTCCGGGCATACCCATCGTGGTTAGGGCATCTCACTGAGAAAAACAAAAAAGTGGTGGGTAAACTGTTAGAATTAATCACAGCTATTGGTAATTACTCCGGGACGCTTTTCAGTCCATCATTTTCTGTCCACTATAGATAGGGGCAAACCTATTCAAATCAGACTTGGTTCTGTTCCAATAGGAACAGCCTAACCTGAATCGCTAGGGTATATCCACTCTTACTGGGAAAATAAGGAGCCCAAGCCAGTTTGTGCCTTTTTGTGCCTCATCGGTGCAGTTCTTCTAGAGTCCTATGGCACAGAGAGCATATAACCTATTTCTGGCATACCCAACACTCTTGGAGTGTCTCACTGAGAAAAGCAATTGATGAGAAGAATGTTTGAATTAATCGCAGCCACTGACAACTATCCTGTGTCACATTTCGTCCATGTTTTTTATGGTGCAATTTTCAGTTTTGCCAGCTATTATGCTGGAAAGATAATAGAAGACCTGATTGAAATCAATAAAGTATCTGAGAAGGTGTATGTTTTTTTCAAGATTACAAAGCAAAACAAAACCTCCGACTTCCTCACACTCTGGATGAGACAGAAGTAGGGGAATTAGGGTACATGGCTTACTTACGGCCCTCCTTAATAGAATCTGAATCCTTATTATACGTTTATAAAGCGGCAATCAAAGTGACAGAAAGCTTTGTATACCTAAGTTTACATAATAATCTCTTCATGTAGTTTCTAGAACAATAAGGGCGACAACACTATTTCTCGATGAATAAAATTGCACATGCAACACATACTGGTGAGTAGATAGAAAAAATGTGGAGCATAAATACAAAGAATACGACACAATTAATTACAGATCATATTGTGTCAAAATATTATGTAATCTTCGGGAAATGAAAGACACTCTGAAAGTTCATACCTTAAGCATAGTCATGGGAAGGGGCTTTTTGAGAAGCTAAGATGTATTTTTTGGGGGGAAGTCAATTAATGTTATCCTTCTTTAATGTCCGTGTTTACGAAAGTGTGTATTAAGTCCTCCATTTTTTACACAAGGTGCATTTGACTCTGAGAATTGTCTTCATCAGTCTTTTTCAGTACTGGGGTTCCTGAGATCTGTGAGACAAGGGTAGTTCTGATGTGAAGTGAAGTCTGGGGAATGCCTGTTTCTAAATATACCTTTCAGGTGCTGCAGATAAATCAATATATTTGGTAACTTGTTGAAGCATAGGGGAGTTATGCTGCTAATCGCTTTCTTATGGTTAAGCCTTTAGGTGTGCTCACCAAGATTAAAACTCGCACTGTTAGATGAGTGGAGAAAAGCGGCAGTGGAATCATTGTTTTAGAACTAATAGGAATGAAACCGATATGAACTTTATAACAGAATTTGTAGATTATGATAAATAGTTAGTATTTACAATCTCATTAAGCCTGTTCTAATGTGCCTTGAAAGTGAAAATCATGCATTCTCCGAGTTGGAGAACAGCAACAACAGGAGGATGGATAAAATGCTTAAACCATTCCCAGACAGTGGTAAATGCTCAAGCAGCATTCCAGAGCATCGTTTTTCGCCCATCATGCCACACTAGGCAAATGCCTCCCTTAGTACCAGCCCGACTCCTCATGGGAAAAGTCAGTTCTGAACTGTCAGTCGAGGTCCCTTCCAGAAGGGACAACAAACTACTACACACTGGGGCATATTCTCAAGGAGCCATCGCCGATTTATCGGCACTTTAGCGCCGCAAAAGTGGCGAAAGAACTATCGCCCCATTCTCAAGCTGGTGCAAACTGCCTACATCGCCAGTTTTCCAGCGATAGCTGCCGCAAGACACATCGCCACGGATTAGAGCTATAATTAACGTTAATGATATGCAGAGTAGGCGTTCCCCTGCAAAAACACATGAAAACACCACTTCGCGATATTCTCAACAACCAGCCAGATCTGCGATGCCGGACAAAAACAGGCGATAAGGCGCGTTAGTAGGAGGGATTTAACACCTGCCTTTTACTGGTGTAAAGCAGGACGACAACCTGCAGCATGAAAGGGAGCCCAGGCCAGAGCCACATCTGAAGACCAACAGATGCCATGGAGACAATGATCATGCAGCCTGGAGACCCAAGAGGGCCACAACACCCACCGCAACCACCCCCCGGACCCTCCCCCCAGGTCATGAAGTCCAGTAGTCAACGGTAGTGGAAAAACAGAACTTTATTACAAATACATAAACAACAAGACGAAAAGCACAGCCAACGCGTTCCATTCCCAACGGGGAACTTCACCAGGGCAACGTGTGGTTCCAATAAACTGCAAATGCTGCGGGAACTGCCCAGTACCATTCCATATCCCGAAATCAGTAGTCAGAAACCTGTTGGAGAAATGGTGACAATGGTCAAGCGTCCTCATAGTCACAAACGTAATCTGGTACAGTGTATTGCACTTGGACAAACCGGAATGCATACAGGTATGATGAATCCAGTCCAAATATACTGTAACAGAAGTCTGTGTGCTCGTAACCTCCGCAGGAAAGAAAAGGAAGGTTACAACCACACAAACCTCTGTTACGGTCTCATTATGCAGGTTTCATCATACCTGTAAACATCACGGTTTGTATCATCTTGATACCCCTGCACCTTCACTTCCCCCACGCTGTGCATGAACAGCTGGAGACCATGCAAGGGAATTACGCCATAGCTGCTTTACCATACATGTCGGGTGCAATTGACTGTACACATGTACCACTTGTGCCCCCTGCCGACCCTGCACACAATTACCGCTACAGAAAGCACACGCATTCCATCAATGTGCAGGCAATAGTGGAGCACCGGGGAGAGTTCACCAATGTTGTCTCCAACTTCACAGGCAGTGTGCATGATACATACATCCTCCGACAGTCCATCATCAACCAGCGCTTCCAGGATGGCACCTATGGCAATGCACTGCTCATTGGCAAGTACTAACTGAACACACCACACAACTCAACTCCACAATCACACAACACACAACTGTGGGAGAGCACACGTAACATAATCACATACAACATGCCAACCAACATGCCCAACTACCGGACACGACAACACAAGTAACCGTGGTAACAGGGGCCAGACATGTAGACAAACCATCCACAAAGGCAGAGCCCCTCTGACACACAATTGCAGAATGTGGGGAGAGGTGGGAACCAAGAATGTGCGAAGGAGGCAAGTGACCCAGCAATAAGAAAGGACACAATGCCAAGTGTGGAGGAGATGTGCTGGACAGACTGCAGTATGCAGAGCACAGACATGTCCATGTGGACATCTACTGCTGGTGTTTGCAGTGTAGTGGACAGTGGACGCAAACAGGTTACCCCAGGCAGTATGGAAGACCTTGGACATGTAGCCATGTGGTCCCCCCTGTAAGCCTGAGCTGAGCGGCCTTGGCCGGCGTATGTCGCGAATGAATAGCCCGGGGCCCTGGGCGTGGTCCAGTTCAGGGATGGCAACCACAGTAACTACTGCGTGTGTCTCTGTGTCCGCCATATCGTGACCATAGGCCTACACACACGTGCCCAACCACATTCAACGGCCGTATTCACACTGGAGACGAGGTGACTACGTCCCAAGCCAACCCACGCACATCTCATCAGCGCATGCAGGGTTGTGTCTGCCAGGGCGGCACCCCCCACCCAGCCACAAGGCCGCCGCCGTGACCGGTAGTGCCTGCGCGATCCCGTGCGCCTGCTGCACCCCAGCCCTGGTCCCCAGACCGGTCCACCGCCCAGCGATGACTGCCTGCCCCTGCGCACCCAGGCCTCAATGCTCACCTGCCGCCACCGGCGTGTCTCCAAGAGGGCCCTCCACGTGCTGGTGCAACCTCCTCAGCCGATCGCTGGATTCCGCGCCACAGGCCCCCAGCGCACCCTGCGGCACTGCACCACGGAGTCATGTGTGTGCTGACTGCTGCCTTCGGTGTACACTGCGGTCCAGCAGGGCTCACAAATCAAATCGAGTCCTGATTTGCTGGACGCCGTATCGAGGCCAACGCATCATCGCAGGCTGCACACCCGCTGAGCTCTTCAGGTGGGCCTAAATCTGTGCAACGCAAGTCATCGCCACGTGGCAGTAGGCCCGTGCCGGACGCAGGCCATTGGGTGCCACTAACTCAGTGCAACGCAAGTCATCGCCACGTGGCGGTAGGCCCGTGCTGGACCCAGGCCATCGGGTGCCACTAACTCAGTGCAACGCAAGTCACGGACCCTTTATGATTTAGTACCGTGGATGCGGACGCCTCATGTCACCTCCGGCAGTGGGGGATGTGCTGTGGTGGGCCCCTTTTATTGGCAGGGTCACATGTCCCGTGATGCCTGTGCTAGATGGGTGTGGTGTGGGTGCAAACCAGCCTTCAGGGAGTGGCAGTGGCATGCTGACAACTAGACCAGTGACCAGCAGATCACTACAGGGAAGACCTGGGACATGTAGCTGTGTCGTCACCCCCTGTGAGCGTAAGCGGAGTGTGCTGGGCTGGCGTATGCCAGTCCAGCGTAGGGGTTTGAACAATGAGCCCGGGGCTCTGGGAGTGGTTCAGTTCTGGCCTGGACAAGGAAGTAACCAGTACAGGGCCATGCAAACCCCACTTTACATTGTTGCCCCGTGGAGGGCCAGCCAGAGTCCATTAGGGAAGGACAAATTCATCGGAAGAGGAAGAGTTCAGTCCACAGTCTGATTGCTGTGTCATTGGTAACCAAACAGAATATGGCAGTCCATGTCGAGGTCCAAGGTGAGTGCCGCAGAGTGTATCGGGGGACAGTGGAAGGTGATGATGCAAAGGGTCGAACCAAGCTGAAACAGGCCATATGGCGGAGATGAATGCTACCGCTTCCTCATTACCACAACGGCAGTCTCATCCACATCATAGTCCTCTGATGTGTGATGTGCCTCACCTGTGGGTGGTGGTGTTTCGGCTGCAGCACTGTGTGGCACTGACACATCAGGGGCCGGAGGTGGATTGTCGGCCGCACTGTGTGGCAGTGACACATCAGGTGCCGGAGGTGGTATGTCTGCCGCACTGTGGGGCACTGACACATCAGGGGGCGGAGATGTGGATGGTGTAGGAGCAGCAGCATTCATCTGCGCCAGGCCTTGTGGCAGCAATGCCATGATGAGGATCTGCAGGGCATGGAAGATCCCAGCTACATGTCGCTGATGTGCAGCCGTGGCAGCCATCCTTTCCGTCTCCATCCGCACCATGTCCTCCATGAGCCTTCGCATGTGTCCCAACTCCCGGCTGAGATCGCTGGAGCCGCTCTGACTAGACAGGTGTTCTTGTCTCCGAGTCATGACTCCAGCAATGTCAGCCATGGCTCGTTGGAGACCATGGAGCGGACTGTGGGTGTCCGTTAGGGACTGTAAGTGGTCCCTGATGGGACGTAGACACCCATGGATGGCATCTAGTTTGGCTGCCATGAGGTCGAAGCCCACCCGCACCTGCTCAGCCATCTCCTTCTGGCCCTCCAACACACAGTGTTGAAATGCCATGTGTTGGTCGTGGGGATCCTGGGAGACAGCCGGGGTGGTGGGTGCTTCCTGCTGTGTGGTCTGTGCAGGGGGTGGGGTCTCCTCGATGCAGCTGGGCTGCCCTGCTCCTGGGGGTGGGGTGCGGAAACTGTCCATGAGCTCTTGGAGAGCGTCGGTGTCGAAGGTGGGGAGGTCCTCCTCGTCATCAGTGAGGAGGTGTTCGGTCTGCTCTGCAGGAGGTGTTAATTCTCCCTCTGCAATGTAAAGGGGAGATGCAGTTTAACAGTGTGTTCCATGTATGTTCACGCATTGGCCAAGTTTCCAAACAGACTGCATGACAATGTACATTGTGACTGTTTAGGAGGAGCTGCCTATTTGAAGCGGGACAGTGGAAATTTGTGCACCATCAGGGATGTGGGGTTGTACTTGTCCATTATCATGTCACAGTTTCCTGCTATGCCAAATGTGATTGGCCAGTTTCTACACACAAACGGCAGCAGTTGTGTCCTCTGTTCTGTTGTGAATGTGTTGCAGTTTGTACCACATTGTTGTCAATGTTGATGTGCTCTGATTCTTGTGTGTGTGCTGCATTGTGGGAGAGTCGCCCCTGCAGCTCAGACTTTGCTTGGCCTTCTCCCTTTTAGGCGGTGTGCCTTTGACTTCTGTGCTTATGCAGTGCTGAGATGTTGCATACTTGGTTAAATTGGGCTCTTGGTGGGAGTTGGGACTCTTGGGCATGGTTTGTCCGCAGATGTCTTGTTGCCGTCAGGGGTTGTTTGTGCACGTGGATGTGTCAGTGTGTGACCTGCTCCTTTCCGGATGTGGACCACACTCAGCCACCTCGGTGTCGTGGGGTGCAACATGTCATGATGAGTGGCCTGCAGACATGCTCATCGTCATGCAGTGTCACTTGCATTGTCAGTGGGGCTCACGGATCCACAGCTTTGCTGGGTTCAGCACATGTGCATGGGTTTGTTGTGAGATTGGTGATGTGTGGGGAGGGCCCCCTCTGGGCACATTGTGGACGGGGGACTATTTGCTGTTTCTATGTGTGCTGCAGTATGGCAAGGAGATCAGGGACATGAACCAGAGTCATTGTGGTTGTGCAGTGTGCTATACTTCATTGTGCATGTGTGCCATTGTGCCCATCTCCCCCGTCCCCCCAGTCCCTGGTGGTTACTCACCCTGTTGCTGATGTGTCAGGTCATGTTGAGCAGTGTCCGGTCCCCCGACTCCTGCCACCGTCTCCACACTGATGAGTGTGGACACCATTTCCTCCATCTCATCCAGCTCCTCCTGTGGCGCAGGACTCCCACCCCCAGTCTGCATTGCTGCTTTGCGGTTGTTTGCGAGTTTCAGCTTGGTTTTGCGCTTCACATCATTCCAGCGCCTCTTGAGCTCTTCCATTGTCCTCCTCAGCACTCCGACTGCATTCACCTTGTCCAGGATGGACTGCCATATTGTATTTTTAGTTGCCAATGACACAGTGGAGGTGACGAACAGTTGTTGATGGTGTTCTGTCACCTCCGTAATCAGGATCCTGTTTTCCTGCGGACTGAACCGCGTCTTCCTCTTCTTCTTCTCCTTGCCCTTCCCTGACCCCGAGGTCCCAGGCTGGTCCTCCATGGGGCTTGTGGGGTTCGGGTTGTCCTCTGTACTTGCTCCGGCTACCTCCATTGTGCTTCGCAGTTGTTATGTTTTTTTTATTTTTTTATTTGCAGCTTTTATGGTGATTTTTCCCGCCTGACGTGGGAATTGCAAGCCTGACGCTGCTTGTCGCCGATTTTTCTATCGCGTTTGGGCCCATCGCATCTTTTTTCACGTTCGGGTTTCCTTTCTTTATCGCCGTCGCAGTAGTTGTATCGCGGACATTTGAGGCGTTATCGGGAAACTATCGCATGTTACCGCCGTGTTGAGAATACGATGTTGACACAGAGTTATTTTCCCGCGATAGACGGCGATATGAAAAATTGCGTTAGCCTATTTTGGTGATGTTTATTGCACGTTCTTGAGAATATCCCTCACTGTTTTCACCCTACTTGGGGGTCATCAGTAGGGTGTAGCTTGAATCTTATGGCTCAATGAGCATAAGGCACAAGTCTGGGCGTGCCCGTCGCATTTAGGGTTTTATATGAAACAACAACAAGGTGATGGATGGAATGTTTGAATTAATCTCAGGCACTGGCATTTGTTCAGGCAGCATTCTAGACCATCATTTTCACTCACCATGCCACTTTAGACAAGAATCTGCCACCTGCATTGCTGAATGTGGGATTAGACAATACAAAGGCTGACTCGTTTTGATTCTATCTCAGGCATCTTTCATCTACACTTCCTGTCACTTTATCACACTCTTGCAAGGTCTTTTCCATCCCTGCTTTCTTCCTTTGTCAATTTTTTCTACGTTTCTATTCATTCTTCTTTCACTTTTTTCTCCCTTTGTCTCTCTTGCTATTGGTCACATTTTGATAATGAAAAATATGTCTCATTCTGCATAAATGAGTGCAGGTGTCCACCAACTGCAACCATCTTCACAAAGTAAGCACTTGTTTGGAATATATTCTGCACCTAAAAGTGTTGACTCTGATCATCACACTATGATAGAAAGAGTTGCAAATATTTGTGGGAGGAGAGTCAATGGAACAATTAATCATTTTTCCTTGCACCAATAAAACAATTGTTTGTTGAAAATTTAGTATATTTGCCTGAGTATCAACTGTGAGAAAGTGGGTTTTTGATCAAGGGTGATAAAGACCCTTCTCAAGCAACAACAATCCCTGTCAGAGTGAACCACAAAAAGTCACTAAATTAACCTGTGCTTGGCCCTGGGTAGCTTGGCAAAAGAAGCAGTCAGACTTAACTTATAGGCAATGTGTAAAGTATTTATGCAGTACACAAACAGTAATAAAGTGAAAACACAAGAAAAAAATCCCACACCACTTTAGACAAATAGAGTACAAGTCAGAAAGAGAATTATATTCAAGATCTGCTGACTTACCCATAGAGCTCTATTGAGGAAAGGACCAAGCTACTTACACCAAAAGCTTAAACGTTATTTCCCTGTCCGGAATCTGTGATCTAAGGATAAAGAGCTACTCACTACTTCCCGCATTCAACGTTTAAGGTGTGGAGGCTGATCTTTCTCTTACTTGGCTCCTACCTACTGTAATCGTTTACCTTTTTATATTTGCACATGCTCTGAATACACCAAATAATTTTTTTTATTAAAAACCTTCCTGTTTTAACTTTGCCGTTTTGGTCCTGCTGTTGTATCCTCCTGCAGCGCTGAGATACCCCGTTGTGGTGATTCATGCACGATATCAAATTAAAATAACATAACAGAACAATTCAATAAATACAATAAGACAAAAATTACAAAAATCCAGCCAGTAGAACTACAGATATGCAATTTCAAAGTTTTAGGTCTAGAATTGTGCCAAAAAGCACAAAGCGCTACTCCCAGTTATCTGGGCATGCTATACTGGGGAAAAGTTAACATTTCAGGCTGGCCATGATAAAGCACGGACCAGATACAGAGACCAAGTTTGTCTTGCTGAAAAAGTAAAATTTTCAAAGTCTAGTGTAAAGAGTCCAGTTCGGGATGGAGGAGGCCTTGAGGAGCAGTGAGAGTGCCATGGATGGTCATCTCTGTAGCGTGAGGAGCAGGCTGGGTATCGCAGATGGTAGGTGCTGCAGTGAAAAGATCCTGTTGGTTGTTGTGGACGGTTGTTGCTAGAGCTTCGAGTCACCATGGGCTGTAAAATGCTGTAGCACAAAGTGTAGTACTCCTGTTGACGGTCATCGCTGGCAGTCGATGTAGCGCGACGAGCTGAAGGTTTGCATTGGCAGTCTTTGGTGGCAAGATCTTGGCACAAATAGGCCTGTTCGCTGTTGTGAAGAAGCCAAAACTTCAGGTATACTGCTCAACTGATGCCACATAAGTGTCCAGGAACTGGAGAGGTACATTCTTTGGATAAGGAACTCACTCCAACAGAGGCCAGCAGAGCTCAGGCAGGTCCAATTGCAGGTCCAGTGCAGCAGATCAGCTGGGCAGTTTCAGGGAGGCTTCTGGAGCTTGTTGTGTCCCTCTAGCTCAGAACAGGAGGTCAGTCACCTGACCCTTAGAGTCTCTTTGCCTAGGATGAAGGGAGAAGGTCTTCATTCTCAGAGGGCAGGGCAGGCCTCAAGTATCAGGGCAGGGCAGTCATTCTTCTGTAGTATCCACAGGACCAGGAGTGTACAGAAGAGTTTGTCCAAGGGTCCAATATTTATACCTGGTGCCAGCTTTAAAGTGGGAGAAACTTCTGGACTTCCCCTCACACCAGGTTCTGGAATTTCCTTCCTTCCCCTGCCCAGGGCCCACTCACTCGGGGGGTGACAAAAGCTGATTTCATGTGCTTTGTGAGTGTGCTTAGGCAGCCCCTTTGAAATGTAAGTGTGGCAAAGAACAGCTCAGCTCCTCCCATCCTGGCAAGATGGCCCATTCTGCCAACACTTAGCCCCCCTTTGTCTCCTATCTGGGAGGAGTACACAAAGGCCAATTGTAAACTACACCTAATCAAGTGACACAGGACCCAAGGCT
Source organism: Calotriton arnoldi (assembly GCA_963921515.1). Classification (NCBI taxonomy): domain Eukaryota; kingdom Metazoa; phylum Chordata; class Amphibia; order Caudata; family Salamandridae; genus Calotriton; species Calotriton arnoldi. The sequence goes on from CAWUFW010008129.1 coordinate 669,606, forward strand.
GCATGCACCAAATGGTTAGGACAACAAAATGGCAACTTTCTAAAAGTGACATTTTCCGAGTTGTGACTTAAAATCTGACTTTACCATTTAAGAGGATTTTAAATCACAATTATTAGAGTAAAAACATGACTTTTCTACCTGTTCCCAAACAAAAGTTATCACTTATTAAATGTAATAAAGTAACCCAATGTTATCCTATGGGAGAGGTAGATCTTGCAGTAGTGAAAAAACTATTTAAGAGTTTTTCACTACCAGCACATGTACAACTTAAAAGTACATGTCCAACATTTTAAATACAGTGCTACCCTAGGGTGGACATGTGTATTACAAATGAAGGTTTAGGCCTGGCAAAAGATTTATTTTACCAGGTCAACATGGCAGTTTAAAACTGCACACAGCCTGCAATGGCAGGACTGTATCATGTTTTAAAGGGCTACTTAAGTGGGTGGCACAATACGTGCTTCAGGGCCACTAGTAGCAATTACTTTACAGACCCTAGGTGCATGTAGTGCCACTTTACTAGGGATCTATAAGTAAATTAAATGTGCCAAATGGGTTTAAGCCAATTTTACCATGTATAAAGGAGTGAACCCAAGCACTGCAGCACTGGATAGCAGGGGTAAAGTGCACAGAGTCCTAAAGCCAACAAAAACTAATTTTGGCAACCAGGGGGGAATAAGGCAAATGCTTTGGGGGAGGACCACCCAAAAGGCGGACAGGTCTAACGACTACAAATTGCGATACAAGAACATCTTGTGCAGAATGGTTCAAATATACATTTGTAGGGAATAATTGTAGCAGCTCAAGGTTGAAGCACAGGAAATGTGTCAGCTAGTGCTACTATTCTGAGAAACAAGTGATCAGAAGTCAGAAGGGTATGTGCACTCGTAAATTCGGCAATGTGCTACTCGGTGAGCTTTTTAAGTGCAAAAACTTAATTCACAATATACTAAAGAAACATTGTGAGTTGCAAATGGATTTATGACTCACAATGTCAACATTACCATACCTTGCTGATCTCAAACAAAAGGGAGTTATTCCTTGTGAATCGTAACAAAATGTTTCAGAGGTTTAAGACTGCCACTGCTGTCATAGTCCATGAGGGAACGCTAACACTATACAAATAGCAGCCACATGCACCTTATACATCGTCCTTTTCAGCAATCTAGCCATGTTTAAAAATAAGGGAAGGTTACCTTCTTCTTCTTGCACCATTTTTATTCAAATGAAGTTATTCAGCACCACAAGTCTTACCCCTACGTACTGCAATATCCATCCATGTGGCCTGATAATAAGTCAGGTAAGGCCAAGTCAGAACGCCCTGTTCCTTGTCTAACTGAAGGAAGGAATACCTTACCCTCGAGTTTTTACCCTTCTATGAAAAGTTAACTATAAGAGAGTCTATCTCCTTAAAAAAAGCCTCGTTGATTTTAATGGGGAGGTTAGAAAACAAAAATAAAAACAAGGGCAAGATCGACATCTTAATTAAAGAAACTCTACCAATTATTGAGAGAGGGAGAAGTGCCTATCTACTCAGAAGATTTTTATCCTTCTCCAACATAGGGGCATATTACCAAAGATTTGCGATAATTATCGCAAAGCGCGCTTAGCGCTGTTTTTTTTATTGCCGGCTATCGCTGGATTTCATCGCGGAGATAACGCGTTATTATCAACGCTTATCTCCAAGGCGATAAAAAATCCAGCGATAGCGGTGAAACCCAGCAATAGCGCGAGAAATCCAGCGATAAATTCACTTCGCTAATGAAAAACTTGCTAATAGGCAGGTGAGGACTTAACCTTACAATCCACCTCCCATTGACAAGATGGTTAAGTCAAGTTTTTAGCACGTGTTAAATTCCAGCGATAATCGCGGTTAGCGCGACTTTTTTTATCGCTTCGCGGGCATTGCTAATAGGGGGAAGTTGTGTTTGCGACAGTTTGCAGTTGCTTTTAGTTGGGAACGCCTACTTTGCATATCATTAGCGATAATTATCGCTGACATGCAAAGCGGCAACAAAACGGCCGCTATCGCCATTAAGCTGTCGCTAACAGCTGTTAGCGACAGCTTGCTAATAGGGCGATAAAAATATCGCCGCTTTATCTGCAAAAAGTGCCGCTAAAGTGGCGATACTGCCCTTGGTAATATGCCCCTCAGTTTTATAATTCAATTGCAACAAATCAGAGTATTTATTTGATACGTGTACTCCAAGATAGCGAATTGGTCGACTACTAATATATTGGCGCTGTAAATCCAAAAGCAAAACCGAAGAATGGGATTAAGAATAAGAGTCTTAATTTTGCTTTTGTTATTCTTATACCCTTCTACTCTTGTATAATCCGGGAAAATATTTATAACTCATTTGATATTTGCCCTACCAGCCTTCAAATAAAGGATCATATCGTCTGCAAACAATTTGACATTTGTGCTTCCTTCTATTGGGGGGAGAACAGATTTTGTACTGCAAATTCTATCCACCAGCGCATCAATGAACAGGGCAGAAAGTATAGGTGGCATTGGGCATACCTGACGGGTGCCCCATTTGATTTTAACAGTTCCTGCTTCTTTTGCAATAATCATAATTTGTGCCTCTGCCCCTTGATAAACATTCTGCAGCATGTTAACAATTCTATCTGGAAAACCGAACCTGGCTAGTGCAAAAAACAAGGCATCTCAGTTGACAAGATCGAATGCCTACTTGGCATCGGGCATTACAATTGCAGCTTCTTCTTAACGGCTAAAAATAAAAATCAATTGCCTGTATCAAATAATTAATATTTGCTGTCATCAATCTATTTGGTAAAAAAACATTCTGGTCACAATGAACCAGGGGGTTTGCCCTACAGCAACGATATGTGACGCCTAAACCTTAGTAAACAATTTATAGTCTGAATTAAACTGGCATATTGGGTGATATGAGTTCGGACTCATAGTTGTTTTATCCTTTTTTAAGAAACTTACAACCACTGACTCTTTGAAGGTAGATGGAATAGCAACCCCTTCCTTAATTACATTAAATTATTCTGACAATTATGGGAGCTATTCCTTCAAGAATACCTTATACACTTCAGTTGGAATCCCATGGCTGCCGCTTGCTTTGGCATTGGGCATCTTTTGCAGAGCAAGAGCAACCTCATGTTCTGCGATGCCCTCTAGTAACCTCTCGTTCTGATCATTAGATAAATGTGGACATCTAGTTAACCTAAATTTCCTGATCCTCTGTCTGGACAGTATTCGAGCATTGATCCTCGATTCTTGAGATGTGCTGTTAATCCTGCTTGAGGCGTGTTGACCGAGCAAGAAGCCTACCTATCAGCTGGCTTTCCTCGTACTTTGCTGGAAAGTTCACAAATTATGAATCTCTTCCAGAATAAAAAAATCTCTAAAATTCTGTTCAGCCAAAGCGAGCTGCTCTTTTACCCTTGCTCTTTCCTCTGTCCTTGCCCAGTCTAAAGCTCCTTGCGCAGCATCCATTGCTGCTCCCAGATCGTGAATTTGAATGCTATGCAGTTTGTTCTGCTTCGTATTAATCGAGGTCACCTGGCCACGAAATGTTGTCTTAAAGGCCTCCCATACTCCAAAGGGTGGGGTAGTTTAATATTAACTTAAAAAAGCTCTCTGATAAATATTTGCATTTTGTCTAGCCAAACAGAAGAATTCTATCAAACTTCCACCTTGATCTTGCAGTACTCAACCCTTCCAAATCTAAATTAATACAAATGACCGAGTGATCTGAAAAGTTGTTAGACAAAATATCTGTACCCCTCCAGCACATTGACTGCATCAGTAAAAAGAAATCTAACTGTAATGCCGTACTATATTGACGAGAAAAGCACATGTATTGTGTCCGGTCTGGATGATCTCTACGCCAAGGATCAACCAAATTAAATTTGTGCTTTATTGCAGCAAGCTCAGAGACAGTTTTAGGCTTTAGTTGCTTTTTCATCTTATTAGATGTATCTAGTTTGAGCTCCTGTATAAAGTTGAAGTCTCCCCCACATATCATAGTACCTTCTGCCCCCATAGCTTTGCTAAACAAATCCTTTAGGGGTGTTACATCATCTTGTATTGGACCATGATAGTTGAGGAAGTTCAAAGGGACCAGTTGTACTCACACCTTCAGCCAGATCCATCTCCTTTCCTTGCCCCTTATTACTTCTTTAACCTCTTAATCTATTGATATCAAAAAGTATATTGCCACTCCGAGCATAGCCATAGGCAAAGAAAGCATGTGAGCATTTTTGGGACAGGAAGATTAGGATTGCTATCTTTGAGTTGGGTCTCCTGTAAAAAGATAAGTTCTGAATTGAATGAAGCCAGCCAATTCATTATAGCCCAGTGTTTCTGCCTGTTTTGAATGACATTAATATTGCATGAGATTACACCAATATTATGCATCATTGCCTCATCTGCACATTCTTAAAATTAACCCTCCGCTGCATCTGGTTGCCCGAAAGACCAAACTTCCCGCTTGAACCTTTCCAGTTAATATTGTCTTTCTAGCTTGCTTGTGTGCCCATACCTAAATCCTGATGATGTAACTGCTCTTTTAGAATGCTGAGCCACCCCACATGCCCCTCCCTTATAGTACCAAACACTCTAGGTACCCCACCACTCCTCAAGGGGTAACTGCACACCACACCCCCTACCATCCCCAACTAAATTGGGTGCCCTGGTGCCTCACCCGACCATGCTCTATTAGGAGAAAGCCCTCCCCCCGCTATTTGGATTTACTCTCAAACAGTTAACCAAATTTACAACTGAAGAAGAAAGGAAAAATAAAAAGGTTAAGAACAGCTAAATGCTGCATTTCAACTCTGAACTCTTGACAATAGGCTCTGTGCCTCTCCTAGACATAAGCATAGATAGAATTGACTTTTAAGAGCACTTTTAATTTTGACTGTTGTACTATCGAGGCCTGGGTACCCTGCTTTAAATTGTCCTAACAGGCCTATAAAGTCTCTCTGTCTACGTGCAGCTTTGGCTGACATATCCAAGAACACATGATAAGAGTACGAGGATACTTAGAAGCCTATTATGACCTTTCAGCCGAGCGATGGCACGGCAATACAAACAGCCATGCCACTGCTACGCCGAATGTCACACCGCCCGCCAGATTAAAACTAACAAGTAGTCTGGCAGGTGGGTGGCATGGCGGTCCCATGGCGGTGCCTTTTTTACAGGCAGCGGGGCCATTAAAAAAGGCCCCACAATGTGACCGCACTACAAGGTTCCGTCATGGCATGGACTCGAAAGACCATGCCACGCAGGAACCTATGTGCATGCACACAGGGGAGCACATGTCATGCTCCCCTGTGTGCATCCACATATGTTTGAGGCACAGGGGGGCCCTGTAGTGCCCCCTTTGCTTCCTCTCTGCCGGGGTTTTCATTGCAGTGTAACCTTCATGAAAACCCTGGCAGAGAGGAAACTCGTAATATGCTTGGCGGATCGTGACGTTCCTGCCAAGCATATTGCAGTCTCTGACTGCCGCTCCAATGCCAGGGAACTGCGGTTCCCTGGTGGAGCCTACGCTCCCAGGGCAGTCCGACTGCCCAGGTCGTAACTGGGGGGCCCGACTGCCGGTGCGGCGGTGTCAGGATCCGCTACCACCACACCACCACGAGTCTGGCGGTCCTCAGACCGCCAGACTCATAATAGGGCCCTTAGAGTTCATGAGACGCTAAGCTGGGATCCAATGGGCCATCATGATGGAAAAATCCGCCGGGGTGTCTTCCAGGATATGTGATTTAATCAATGATTCCATAAATTGCAGCATGTTCTGATGATTGCCCATGCTCTGCACCACTTCAGGTATTCCGACGAAGCACAGGTTAGATCTCCTTCTGTAGTTTTCTATTTCGCCAATTTTATTTTGCGAGTCAAGCAGCTTATTTTGAGCATTGCTCATCTCCCTGACCCAGACAAAAGAATGATCCTCTAGATCTGACACTCTTTGCTCAATCTCCTACGAACGTGCTGGAATTTGACACACAACTTACTCTATTTTACGTGGTCTACGATGGAGTATAGAGATTTCCTTAATCTGAGTACTCTTCAACTCACAAATTTCTAGCAAAATCGTCTCTAAAAGGGACTGAGATTTATCCCCTGCATCCTCATACTTTCAATACTCACAGCCACACTAAAATTGGGAACAGTCAATGGAGAATAGTGCCTGCGTACTTCTTCCACGGGCTGCGTGCTCTCCCCATCTCGCAGGTTCGATAGCTGGCCTCCTGGTTGATCGGTCATTTAATTTAGACTATTTAATGGTTCTTCTGAATCAGGCTAAATTGATGTTCAGTTTTGAATATCTCTCATTGCCTCTCCACTGCCGAATGCCTCCAAGGGTAAGGATTCCGACCCACCCTTTGAGTACCTTGCTAATAGCGGATAATCCTGCTTAGCTGCTCTCGACGTACACTTCAGATTAGGGCCATCCTGCACCAGTGTAGCCCCCCCTTCCTGAATCTGTTCTGTAATATTTCAACTGGTACAGCTGCATCAGTGACAAGAGAGATGGCCGGAGAGCTAGCACCTAAATATAGAGCGCCCGCTGTTTGTCTTGGATATTTATCGGGGTAGACACTTAACAATTCTTTACTAGCCTCAGCCACCTGAGCTAGAGACTTGATTGGCGGGGTGGGTTTCGCCATTATGGCACTCTGCAGATTAGTAACAGCTTTTTTTCTCCTCCGTGATGCAATGGAGAGTGCAATGAGGCTCTTCACCTTCTGTAGCTGTGGTGACAAACTAGCGGCTGAGTTGTTGGCCTCCCTACCATGTAACTGATGCATATTCAGCCAGAGTTTACACACTAACTTGAGATCCCGACCATGAAACACGGGTCCACATAGAGTAGGAAAGTAAAATAGGGTAGAGAATGCCCAGCAACCCTCAGCCAGCTGGTGGAAAACGCGCTGCTCCAGCTGAGTGCAGCGCGCCCTACTTACTCTCCCAACAAAAAACCTGGTGGTTCTCCCATGTTGCCTTGTTGCAGCCAGTGGCAACCTTCATCTCCTAATTCAGCCACCACTTGCCTCTTCATTTTAACTGGCCATTAAAGGGCCATGAGTGAGACTTGGATGCCTCACTTCGGTGCCCAAATGCCCCTGGGCCCCAAGTTCCTGGGTGCTGATGCGGGAAGGAAGGAAACTCGCCGAGCTACTGGAGTCCTCTCTGCACCTCACCTTCGACCCAGAAGGAGACCGCCACACGTAGCGAAGGGGAGGTCCCTGGAGAGTGTCTACCAGCAGATAATGTGGGGTCCACCCACCCGCATCTCACCGTCCCGTGCTCACTGTGCCACTGGAACCAAGATATGCCTGGCTGATGACCTTTTCTCAGGGTGAAACCAGCCCTAGGTTGCGAGTGTTTCTGTTCAGGTAGGACCTGGTATGTTAGTTTAGGCTATACTATTCCCATTGGAGCAGGATCAATACTGATTTGCATATGGCTGGGTTCAAACTGAGGTGGCATGGTGAGCGAAAAACAATGGTCTTGCATGTAACCTGAGCGATTGCCAGTGGTTCAAATTAATTCAAGCATTCCATCCATCACTTTGTTGTTGTTGCAGGTGATGTCCTAAGTGCCACAGGTATGCCCAGATATGGGTCCCATTCTCAGTGTGCCACTACAACCAAGCTATACCTGGCTGATGAGCCCTAATCAAGGAGAAACCATTCCTTGATTGCTTGTGTTCCTGTTCAGGCAGGACCTGGCCTGACAGTTCGGGCTGGACTGCTCCTATTGGAGCAGGGTCAAGACTGATTTGCATATAGTTGGGTCCAACTGAGGTGGCATAGTGGGTGAAAATTGATGGTCTGGGATGCAGCCTGAGTAATTGCCAGTGGCTGAGATGAATTCAAGCATTTCATCCTTCAACTTGTGTTGTTGTAGTTGAAGTCCTAAGTGCAACAGGTACGTCCAAACGTGGGTCCCCTGCTCACTGTGCACTGGAACCAAGCTATACCTGGCTGATGAGCCCTAATCAGAGTGAAACCAGCCCTAATTGGCTTGTGTTCCAGTTCAGGGAGGACCTGGCCTGGCAGATCGGGTTGAGCTGTTCCCACTTGAGCAGGGTCAAGACTGATTTGCATATGGCTGGGTCCAAACCGAGGTGGCATGGTCTGCAAAAATGATGGACTGGGATACGGTGCCAACCGATTGCAAGGGCCTTAAATTAATTCAAGCATTCAATCCATCACCTTGTTGTTGCAGCTCAAAACGTTTCACACGTAGGACTCCTGTCAGTTTTTACGTTCTTACAATGGAAGCCAAATGATGTAGCATGCTACCCATCCACTAATCACTTCACAACCTGATCATGGGAATGAAACGCAATACAAATGCATCTACAATACAATTACACAAGAGGAACTACCTTTTCATGCATATTAATTGAAATTAACAAACACTTGTCACAAATACTCCTGCAACCCATGACTCACATGTTTAGTATTAGAAGCCTTTAAGAATTAAAACGTGTAAATCTAAACTCATGTCTAGGGCTAAGCCATCTAGTGCAGATTCATGCTTTCTTTGGAGAATCGGATAATTAGAACCCCGTGAAGATGTTAAAGTGACTAGTGTTTTGCCCTGTTTAGTTTGAAGGTATAACCAAAGTGATTCTCCCTAGCAGTTCGCAATAGATGTTTCCTCTAGGAGGGTCCAAAGGAACATTCATAAGCAAAAATCAAACTATGAAAAAATGGCCAATCACTTTACAGTTATATTGCAGTCAATCGAGAGGCTTTTCCTTGGAGGTACAATTTTTATTAATTTCTCTTACACTTTTTCCAATACACCTCATTTCATTATATAAATAGATTTCAAACCAAGTAACATTGAAGAAGAGAGCATAGCATCATGGGCAGCTTTCACCTTATTACAATTATTTCAAGCACTCTCAGGGGCACATGCATCAAGCTAGGCAATTGCGATTCCTTAATAGCGATCATTAAGGAATCGCTATTAAGGAATCGCAACTGCCTATGCATGTAGGTTTTGCAAAAATATTTGCGATTCCTACACATTCCTTAATTGTGAATCGCAAATTGCGATTCGCAATTAAGGAATGCCTTCTCATTCATTCCTATGGGCCTAGAGGCCCATAGGAATGAATGGGAAGCCATTCGCAATTTGCGAGTACCAAATAGGTACTAGCAAATTGCGAATGCAATTTGAAGGGTGCTAGGGGGCCTTAAAGGCCACCCTGCTGCGCCCCCAAATTTGGCATCTGTGTTCATGTGGCGCACACATTTGCCTTAAGGGCATATGTGTGCGCCACATGGCACTTTGAAAAATGCACTTTTGTGCATTTTTCAAAGTTTTTGCAAATTACCATCAACTTGCAGTTGATGGTAATTAGCGTTTCCTAAATGCGAAGTCACATTTAGGAAAGGCTTTGATGCATCCCAAATAGGCAATCGCAATTTGCGATTCCCTAAAAGCATTCGCAATTTAGGTAATCGGAAAATTTGCGATTACCTATATTGCGAATGGGTTTTGGGTTGATGCATCCCAATTGCCTAAATACCGGTCGCAAAGGGGGCGATTCTGCGAATCGGCCCGTTTGCGATCGGTATTTAGGTTGATGCATGTGCCCCTCAGTCTTTTCTGAAAAGCAATATTTTTTATTAGAACCCCCGCGAACATTAAGATATGGATCAATGTCAGGACTAACTGTAGGGTAAAACACTATCCACTAGTAACAACCATTGGCAAAGCGAATGCGTGGCTTTAATGTGCTGATGCCTGCAGAGGACATTTGTATATGCCTGTGATTGAAAGTGTTAATACATTAAATCCAGACCTATCTACTTTGTCAATGTTTTTTTATGCATATACTATCCAGTAGAAAAATGTTACGCTATCATGCACTACCAAAATATTGTGAAAATAACTATATATAGGTACGTTTAGATCTATTATTGTTAGCGTCACATTTACATACCTTAATGATATATCTATTGTCAAGGTACATACACATAGAGTTAATTACATTAAACCTATACTTAGCTGTATATACTTACCTTCACATCACTTTAGATGTGGCTATTCTGGTTGTTATTTTAGTAGCACAATACTTAAAATGTTATATTCAGGCCTTGTTCTCTACCACCTAGATGTAGGCAAAGCCCTGCTCAGTGGCATCCCAGCGAACCACCCTCACTCCCCTTAAAGACATCCTTCACACAGCAGCATGGCTCATCAAGGAGCTGAAGAAATCCAACCACATCACCCGCTTATAAAGTGGCTGCCCCAGGAAGCCCAATCATCTTCAAGTTCAACTGTATCATTTACAAAGCACTCCACACCAAGACCCCTGTTTAACTAGTTAATAAACAAATAAACTTAAAATATCTGGAGTTCGTCAACAGATGAGCAGCTCTGACTCTATCAGATTCGAGACTAAAGACTGAAGGAAGGAGAAACAAGAAAATAATGCTTCTCATCCTACACCCCAGGATCTGGAATATCTTCCTCCTGAACATGAGAACAGCACCAGCTCTCCTACGCTTCAGGAAGAAACTGAAAACTTACCCCTTCCTCTAGCCATATCTCCTCTCTCTGTTACCTCCCAGCATGTATCATCTCAGAGGCTTGCCCCATGTACAGTGCTATGTTGCTCGCCAGCTAGCTTTGTGCTTTAGACTAAATATGCAAAAACAACAATTGATGGACAGAATGCAGAACAATGTCATACATTCACCCCAGTACAGAGATCTGGGCCTAAATCCATCGTTTTTTTGCTCACCATGCCATTCCAGTTTGGACCCAGCCATATGCAAATCAGTCTTGACCCTGCGCCCAATGGGAACAGTCCAGCCCGAACTGCCAGGCCAGGTCCTCCCTGTACTGGAAACAAGCAACCTAGGACCGGTTTCGGGCTTTCAGCCCTCATCAGCCAGGATAGCTTGACTCCAGTGGCATGGAGAGCACGGGACCCACATCTGGGCATACCCGTCCCACTCGGGGTGACAAATGCAAAAACAACAATTGATGGACAGAATGCAGAACAATGTCATACATTCACCCCAGTACAGAGATCTGGGCCTAAATCCATCGTTTTTTTGCTCACCATGCCATTCCAGTTTGGACCCAGCCATATGCAAATCAGTCTTGACCCTGCGCCCAATGGGAACAGTCCAGCCCGAACTGCCAGGCCAGGTCCTCCCTGTACTGGAAACAAGCAACCTAGGACCAGTTTCGGGCTTTCAGCCCTCATCAGCCAGGATAGCTTGACTCCAGTGGCATGGAGAGCACGGGACCCACGTCTGGGCATACCCGTCCCACTAAATATGTACAGATAGTATACCTGCTTGCCAAGAGGTTTTTACGATAGGCGTAGCCTGCGTTGTCATCAAAAATACATATCTATCTTGGCCATAAGTGAAAATAAAAATAAAAATCAAAATACTTGACAAGCCTTATTTTGGCCATAATGAAGTAATGTTAGACATGTTTTGTGGGCAAGATCACTTCTCTGTGGCCATAATAAGAGCGGGTTGAAGCAAGCGATGTGCCCCTGTGTGGGTTGCATTGACAAATATGTGTCACTGGGGGCACACCGTGTTCCTGCCTTTCCTGCCTCTGGGACTGTTGGGTTTGGGTTTGTGAAAGTCTAATCACATTTAGACACATATTACTAGCCCATTGACAATCCTGTGATGGCAACTACCATACACTGTCCATAGAGTTCACTGAGCAGTAAACGTCACATGTGCATAGTGACCAGTTCTGAGGTTTCGCCTACATAAATTGTAGCAATTGTCTTACCGGCATCCTTACTCCTCAAGTAAATGCTGCAGTTGGCACTGAAGCCAAGTATTTTTATTTTGGGTATTCAGAGAACACAGTATAATCTCTAGAAAAGTCTCTAGGAGCCGTTAAAAAGAAGGGTGGAAGCCATAGGAAACAAGAAATAAAAATGATACATCACTATACATTTTATTGTGAATTAATTCTTTAATAATTTAAATATGTTCAGTAATTACAATTATTTTTCTGAAGTTTAAATTAAATAATAAATTTACCATAAAGAAAAAAATGGCATGATTTAATAATTATTAAAAGTGTTGTATGGAATAATCAAAAGTAATTTATGTTGTTTTTAAAGTTACATTAATTTTTAAATTAAAAATATTTGTTAAAATATTTTTTTATTAAATATGTACTATTTATAAATATATTTACCATTAAACTAAAATTATTTTTATTTGCAACTTTTTTAAATAATGTAATTTAATTAAGATTATTTCCTACTTGGTTTTATTTAAAGTCTCTACATCCATTATTTTCTTTGAGATGATGTTGCAGTACCTGAAATCTTACCCCTCAGTCTTTACCAGAATCCCTCTTTCTCTGTCTGAACCCTCAAAAATCGCAATCACCTTTCCATCCCCAGTCTAATCTGTACCTTATATTAGTTCTGGTCCTTCACGTTACTTGCACCTCTTCAATGTAATATCCTCAACACAATTTCTCCCACCCTATCATCATGTCTGATTTCAAGGCACATATTTCCAACCAGGAGGATATTGACAGATCACTGATCCAAAAGACAAATACCAATGCCGCTGAGTTCTCAGTCCTGGCCTCACTTTGTGTGATTTTGTATTTATAATACTTGTACTTCGTGTGACATACTATTATGTTTCTTTTTATGTTATACTACGTTATGTTCCAATGTTTTCTGTAAACTACCCTAAAGGACTGTACTGATTCTATAGTTCATCATGACTTCACACAACATATAGAACAAGTTAGCATGGACGATCTCATAAATAAACAACATGTTTAAGTTATTCCCAAAAGCTGAATGGTCTTTAAAAAAATGGATCCAGATCAGAAGTTGTCCATGACAGATGCATGAACTAAGAAAAACCTACTGCCAACTCTTGCATTTTTAAACTTAAGAATAAGTAGAAGGGGGAAGAGGAAGAACATTGTTTTTAAATCAGTTATTAATATATTTTCCCACCCTCCACTTTTCACATTCACCACTGACCTATGTACACATTCTGCTGCCTGTGGTCTAATATACCAAACTCGTAGTATGGATAGTGTGCCTGCTATGAAATAAACTATTGGCAAAGTCTTTGGATGATTAATTAGTAAACATGTTGGGTTTGTAACTGATTTGGTTGCACTCAACAATGGTAAAATCGTAGTGGAGAAGTAGTGTTCATCCTGGACCTGGGGAGTAGCTCAAGTGCTTGGTTGAACAAGAGTTAGAAGAGTATGAGTCTAAGTAGCAGTATTCTTTTTAACAATTAGGGATGTTATGCAGTATCAGGAACAGAAATACATACTGTGGCTCAGATTTACAAACACTTTGAGTCAGGTTTGCGTTACTTTCCTAAAGCATACCCAATGCAAATTGTTCAGGTGGGATTTATACTTCCAAAACACATCTGGATTTGCATTGAATAGTAACCCAAAGTTGTGCAATGGGTTGCCTCGCATTACTTTGCATTAAAGGAGCATTCCGTGGGTGGTGCATGGGTGTTCCAGTGCAACCACCCATGGGTTGTAACGCAAATCCCACAAAGAATGTAGAGAGGGATTTGTGCCAAAATTCTACGCCTCTTTGAGGCAGGTGCAACAAAGTTTTTACACTATGCATGCATATGCTTTGCATTGCATTGCACACATACAAAGTGGTAAAAACCTTAAATCATAAGTTTTTTACTGGGAGTGACCCATTTCAGAACAAAACCTATACGACGCAGACATCCTTGTATTATGTAACAAATATGTCTCACGTCTCAGTTGGGGCATGGCTGCTTATAGTGTACCCACACAGGGAGAGAGCTGAACAGCATCAAGGGAGAGGTGTGGCGCAGCGGCCAGAACGGCAGACTCCGAAGCGCAGGGCTCACGGTTCGATTCACGGCAGCAGCTCAGGTCAGCATCATGTGACTCTGGGCAATAGCTCACTTAATCCCCCCGACAACCCTTAAGGGGGGTGCTATGTTTGCGCTATACAAATCGGAAATATTATTATTTTATCTTAGTAGATATGGCGCTGTTCTGCTCTCTGCCTTTCATGCAATGCAGCGCAGCAACTTTACTTACTGCCCTGCGTTCCGTGACTTCTTGACAAATCTGGGCCGATGTTTCCTGCGTGCTACACTTCATGGTAGGAGTCACTGATTTGCAACATTAGGCCTCCCCTGGTTCGTGGTTATACTTGTTAAATTCTTCATCCTATTGATTTTAGACATGATGCTTATTTTATATCGCAGAAGGAAATGTGGACATTCATGGCCATCGTCCACCCTGACACTCAACACTCACACCTGATGTTTTATTACAGCTGCAAGGCACGCGTGGCGAGTGAGGTTTAGGCTTCACCGCCTCCTGCTGAATATGGCAGCATTTCAAAGGGCAGAAGAGCAGAAAGACCTGAGCAAATTTAAAAAAAGGTGAAGCTAAAAATAGCACCTTGTATATGACAGCAAGCATTTGTTCATGTCCTGTTTCTGAAAACGATGCTCAGTTCAGATTGCAGGAGCTTCATGCCTGTTTAGAATTTGTTGCTGGGGTCACATAAAGAGCAACTTGCAGGTCACGCCCTTGCCATTGTCTGGAGTTTAATTGGCAACTGCCCCAAAGATTGTATCAAGCATTGTAACAAAAGCGTTAAAAAGGCAGCGTACATAATTAAAGGTACACATCAGTCCCTTTTAATTCCTGTGTGGCAAGAGCTTGACTAATCATGTCTGTTATGTTGACTGTTGCCATTTAGGTACTTAAGGCATTATTCTTACAAGAAAAATGTACATTTAAATCTAGAAAGTATTCCTACTTTTGGAATCCACAGAATTGTCCGAGTGTACTCCAGGAAATCTTTTGTGTTTTCCCATTTAGGTTTGTCTGAAGGCACATCTGAATGCGTATTTGTACATAATATAAAATTGTGCCTCTGAAAATGTTTGCATGTTTCCATTTGCATAGAGAATCTATTTTTGTTGCTCCACAAAATCCAATTCCCTTCACCCCTACCATTGATGGGTGATACTTTCCCATCGTGGAAAGATGCTTATTCCTGCCCTTGAAAGGAGTGGATTTGTGACTGTTTCCAAGGTCGGAATTAATTGTGAAAACGTTTGCAAGTACTATAAATCATATAAGTACATCAGTATTCAAAAAAAGACCCCTTGATTTTGAAATGAAGGCTCTTGGAGAGGTGGCGTCAGTCAAGACAGCTTTGGTAAACGATTAGAAAAGTAATTGCCAGGGTCTGTCACGGCACTCAACTCAAGGGAAAATATTGTTTCGGGCCTCAGAAAGACCTGGAGGTCTGTTACAAGCCACCCCATTAGCCTCATTTTGCACAAAAGCACACTTACCTGAGTCATTCTCGTTAGCTTAAACGAGGATTGATGTGTCTGGTTGATGGTGAAAGCAGATTAATTGCATTGTATCTGGGGAAACACTGCTGTGGGTTGTATTATTTCTGCGTCTTCACATGGCCTGTAAATGTGTTCTGACTCCCTCTCCTGTGCATTTTATGCATTTTTTTTCTGCTTAGGTTTTTGTATGTTGTTCTGAAAACCAGCTGGTATCTTGCACAATTTGCAATCTCTTGATAACTAGACTAAGCAATGGCGTGAAGGTGTTTTTGAGTGGCTCTTTGGCAACTTTGAGTTGTGTGGCCACCCCACCATAATATCTTGTTCTTGTGATCTTTTCTGTTGGACTCCAATTATTTTATACCTTGTTGGGAAGGTCTGTGGTTCTGATTAACTTGGCTGTACAGGTAGATGCAATGGAAAAAGTGACCCAAAAGAGGAGATCCAGAATTGAACCCATTGAATCTTATATCAGTTTTGTTGTGGAAATGTGAGAAACTTGCATATTTGGCTTTGCATTTTCCTTTCTCCCCTAGTGTTCCTACATTCAGTTGATGCCTCACCTTCAACGGCAACCATTAGCCAATGGGAGGCTTGTGTATGATCATCTGCCTCGCCAATTATAGTCACAAAGGTTGCATTCTTCAATTAATTGTGTACCATTCTTCCTCATTTTCTGTCTGACCTGAGTTGCAGGATTTTGCATCACCATGCCATTATGCATCATACCTGTATAGCAAAGCCACTCATTCTCTGCAAGCAGCTCTTGCTATCTTCCATGGCACAGTTTAGCTTAAGCTTCAAAGTACACGGTCTGTTTTCCTAAAGTACTGAGTATCGTATGAGTGTCACATGCAGGAGATGAACTTAAAATAGTTTGCAGCTGCCAGAAGTATGGCTGTCCCACTTTTTATAAAAATTGAGTTACCTAACTATAGCATTGTTTTGTTAGTTTTTTAGGAAATACGTCTGCTCTTCATTTCTAGCTGTAACTTAGGTATGATGTAGAATGGCTTCCTCGCTAGAAGAAGCATTTTGCATATAGCAGAAATCTTTATGAAATAAAGAACTCTTTCAAAAACGCAAGATGAGTGTAAAACATAGTTATCTAGAAGATACATTAAACTATTGGTATATTGTCTTCAGGCCACACAAATGCATTCTTTGACCTAGGTTCACATTGTGAACACCTGTTAGTTTTCCGCATACTTCTTTTTTCTACACCTTGCCTTCAGCTGCTGTTCCAAATACATCTGTACCAGCTTCAGACATGCAAGCAAGCTACAAGTGATTGTCACTTCTTGCACAAGGCTGGATTGCAAACCTGCCAGTGTGGTATGTTTACTATTGAGTGAGCAAGCGTTAAAAGGTGTAGTACCTTGGGTGAGCACTTTTACTCAATAGCCTAAGGACAAATTGGGCAGCATTCAACTAATTTGGGTTTCTAGAAAAGTCCATGTTGTAATGAATGCTGCTGATCTCTGTGGGGATCGGCATAGGAAAGGACCCAAACTGACTAAGCAAGTTGACGGATTCTCCATGGCTGATTATTCATGCAGAAAATCGAGCTTACCAAGAGGATGACCAACAGTCATGACTAATGTAGTGCTTACTCGGTCCTTTGGTCCCTAAATGTATAGATATTCCCACCCCGTGACATGCTCCCCTACCTTTGTTACAAATCTACATACAAAAATCATTGTTTAAAAAAAAAAAGAAAGTTTGCAACAAGGTTTTGTGGATGTGATCTGTGGTTTTACACTTGTAAAAAGGCTGTCTGTGCGTATAACCTGATTTTATACACACAACAAATTTGATAATCGAGCCCTTTGAGAATTTTATTTCTGGACTACAACTCTTCATTCTATTATTAATAAATAATCATGAAAGCATCCATATAAAAATACATGTGTACATCATAATGATAAAATCGCATTAAAACACAAAATAAAAGCATTTGATAAAAATTATTCTATAGTGGTATAGAACATAAAGCAAACACAAGGGATGATAACCAATTTAGTGCTTACCGAGTCAGAACAATAAACTGTTTCAAAGTCTCACGGCTGATTTTGAAAACACACCAATCATAAAGCAAATTTCAGGTCTTTTTAAAAACTGAAGGTAGAGAAAAGCTGGCCTGCACCTGTCAAAGTGCTGTTTGCACAGGATGAGGGCAAGAAACTTGTGCCATAGGGATCTATAAAACTTACAGAAACAACAAAAAGTACAAGAGTCTGGGCAGATACTTCATCACACAGAAAGCAACAAATACTGGAGTGTATTGCTCAATGGGAAATCTCAACAGCCACTGAATCAAGTCTAATCAGAACCTGGTCAAGAGCGCTCCAACAAAGTCAAACGGATCATTATGAAGCATTTGGGTATTTTGAACACTGGCTCCATTCACATTCCACGGCCACGGTTTGCCTTCAGGTGAACCCAAAATTTAAAGGATCTTGCGGTACATAACAGGCCATGCATGAAACAGACCCACACACAGAACACCTAGTGGGCTCTACCTCCCATCAGAGGACACTACCCCTGTGGGTTCTGTGACACGTGTTCATTCACCCAACATTCGAAAGAGATCCAACTGGGTCCTCTTTTACCCTGGACACAAAACCATCACACCAACTGCAATACAAGAAATTGTGTTTATCTGATCACATGCCCATGCAATCTCCATTATGTGGGTATGATGATGATGATGGCAGTAAAAACAAGGACCATGGAACACCGGCGTATGAATCGCTGCGGACGCAGCACCACGAAGATTTGCAATCATTTCAGCGATCCCAGACATTCTCCTGATGACGTAAGAATGACCATCTTGAAAACCAACGAAATGTGGAGCACAGCCAGTCTTTTCAAGAAAGAGCAACACTGGGTGTACCATCTTGGCACCAACAATATGGGCCTAAATGATGAGATCCCATGGTGTGATGTATAACCCCATAATTCAGAAATTAGTACCTCAGGGTTGAGCCAACCAGGGATATATTCATATATTCTCCTTCCTATGGGATCCGTCTGATCACCGTCACCCTTTACCACGATGGCAGTACCCCTTTGAATTGTTAATATGCCTTGATCTCACTGCTAACTCTTGTGGTTCCTCCAACTGACATACAATATTACACTACCTACTCTCTTCTCATCCTACAGTAACCCAGTCTCCGAATGGAGGTAGGCACACATAAATCCGTATGTCAGATCTGGTTATGACCACAGATGAATGCCTGCAGTTCATCTCAGGAACATTTATCTTCAGTGTAACATCCACTATGAAGACCTCCATATTTTAGTTGAGGTATCACTTCAACCTTGGAGCTTTAAGATGCACACGACTTATCATGGCCACCGTATTAATATGACAACTCTACAACACTAACATGCAGGCCGCCACCGTAACACTTGGGCATGCCAATTTCGAGGTCTGCCACATTTCTCCTGGTCCCTTTATTTGAGGGCCAATGCACAGCCTGATTATATCTCTCCACATTACCTAATCAGTTAATCAGCTATAAGCAACACCACATGCGCTGCCTATTGAGCACAAACATTAATCATTCACTGTCCCCAGGGTCAGTCCTGGTATACTACCAAGTGTTTTTTTGTGCACCACTACATGTTACATCCTTGCTCGTTGAACGTATGATGGCCTTAATTACATACAGGCATAATCAACAACTACACTATGAGATGGCCGCCACTGTAAGACTGACTTGAAATGGGTCCTGTAACCTTCCTTGACCTGGACCTGCCTTCGCTTCCATGACCACGTGAATTAACTAATCACGACTCGACCTCGTGGCTGTGCACAACACACATAAGGGCTATTTCCCGATCAGCCGCCCTTTAAAAATGGCTCACCTGCTCTGCTTTGTCTTGATCCGGGTGAGCAGAGGAGGGTAGGTCTCCCACACTTCTCGTGCAGGAGCCATCTAAGTACGATTGTCTCAGATGCATTCCCAGTATTCGTTCTGATGCTTGGCTCTTTGGCTCCCTTGACCTCTTGTTGTGTGAGCCTGACTGTTATAAAATTTGCATTACAGTTAGCAGCTATACGCTAACATCTGTTCCGACTATTGGGACAATTTTGATTGATCAATAGGGTAAGATTCCCTCTTCAAACTTAAGCTCACCAGTCACACAGGTCGATTCACTGTGTGACACCTGCACAGGTTTTAATTACATGTTGTGTGTACTGTGTCTGTTTACTCACTTACTGTGCTGTGCATATTAGTCTGTCCTCCACTATCCTCACCATTTGGCAACTATTCAGTGCCAACCGCTGCATGTGCATGTCTGCCATTGGAGACATTCTGGCATTGCATACTGGGACAATGATCCGAAATAACATATTATACCAGATATGGAGAATCTATGCTCATTGTTTTTTCCTACTATTTGTACTTCTTTTCCAGGTTAGACGATCATTTTTATCTTTGAACCAAGTATTTTCTTTTTTAGGGAATGCCTACACTACATATCACGGTACAGGTGTGGGGTAGGTTCACCACCTCCATTGTTTGGTCCTGAAGAGACGCCATGCATCCGTTATGGACTGTTGGGCATGAAACATGTTGACCTGACTAAACTACACCTACAGACTTGAAGCTACTTGACTACATTATGCTCCCACAGTAGCCCCAACCATTTTTTGGTCTGCCAATCCTGCCAGAAGAACCATCACATTAAAAAAATCCTTGAGTATCTCCTAGACAGTTTTAACTCATTTTTTCTCACTCCTACATACACAATCACCCCACACATTTAGGATGCCTTCATACTTGCACCCTTCATCATACGGCATAAACAGAAAAAGATCTCCACCAAAGCGACCCTTCATGGGGCCTATAGGGCATTGCCGTACCGGACCTACGAGAAGCAATGCCCAATGATGAAGCATGACATCCCCAGGGACATGTGAGGGCAACAAGAAATAGTCTGTAGGATTCCATTTCTATGTTTCATCCCTCCCTCTATTCTACTGATATGAACAGTACCTTCCCAGTTGGTTTGACAAGAGTACCCCTTCCCATGAACCAGTGACTAGCTCTAAGTAGGGCTCCACAGCGGCTGAGGATTGAATCTTCTTGTTGGAAAGTCAGTTTCTGTAGCAGTACCCCCCTCCACTTTTTGCCTGGCTTTTGATGCAACTTTGAATGTAGAGTACTGGGTCCCTGCTTACCAGGTTTCTAGTAGTAGTGTTCTTTCCCTAAAACTGTACCACGATTGGCACAACTACAGACCCTCCCTTTAAGTCCCTAGTAAATGGTATCCCTGGTACCTAGGGCATTGGGACTGAAGAGGGTCCCTTAGGGACCCCTCACCAAGGCAATGTAAACTGCCACTGCAGCCTGCATGCATTGGTGCAGAGAGAAAGGACAAAGTTGACATGGTAGACTGCCTGTATGCCATGTCAAGCAGCACTGTCTAAGGTATAGGTCAGTCACTCCTCTAGCAGGCCTTACAAGCCCAATGGCAGGGTGCACTATATCTCAGGTGTGGGAATATCTGCATGGGCAGATATGCCCCTACAATATTTAAGTATATTCCTAATATTGTAAGTGCCAGGGCAGCCATTGAGAGTAAATGGGCTGGAAACTTGACAACTCAAGTTCCCCAGCACCATGATGGCCTCACTGAACCCAGGAGTGCTTGGTACCAAACAACTCCTCTTAATAAACCCACACTGATGCCAGTGTTGAATTTATTAGAATATGTACCCAGAGGGCAACTCAGAGGTTCCCCCTGAAAACCTAAGCACCCTGGTGAGGTCTCTGACTGGCTTTAGGCAGCCTGCCACCACCAGACATGTTTCTGGACCCATGGGGTGAGAGCATTTGCTCTCTAAGGCCAGAAACACACCTCCTCCCCCAGGCATGCACAGTGTGCGAGAGGGAAGCTTCAAAGGCCTTGCCAAGTTTGTGATGCGGCCCAGCATCTGCTGCTAGCAGCCCCTGGTTTAAACCTCCACTTTTGGTGGGAAAACTAAGTGAGAATAGAAGGTGTGCCCCCCTTTGCCAACACCACCCCTCAGGTGCTGGAGGTGAAGCGAAAGCACATTTTTCAGTGACCATCATCTTCAAGATGGTGGAGCTTATCCAATTAGGGCTAGGACTATGCTCCCCTCCTATAGGTTAGCTTTGCACAGCTGAAAATTGCACTGTGTCCACTTTTTAAAGTGAAAAGTATTTCTTATGAAAAACGTAGTTACTTTTGAATGTAGATCTTGGTCTTAAAATAAACCTAGAAAGAAGCTTATTTGCTAAAATTGGTGTGGATCTCCTTTTTGAATCCTGTGTCATTTATTAATCACTGTGTGTATAACACGTCTTACACTCCTCGGTGTTAGGCCTAAGGCTACTCGACCACACTACCACAAATAGAGCATGTATGGGTTTTCATAGAAGCCCTGTATACTTCTGGGGGACTCTCTGATAGCTTTACACAATATAACCAATTATATATATATATATATATATATATATATATATATATATATATATATAATCCAAAACCTCGCCACTTCAATCCCCCGAGGAGAATAACGAGAGCAGACCCGATTTCCGTGCAGATTATTTATTGCTCACACCACATCGCCATAACGCATTTCGGCCTTTACCGGCCTTGATCACATGACAACGCTGGCTCATTCGATCGCCATTTTGAAAGTGACAGTGCTCGTGATCCAAACAAAGGAAATAGACAACATACTATGTATATGCACAATTGCACACTAGAATAAAAGTATAAATACTAATATAAAAACAACCATTTTGTATTAAAAACACATGTTATATAAATTTTATGTGCAAATTGGCATTTTACGCAACCTTCAGAGTTAATAATTAGCATTAATGCATTTATCTCATATTATATGGTGTCCCTTTCCCACACTTGGTTTTGCTAAAACTAAACGTGCCCTCAGACTTATTGTCTGCCTCCCTACCAATACTAGTATGTATTTGCCCTTGTTACCTCAATGTTTGTGAAATATCACCCCAAACATTGCTTTACATGTGGTGGCTAATGCACATAACTCATTACATCCTTGTTGTGGATGAACCTGGTCAATCAGGTAATTAACAGTCCGAATACATCTATAATTTATCTGCATACATCCGTCCATCCTCCCATTTATAATGTATTCTTTAATGTGCAAAATAGCAAATACTGAAAAGAAAAGTGACCAAGTGCTCAAACCCTCTTTCAAACCAGAAATAGGTTACAGTGCAAAAAAACTAAAGTGCTACGTGCTACATATTGATTTTCCACAGTGGCCTAAATTTTGACATCATGTCTTAATTGCCTACCTGCATCAAATTCTAAAGTGCATGGAATACAGTACATATACAGTGGGGTCCAAAAGGCTAAAACACACAGTAAAGACGTCATATACAAATTCACATTTGGTTATCATAGAAAGAGTGTATGTAATCAACAGCCACCCATCTCGGCCACACTGATTATAAAGTGCATTTATATAGATCAAGAATAAAATATCCATATAAAATCACAATATAAAATGTGCACCAACATAAAACCAGAAATCTCTAACACCACTGTCTAATATAGGATGACACTGCACTTAATAAAACTTCATGATACTAAGGGTCGTGAACTCTCCTTGCCCTGATACACAAATCTACCTATCCTAATACTAGAGGTATGTATACAGATCCTCACTTGCGTTCAGACCCCCTGGATGCTTGGTGTCTAACTAAAGTATATAGCGTGTCTCAAGGCGTCTTAGCTTAACCTCCAGGTTACCTCCTCTTTTCTGGGCTGGCACTGCATCAATAACAAAATATTTCAGATGTTTAAGATTGCTATTGTGATACTCCATAAAATGCCTCGCAACCGGATAACTTGCATCGTTATTAACTATGGCCCTAGTATGCTGTAGGATCCTCTTGTGTGCAGCTAGCTTTGTACTTCCAATATATTTAATATTGCAGCTGCATTCCAATAGGTAGACTGCGTACTCAGTTTTACAGGTTAGGTGTTTATCAATTACCCGTATTTTACCATCGAAGGCTGTTTGATAAGAAGTTTTATTAATGCCATATTGGCAGGCTTTACAGCTTGTGCATTTAAAAAAGCCCTTTCTCGCTGTTAACCAACTCCCGACTCCTGTTCTTCCGGGCTGCTCTTAACAAGTGCATCACCCATTGATTGAGTCTTTCTGTATGTAATTGCTGGCTGTTTGGGTAAGAGACCACCTATTACGGGATCATCCAATATGATGGGCCAATTACGCCTAATAATGGCCCTGAGTTGTTTCTCTTGTCTTGAGTATGTTAGGATTAGTCTGGTAGGCCCATGACTAGATCTGACACCTCATTTTCTTTCGCCTGTTGCTTAGTATTGTATTGAAGCAGATCATCCCTAGCTCGCTTCCTTGACTTGGTAATTGCAGCATCAATAACCTCTGTTTTATAACCTATTGATAGAAAGCGTTCTTTTCTTTCTAGTTGTTTAACAGATAGATCCACCTCATCACTACAAATGCGTCTTATCCTAAGCATTTCCCCATATGGGATGCTTTGTATGAGGTGTGGGGGATGTGAACTTGATGCATGCAACACCGTGTTGCCAGCTGTTTGCTTGCGGTTGTTTGCTTGCGGTATAAAGACGTTGTAAGATTATTGCTCACAATCTGTACCTGCACATCTAAAAATGTTACCCTTTCTTTACTGATGGATGAGGTGAAATTAAGATTTACATCATTAGTATTGATCTGTGTAATAAATTCTATTGCACTATGTTCAGTGCCCTGCCACACAATAAACAAATCATCAATGAACCTTAACCAGGTAATGATTTTCTCTTGATAGACATGCTCAAATTGTTTTCTGAGGACCAGCGCCTCCCACCAGCCCATGACTAAACATGCATAGCTAGGAGAGAAGCTGGCCCCCATTGCAACCCCCTGTATTTGCTGATACATCTGGTTTTTAAAGAGAAACAAATTATTTTCGAGGCAAAATAACAACATGTCAATAAGCATCTTATTGTGCTGAGCATATATTAAAGATCTATTGGCTAAAAAATGTTCGACAGCCCTGATACCATCATTGTTTCTTATGGATGTATACAGTGATGTAACGTCCAGGGCTATTAACAAATAATCAGACTTCCATTGAATGTTAGCTATTTTCCGTAGGAAGTCGCTTGTATCTTGCACATGGGATCTCAAGTTCTTAACGTGTTCCTGCAATAAGAAGTCAATATATCTTGACATGTTTTCCAAAGGTCCATCGCATGCTGCTATTATAGGCCTCGCCGGTGGTTTGTACATGTTTTTATGGACTTTTGGGATGAAATATATCACAGGGATAGTCGGGTGCTCCTTCTTAAGATACTTGTATTCTTCCAGATTCAGCAATCCCAGACTCTTCCATGCCAGAAACTTTGCAAAAAACACATCCTGTGTACTTTTGAATTTCTGGAGCAAACTTTTCCTATAACATTCTGGGTCAGTAAGTTGTGAATATGCTTCCTCCAAGTAATCATGCAAGGGCCACAATACAATATTCCCTCCCTTGTCTGAGTTTCTGATTACCACTTGTTTCTCTTTCTTTAATTTTTCAATAAGTTGGGAGTATTTTCTTTCCTGGTAGGTGACTCTTTTTTTTTGTTTATTGGTGCAAATGTTCAGTTTTTTGACCTGCGACACCACCTGCTCGTTAAAGACATCTATGGAGTCTCGCGGCATAATAGGGACAAATTTAGATTTGATTTTGAATGGGGTATCCGGTTTGACACAGGTCTCCTGAGTTGGTGACTTAACCCCATAGCCCATGCCTTGATTTTCTTGCCTAATGACACCATCCTCCGGGACCCTATTATCATTTTCCAAATCATGTAAGTCCCGAAGAAGACCATAATCCGCGACTGTCAAATTAGAAGTAGTAGGGTTATTCACTGCCAGTGCAGTATTGTCCATGTGCCTTGAATGAGATTGTAGCTGATGGTATTTTTTCAATTTGAGCTTTCTGATGAATTTGTATATGTCTGTTCGGGTCTGCGTGTAATTAAAATTGCTCTCCGGGCTATAAGAAAGACCTAAGGAGAGCAGTTGCTGTTCAGCTGCATTGAGATCTACTTGGGCCAGATTGATAATTGTGTTTTCTCCACTCTGGGGTGTAGAGGGCTGTTGTGCCCCTTCTACTTCTGTTTCCAGTACCCCCGTCCGCGTGCTGGTTTCTTGTTTCCTGCGTTGTTTGCAGGCCTTCCTTCTTTCCCTTCTTCTCTGGGTACTTCGTTTTTTGTTGTTGGCCTGTTCCTTGGACGCAGTGTTTCCCTTCTGCTTATTCTTAAAAAATCCAGCTCCTCCCCTAGAGACAACTTGATGGCACTTTGAGCTGGTCTATTCCCTGTTGCCTCCGACTCAGATTCACTCTCAAGTGCCGAGCTCATATCGGACGCCGATGTAGCATCTGCCTGTTGATAATCCCTATCCACTTGATGAGACAATTGCTTACGTTTACTTGCTGTGGCATTCCTCAGGGAGTCATATTTACGCGCAAAAGTAAAAATCTGCCCATTGGTGTAATCTTCCTTATCTCTTCTGAATTTATATGTTTTCCTCGCTTTGATTTTTTCTTCTTCTTTGTGCAACCTGATCAGCATTTCTTCATGCATTTTCTTTTTCTGTTGGGAATCTCCTTGCGTCTTTATCTCCTCATTTAGAGCGTCTATTTTCAGTTGAATATCGGCTCTATCGCTTTCTGCGTATTTTACCAGGATTTGCACCAACTTACGGGATGAATCAAGGTTACATTCCGCCCACTCGGCCATCATCCTAGGGTTCGGTGTGTCGTAGCTTGGGGCGATCATGATCCGCAAGCACCTAGGTATTCTTCCCACATCCAGGTACTTTTGGAGTGACTTCGACTCCCACCACTTGGATTGCTCTTGACGCATAAGCTTCTTCAACATTCGGTAATTATCCTTTAGACTTTTTGCACCTCCACTTACCTCAACATTTGCACTTTGGCTGAAATCCAGCTGCTCAGAAGGAGAGTCTGAGAACATCTCCTCTGCGGCGGTTTCGCGATCTCTCAGTGTGTCGGCGGACATTCTGAGCTTTGACTTTATCACGTGCACCTAGGACCCCCCTTGCTGTTTGACACTGCCGGGGATCTCTTATGCGCACACCTCCCCACCTGCTTGAGTAATACACAATTTCGGCGTACCTTTATACTCGGGAGACGTTGTTATGCGGTCACCCTCACAGTCCTGCTACCGTAATAGCCGCCGCGAGCCCAGCTCTGCACCGCTCTGTCTCCTTCACTGAGGCTTCGCCTTTCCGTATCTACAGGGGGCTTCCGTGCTTTCCGTTGTATTACTTTGTACTTCCGGGTTCTGTAGCCTCGCCAAACACCGAAGTGCCGCCGACTGCGTCTATCGGAAGCGTGACTTGCCACTCACGGAGCCAACTTTGAAGGGAGGGGGTCCACAACACCGGAGGACGTCGATCCGGTACAATATCCAAAACCTCGCCACTTCAATCTCCTCCGAGGAGAATAACGAGAGTAGACCCAATTTCCGTGCAGATTATTTATTGCTCACACCACTCCGCCATAACGCATTTCGGCCGTTACCGGCCTTGATCACATGACAACGCTGGCTCATTCGATCGCCATTTTTAAAGTGACAGTGCTCGTGATCCAAACAAAGAAAATAGACAACATACTACGTATATGCACAATTGCACACTAGAATAAAAGTATAAATACTATTATAAAAACAACCATTTTGTATTAAAAACACGTTGTGGAAATTTGATGTGCAAATTGGCATTTTACGCAACCTTCAGAGTTAATAATTAGCATTAATGCATTTATCTCATATTATATGGTGTCTCTTTCCCACACTTGGTTTTGCTAAAACTAAACGTGCCCTCAGACTTATTGTCTGCCTCCCTACCAATACTAGTATGTATTTGCCCTTGTTACCTCAATGTTTGTGAAATATCACCCCAAACATTGCTTTACATGTGGTGGCTAATGCACATAACTCATTGCATCCTTGTTGTGGATGAACCTGGTCAATCAGGTAATTAACAGTCCAAATACATCTATAATGTATCTGCATATATCCGTCCATCCTCCCATTTATAATGTATTCTTTAATGTGCAAAATAGCAAATACTGAAAAGAAAAGTGACTAAGTGCTCAAACCCTCTTTCAAACCAGAAATAGGTTACAGTGCAAAAAAACTAAAGTGCTATGTGCTACATATTGATTTTCCACAGTGGCCCCACAGCTCTGCGTTCTCTTTATAATGAATAGGACACGTTACAACGCAAACATTTACAACGCATGCCTTTACAACGTGGTTTTTACATCGCAACATCCATTACAACGCATGATTTTACAACGCATGCCATCACAACGCATTTTTAGAAACTACATTTACAACGCATTACATTACAACGCATACTATTACAACGCATACCCTTACAGCGCATAACACTTTTAGGGCAACAGTAGGGTAAGTGTTGGATAGTGTAGGGGTAAAAATTACCATTCCCACTCCAGTGAGTGCAACAGTAGGGTAAGTGTTGGATAGTGTAGGGGTAAAAATTACTATTCCGACTCCAGTGAGTGCAACAGTAGGGTAAGTGTTGGATAGTGTAGGGGTATTCCCCATTACTTAACTTATAATGCGTTGTAATGGCATGCGTTGTAGTGACATGGATTGTAATGGCATGCGTTGTAGTGACATGCGTTGTAATGGCTGGGTTGTAATGGCATGCGATGTAAAGGCAGTTGCGTTGTAATGACTGTGTTGTAAATGTAGTGCATTGTAATGACTGCGTTGTAATGGTTGTTTCCCCTTTATAATAGATCCCTGTGGACCTCTTAGTGATACACACCCCTATACGATTTTCTTATCCCTTGTGGCAAAGAAAAAGGGATGGTTTGCCAATCTTTTTGGATATCTTCCTGATGTAGTTGATCCAGGTGATGTCACCCGCCGGCCGGCACAAGACAAAGAATCTTCAATGACTGCTTTATTTAACGAAGCATGAAAATTGTGCCACAATGACGACCAAAGTAATATTGGCACAAGTTTAATGCGATCCGCCACATAGTCTTATCCAAGCTCCTGATGCACTGCATAATGGGCACTAGAAGCTGGCATA
Source organism: Calotriton arnoldi (assembly GCA_963921515.1). NCBI lineage: Eukaryota > Metazoa > Chordata > Amphibia > Caudata > Salamandridae > Calotriton > Calotriton arnoldi. The sequence goes on from CAWUFW010008129.1 coordinate 698,137, forward strand.
TCCAGTAAACACCTGCAGAAACTATTGTCTTCTACGTGGAGGTCACCTACATCCCTATATTTCCATATTCCCGCGCCATAGGTTAAAACTGGTTTGCAATTCCTTTTATATATATCCAACAAAGGGACAATAGTTTTTTTGCCCAGCTTTGTTGTTATGTTAAAAATAGACCCCATTGCTTGTGTAAAGCTTGCCTTCCGATTTGGAGTACATGGAGCCCACAAGCCAGCATAGTCAAAGACAACTCCCAGGTAAGGAAGCTGAGCGACACTTTGTAAAGTGTTTCCCTTGATTTCTAGCTAGCACGTTATCAGATTTTTGGGGCCAAGAACCATTATAAATGTTTTGGCTCAATTAGCCTCCAGGTTTAGGTTCTCCATGAACTCAACAAAAGTATCTAAGAATATTTTGAGGCCTTTTGGGGTTCTTGCTAGTAGTACTGCATCGTTCACAAGGGCAGGTACAGGTTTACACTTGGCCAGTGGCTTGTCCTGCCCTCCCAGTTAAAGCGGTCTCAATGCCACTGATGTAAAGCAAAAAGAGGATGGGGGCTAGGACACACCCTGGCGCACTCAGCGGATAAGTGGGAAACAACCAATACACTCTCCACTATCCCCATACTACACTGTAGCAGAAATGTCTGAATTCAGTGCATGAAGAAAATCCACCAACATGGCCTCCACACCCATGAGGAGTAGGATTTCTCACAGCTTTGACTGAATCACTGTCAAAGGAGCAGGAAAGGTCAATGAAGGCCAGATAAATAGGACTGTGTTTAGCAACTGTGTATTTGCTTTTGGTCAAATGTAGGTTTAATCATTGCTCCAAAGCCCACAGCCTGAAGTCATATTGCACTTCAAAGAGAATATTGGACTCAGCAGACCAAGACAGGAGCTGATCAAGGATGAAATGGCTAATTATCTTTACGGTGGAGTCTAGTAAGAAAATTGGCCAGTAGCATTTGGGGTAGTGACATTCCCCATTTTGGACACTGGTACAATAATAGCATAACAGCCATAAAATAGAAGAGGGTATATTTTGCATCATCTGCACATGTAAGTGACAGTCATTTAAAAAAAAAAATCTTTTTGCTGTTCTTATATTGGTTTAAAACCTTTTTTGGCATTGTTATATTTGCTTTTAATTTCAAACCATAAATTCAAATTCTCACATTTGTTTTTCACATCACAGTGATGGCACTCGTTAATTATTCCATCTTTCTATTCCTTCTTCCCTCATTTGTTGTGTTCTTTCTTTCTTTAAAAAAAAATGTAATAATATCAATACAGTATTGTCTACTATGGAATGGCGGGCAACCAATTGAGTTCGACGAATTATGTATTTATATTCAAAACAACAATTATAAAACATTCTTTTATTCATTTTTTGAAAATATGTTTATTTCTCTTCATTTCCTGCATAGGTTTTTCCATGTATCGGTTACACAAAATGCACGCATCTTCTTATATTACTGTATATTATCTCGCTTTATAACGTATTTCTCATTATCTAACGCTTATGTGTCACGTTATATTTCCTATGTCACTTCATTCTCATGCATTCACTGATCCTCTCTCCCTGATTCTCAAATTTTGTTCACCACATGACTCTTTCGCCAAACCCTATACAATTTGCACTTTGGTTCCCTCTCTCTAATATATGGATGTGTAAATTCAACCTGCATTTGACTAGATTTTTTTCTCCAAAATTCCAACACCCTCTCTAAAGGGTGCATCATGTCCTTTTGTTTATTAATTAAGTGCTGCTCGTGCCATACATTCTATTTTGAGGAACAAAGCACTACAATTAAACATTATTATTAAATTACTCCTGTCTAGTGCTAATTGGCGAAGAAAAACAGCTGAGAGGGGATTGAATCACGCGCTAATTGATGTTAAAATCATCGAAAATAGGAGCCAGCAGGAGAATTAAGTCTTTTCAGCGCCTCCTTTTAGTCCTCTTTCCCAAGAAAACACAACTTTGGTCTTAACGAAATCCTCTTATCTCAACGAGTGCATATTGCAGGCATTTTTAGCACATGCATAATTTGCATTTCAATAAGAGGAATTTGTAGTTTATGGGCGCATGGGTATATTGGTGTGTTTCGATAGGCCTTATTCTGTACAGTCTCTTAGCAACAAATTACAGTGCGAATGCTGAAACAAAGGGATTTTTCGACTTGCACTTTTCTCTCAAGTATGCGTTCACTGTACATTTCCCATTGTGAATAACGCATCTTCCCCATGAGGTGGCAATCTTCCATTTTCTTACCAGCAATTATGATGCATGTTTTTGCCACTGCAAGCCACTATTTCAAGCAGCAGTTCAGAAAAGGAAGGCTGCAGAGAATTTCATTTCTATGATAATACATTTTATGAGATCCATGAAACTGCTAATGAGTGGATTCCTTGTAGCAAATGCCTTCTCCTGCAAAGATGATATGGGCATAATATTTTAATGCTTCACACATTTTTAATGATGTACAGTAATCTGTCTTCAGAATTTTTGGATTGCTCAATGTGTTCTGTCGCCTTCACCTTTTATTGAACTCCCAGTCACGTGACAATTATACTTTCAGGAAAAAGTGTAGCAACTTTGTGGTTGGGAGCCCCAGTGCCATCAACCGCAATAAAATGGTATTTTTTTCCACATCATGATATTCAGTTACACTTTTTGACAAAATTTATTTCCAGGGGCAGATGGTATATGTGGGCACATGAGCAGCTCAGTACCAGTTGCAGCTGGTGTTGGGGCAAAATGGTGGGGGAGGAAGAGGGGAGATAAAAATAAAAACAAATAAAAAAACGTACCTGAATGCCCGCCACATTGCCTCAACGCCACTCTTTTGGCTCCACTGCAGACACAGGCTCCAGACTGCCTTGCGGCCAATCCTAACGCTACTCTCATGCACAAGAGCAGTGTCGGGATTGGCCTGAGTAGCCTGGATTTGTGCTTACAGAGATACTGGGAACCTGTACCTGCTGTCTCCGACTCAGCAATGCAGCTTGGGCTGGAGACAGCTTCAGTGTGCATGTCAGTTTGGCCATCCTCAGACGGCCGGCTAAACCCACATGCTTACTGACAGTGCACCTATCACTCCCCCTCATGCCTGTCATCCCAATGGCCACGCCCCCTAGACTCAACACTATTGTGGTAACCCAAGGACTCACCAAGATGGTTCAATCTGAATATTAACCCGACTTACAAATCTTGGCGTGGAGAATCCTTGCAGCTCCAGAGAGGTTGATGGACCTTTTCCACCGTAGGCGAATTAGAGCTCTTTCAGAATAATTAAAATGTCAATGATATTTAGGTTTGCCGATTAGTCAATGATGAGAGGTTAGTGAAGGCTTCAAAAACCTTTATTTATCATAAAGTTAGAATCTCTAATTATCTTTATTCAGTTTAGTAAGTTTACGGAAATATAAAATAGATATGGTTAGAAGTCAGCATTAGAAAAATACACAGTGTTCCGTAAAGACACCCAGTAGCGTAACAAAAAGACCTATTCTAAATAGAACCCATAAAGAGGTCCTCTGGAGAAGAGCGAGTAAGAGATGAACTTCTCATATAGAGTAGTTCAGGAAACTCAACCAAGTTCCCTACAGCTGCAGTACCAACTGTAAATAAAACTGCGATCCTTTCAGTAGCACTGATTACTAATAATCCAAAAGTCGTCACCTAAGGGAAATAGTCAAGGAAATCAACTCTCCATAAAGAAGAGTCTCCGGGCAAAGAAAAATCCAGCAGAGGGACTACCAGAAAGTCAAAGGAATGAAAAATGATGGGTAAGGGTAGTAAGAGAATGAGGATGAGGAAAAATATGCACTAACTAGCTAAGAACACTCATTAATATAGATTAATACTTTCGTAACAATTCTGTATGCGTCCTCAGTCGATATCCAATGAGAATAGTTCAGGAGGTGGTGTCATTAGTCATACAATGCTTCTTCTTCTGATTCCCACAGTCTGTACTCTCATCGACATGCTCGATAAAATTGTTACTGCATTTGGGCATGAGGGAAGGTTCTCTCGAGAACCTTCTCACCTAAGCTAATGGATGCACTATGAGCTAGATGTGTGAACAATGGCTAGTCAGCAATATGAAAGCAACTATCAATATTATTCAGAAACAGCATTCATAAATGTCTCTAAGTCATCGCTTAACATAAGCAGTTTTAATAAGCTATTCGTATTCTAACATATGATCTAACATGGGGTGAGGAGCTGGATGAACACCATGTTATAGTCAGAATATTCCTTAAGGATGTCACTACTGCTAAGCAGTTTTTCTAAATATCTGATTCATGTGACTGTGAGCAAGAGTCGAGTGAAAAGACTTTTGGGCCTTGTTAATATACACATTAAGAAAATGCTGCATGGTGCAAAAATGTTTGAAACGTGCATTAATTTACAAACATTCTCAATCCCACATGTGATTAACAAGCGTATTTTCACAGTTTATTTACTAGGATTTTAAACATTATGCGTTAACACTTTTCCTTGAAGTCATTTTCTAGCATAAACATGTCTAAAGCATTTAAAGCATTTTTAAAGTGCAATTCTAACACAATAAGTCGGTTTTCAAAATTCGTGCTTATTTCTCCCAAACTCCCTCCTCTTTGATGATGTAAATCATCACCATAATTTGGTTTCACTTTTAAATTTGAATCGAAAATGTGGTTTCGTCCTCAAGTGTTTCCCATCTTTTCCTTTTTATCCTCCTCGTGTGTTGTAATATTTTCATATGATCATCATTCATTATCCCCATTAAACCCATATCCTTTTTGAAACTCTTTTGTTGGTCAGAATCTTGTCTTTTGCACAAGAAATATTTGCAGCTCAGTCATAAGGCATACTGGGAAATTAAACATAATTCGATTATTAGTATAGGCATTAATTTAGCCTTTATTATCTCCTTTCTGGCCGTCAAAAACCAATTACCAATTGTATTTAGTCCTTTCCCAAAATGTTCATACAGACTTGGTGTTTCCAAATCCTGCAATTCAGGTCTCAGATTTGATATGTTCCCTGCAAACTCTTTAATCTTTCTACTATTGTCTGGTATGTACGAACAGCAGTGAGTTAGCTTTGCATTGTGGCAGACCCCTCCTTTCTCAGCAAGATGGATATCTAAGGCAAGACGATTTTGCAAAACCATAGACCGTATAGCAATCAGTTCTGTGTTAATTTAGAGTAAAGCTCCAGATGTGCTAGTTGCCATTTTATCCACTACCGTAGCTAGCTTCTTGATCTTTTCATCAATTAGTATTACTCTTACTTGTGGTATTACTGCTCGGATTATATCTCCCACTAAGGAAACTCTACTTTCTGTATTGGGTTTATGTCTACGTGATGGTGCTAGAGTTAAAGCTTCTATGCAAGTAAAATGATACATTTTTGGAATTCGTATACCTAAACAGCGTGTTCCTTTCTTAGTCAGCAGGTAGCAAAAAGGAAGCGTTTTCTTCATATATATAATACACCCCAGGAATCACATTTCCCTGTAAAATTTGCCATGTTCTCCCTAATAATTCGAATGAGTGTTCCCAAATGCTAGTCCCTAAGTGTCTTGTTTTTGTGTTCGTCTATTATAAAAACAAACTTTCCCTTTATGTCGACTGTCCAATCTAAGTTTTGGATAAATCAATTTCTTCCTGAATTTGTTCTCCTTCTTCTTCCATTCATTTTCCAACACATCTCCCTTTTGATATGTAGTCTTGGTTATGTTAATGTACCTTTCCTTTAGGTTTGTAAGAAAAATGAGAGGAACCCCTTAAACCAAAGGAATAGGGTTTAATACAACTGTATCATAAAGAGTATTTCCTTTGGACTAAACTTGAAAACTCATATTACTTCTCTATCCACACATACACATGTTCACCCTTCTCACACTAACTCATGCACTACTCATCCTCCAGGTGTATAAGGGAAATATAAGCATATACCCAAGTCAAGCAGTACAATACAAATATTAAAAATATATAGATCTATTTATTGGTAGAATTATCAAAAAATACATTAATCATTTCATAAATAAAAAATCCTTTGTGGCATCACTAACACAGAACCTAAAAATCAATTCAAAACATTATACACATCATAAAAACATTGTCACAAAAAAGAGAGTACACATTAAAGACAGCACAATATGTCATAAAAATCCACACATCCGTGATATCACAATAGTCATACACTGAAACCCGATACTGCTGCGTTGGTAATAAATCTATGGTTCCAGCCTCTTCACGGATTATGTTAAAAAAGTAGCGTCAACGCGTTTCGATGGAATAACATATAACACCATCTTTCTCAAGACTGTATATGAGACTCTCTAGCAGACTTGTTTTAGCCCTAACATCTAAAAATACCTGTATGATAAAACACAAGTGTCAACATACATATCTAAAACTCTATTCCATGTTATATTAATACTTCATTACAGGGTTCATCAACACCTACAACCACATCAATGTTCCCTCTAATTTTTTTCCTCTGTGTGTGGCAGTGTAAGGTCTCTGTGCACTGAAACCAAGGCTATGTGCGCCGGGAACCAGACCGCATGTGTGGGTGCAGCACCAAATATCACTTCAAACTTTTGCTTAGTGGTAGTGTGTAGTGGTCAATTTTTAAAAACCTGGGATGTTAAACTCTGTTACATTGTTTAGACTACCTATAGATCCAACGAGATAAGATGTATGCCTCTCCCATGGGTTTCTTCTACCGACATTCTGCTTCGTCAACCCCCCAGCCAAGGGAAACACCAAGCTTACTTCTAGCCTGAAATTAATCCAACAGCACTATTGCCACCCTCACCTTGCAAAATCGTTTTGCACCCCTGTGTGGGATGTCAGACAAAGAATGACTGAGTCCCACATCAGCCCATAGCCAAAAACTCAACAATTCCTATCCGAACACCTGAAAGTAATGTCACACATAGCAATCTGAAACCTTGGCAGCTATGAAGCACAGGTCGTGCTTCAGATTTGCTGCATTCCTTTTCCTAATAGTGCGCGGCTGATTGTGGGCCTTTCAAGCAAAATCTTGTCTTTGGGCCTTGCCAATGTGAAAATCACATGCTTGACTTCAGCAAACCATTTCACACGCAATACAGACACAGATTGTTAAAAAAAATCACACAAAGACCTATTTTGTTTAAATGCCACTTGCTACCACAGTCCTACAGCTCACTCACAATGTTAGTAAGTTTTATCATCGTTATTCAACTCAGTGATACTGATTTTATTCAACTTAGATAATAAGCTGAGCTGGCCACAGCAAGATTCAAACCTGTGATCTTCTGGTAGCTCTCGGGTTAGCCCAGCAGAAATATCAACTCAGTGAGCTGTTTTAGCTTAATCTTAGCTGTATCTGCTGTCCAAGTGTATCTTCTGGCTAAATAGCAAAAGGGGTTAATGCACCTGCTGTAGAGATTTACGTTGAGTCAGCACTACTCAGGATTTAATAATGGAAAAATAGCTCAGGTGGAAAATGCACCTGCTACACATATATGTCAAAGACGTTCTGGTCGCTATTTTTAAAACTCAGGAAATAACTTAGGTGTTTAATTTGTGTTCATCAGTGCACCTCATACAACTCACAGGTCACCGATTGACCTCTGCAAAAAATGGCTCAGTGGGTTGAGGTTCATAACTTTGTTTAAGAAGCTCCCATAGTCACCTTGTAGTCACAAGTTGTAATCCTGATATATAGTTCAGTAGGTTAAGTTCTTCCTCCAGAAGCATATAAGCTGTGTGTAATACGTTCCAATCTCTACAAGGCTAACAAACAGTTTTTTTTTAAAACTGATTTAAAATGTGCCATTTACTGGACCGAAACTAACACCAGCTATTAAAAGGCAAAAATCATAAAATATATCTTGCAGCAATTTCTGCTATCTGTCTATACTCTTTTGGTATCATCACATATTTTCTTTGGTTTGTCTTTTAACATTTTTTTACAAAGTATAATGTTTTCATATCTTTGTTAAGTTCTTGGAAAATATATGAAATGATATGGCAGAGAAAATCTTCCTTTACCTTGTTGAGTCAGATGTAAGGTCTGGCAGTGTCCAGTTGTGTTGGCTGTGGCATTTCAACTACTGCAAGATGGTGGTAGCTATTTGGGGCACAATTCATATATAAACCATGCTCAGGCTTTGCCAACTTGCTTTGCCTACTTTTCCCTAGTAAGTAAAGACTTTCCTTTGATCTTTCATTTTCTGAAAATCCACAAACTATGGCTCTTCTGCATTTTGGCCTCAAAAGGAGGTGCTCTACTGTGAGAGGGTGGGAGCTATTTTGGGTACAATTCAATTGTAAACCATGCTGGTGGTTTGCCAACTTTCTTTGCCTACTATTTAACAAGTGCAAAAACTAACATCGTTACTAATTCATTAATTTGTTGTTCTGTATACACATGTACACTGTTTGGATAGTAAACATAATAAAGAGGCCTGTAGTAAACTGAACAGAGTCTTTGGAAATCCTTTGAACATTGTCGCCCGAGCGTGTGTTAGACAAATTAACTACTGCAAAAACAGAAGTGCTATAACCAGGCACTGGTGAACACGTGAACCATCACACTATCAGAGAGTGCCATAATTAGGCATCAGTGTACAAGGCAGCCACCCTGTCATGATATCAATGTTATTTGTATACATAGGGCAGATCTATTGCGGGAATGCCAATTACTATTAGTACTTGTACTGCCATAATTATGCATCTTAGTACTTATACTCAAATAGGGATTGTATCCCTAGAATCTCAACCCCTAAGAGTGAGGAGTAAAACCTGAACCAATAATGACATACTGACAGCCACAAGGTGGATATTCTTAGTGACATCTGTAGTGAGCATGCCATTTGTGCTTTAGTGCCTTCCTTATTTCACTGTAGTACAGAGGTGATCACCTGTGGATATGTGATACACCTCAGGTACACTATCCGACTCACACCACAACCCAATGTTCCAGTCATGACTCAGATTTATGTCATACCGTTCCAGCATAGAGAACTGCTAAGTTCCCTTTTCCCTCCCCAGCCCAACTGTGCTTCTTTCTATGCAAATGTGTTGGAATATGGTTGTTGGGAACCACGTCGCTCTGACAATGTTACGGCACAAGGTTAGTGGTTGTACCCTCGTTTTCCTAGCACTAGGTCCTCTCCTGTAGTTGAATTCCAGGGATACTGCATTTTGTACTGCGGAAAATGTGTTTTCTTCTGTTGACTTTTGCTTTTAGAACCTGTGACTTGCCCTACGAAGCCAAATTCTGCTGACCAGTGTGCGATTTCCTGTCAAATGGAGTGCTCAGTTCCTGAAAGAATTATGTGCTGCATTCCTTTTCCTAATAGTGGGCAGCTGCGGGACTGATTGTTGGCCTTTGAGATAGTATTCATAGCTAACTGCAGCGCACACGTGCGCTGCAATTAACATGAATACTATCTCAAAGGCCAACAATCAGCACCGCAGCTGCGCACTATTAGGAAAAGGAATGCAGCACATCTAAAGCACGACGTGTGCTTTCAGAGCACACGTTGTGCTTTAGATGTGCTGCATTCCTTTTCCTTATTTTATACAATCTGTAGTCACTGATATTTTAGTGACGAGCCCCCCCTACTCCTGCAAACTGACGCCTGTGGCCTGTACCCTTTTATCTTTTAGTGACTAGCGCATGCCATTTTATATTTTAGTGACTAGCGTCCTGCACACTGAAGCCTCTGGCCTGTACTCTTTTACAATGACTGATTAATAATGCCTGCTCCCTATGAATAGGACCGCACCCTGGACTTTCTTATATTTGACGGATTGGACCTGCACCCCTGCAGGCTGCCCCCTGTGTATCTACCAATTGCTCAGAAATATACTACCCCGACTTCCTCACTACTCCTACTCTTCAGCCTCTTCGTACTCATGGTCTCAGTCCTCCGGGTCTACTCCAGTTTGCCACCTCTCAAAGAGCATTCCCTTCGCAACAGAATCTCTCTCAACCGTCAATCACCTCGCTCATAATACCCTACAGACATCCCAAGAACCCCACTCGCTAGAACATTATCACTCAATCCCGCCTTAACATTACTCAAATGTGTGACCTCTACTTGCACCATTTCACTCTGCCCGTGCAATGCTAGAAAGCTCTGTAGAAAAATCCTTTACCAGAGACCTATTTGACTCCCACACACACTTTACAACCATTACTGCAATACTAGGAAAGGGAATGCAGCACATCTAAAGCACAACGTGTGCTCTGAAAGCACACGTCGTGCTTTAGATGTGCTGCATTCCTTTTCCTAATAGTGCGCAGCTGCGGGGCTGATTGTTGGCCTTTGAAAGAGTTTTCATGTTAATTGCAGCGCACACGGGCGCTGCAATTAACATGAATACTATCTCAAAGGCCAACAATCAGCCCCGCAGCTGCGCACTATTAGGAAAAGGAATGCAGCAAGTACAGGAGCCACTTGAAATGACCGATTTACGTGCCGCTCGCATTTCAAAAGCGGCGGCGCGAACGGTCTCAGGATGTGCTTTGTGTGGTATGTGCACGCTAAAAATGGGACACTGCGCGCTTGTGGGGACTTCTGTGCGCGGGCGCGCGCGCGCGCACCTTATTGGGAACAGTGAACCACATTAGTAAACTGCCACTCGTGACTTAAAAAAGGTTTGTCTTTCAATTAAATGTAACATTAAAATCAGGCCTATACATAAAAATTGTTAACCAAGCAAATTCATAATGCATATTCAAATTTTGCTATTGGGCAAAGAAACCCCCATGCCAAATCACCACATTTGCAGCTCCATGGGCATACACATTATAGTTCCCTAAACACTAAAGGCCAACTGGTTACATCCACCATTCATAAGCCAATCTGCTATTCATCAAAGCAGAATCACAAACACTCAACTCTCCAAGTCTTCTCACACTATTAAATCTTTGTTACGCCAACACATAAATCCTCACCTCTTAGTAACTATACGAGGTTGATGGAAAGAAAGGAACCTTATTCCTTTAGGGCCATAATGTAAGCTTTCTCTTCGGGATGCATTAAGCAGGTCAAGTTATTTTTATAAACCTCTACACTACTTATAGGTAAGTGCGCAAAGAAATAATAATACCAAGCTGTGTCCATTGTTTTCCTTTGCGGGTGTGAATTCATGCTCTCTTTGGGGCACTTGTGACAACACAAAATCTTAATTTGAATAAAAATATTCTAAATGTCCTCGCCTATATACTAATGAAAGCAAAATACTTCAGGAGATTGCATAAGAAAGACTTAGGAAGGTGATAGTAAGTGACTTCGTCTGAAACTGAAGATGGTAAATGTGCACAAACACAGCAATCACTAACATTTAAAGCATTTGGGTATTTTTGCACTAATCTAGAGTAAACATTTGTAGAATAATCAATTTTGTAATTTGTGAAAGTTTATGTAAATGTGTCATTTCTAATATTCTGAGCATATAAATTTGTAACGTTAATTCTAGAAGTTTCTGGATCTAGTGTTAGATAAAACCTTATTAATAATATAGAAATCATGATAACTGTTATTACAAAAATTAAACACATAATGCATTTACAATGGTTTCTAATGCAACACATCTTTCTGAGTCAGTAGTTAGCTTATGAGGAAATAGTTTGCTTAGTTTTTTTCTTTTTCATTTTTTTCTTTCTTCTCCTTGGAAATTCCCTAATAGACAATTCTTAACTCTACTTAGTGTTCTTCTAAAAGGTAATCCCTATTTCTTCTGTCACTTTCTTCTCGGGCCTAGATTAGTCTTCTGTAAAACAAATAACTACGATAACAACCACTAACAATAACGACTCATAAATGTTTTCTTTATCGTCGGATTTCATCCTTTTTTTTCAATGTAAACTGTAAACCGAAATTAATTCTTTTGTTTTCAGGGAGGTTCTAGTAGTGCAGGATTCACCTTGCACAGGTCTTCCAAAGTCACATTCAGTGTGGTATTCACATAGTATGACCATTCAGGCGCAGAATATCTTCTGCTAGGTACTCAAGTCTGTTTGGATCCTCTAAGGACTTGATGATTTGGATCGAGTGAGTTTTCTTCTTCTGTCTCACTTTCTTCAGGCACGACTTCTGAAATAAGTGCTACGGACAGACTATTCTTTGGTCTTTCTTTGCTTGCATTTTTGGCCACTCAGTTTGTTGACATTGTCTTTTCATTCTGGAACTTGTTCCTTCAGTTGGATTTTATTCTTCTCCTTGTTCTGTTAACTCGGTCTTTTCTTCTTCCTCACTGGAAACTTTGATCCCACTTTGCGTTATTTTAGGCACTTGCTCTTGTCTTTTGTCTCCACCCCTTACTTCTCCTTCTGCTTCTGCTTGTATTCCTGCTTGCTCTCCTGCTAGTCCTACAGGTCGGACCGGTCATTCCACCGGTGGTGCAACCAATTATGCTCTTCTTTCAGGATCCTGGACCAGTGACACTTGTTCTGGATTGCTCACTCTTCTGGTGTGTAACGCATGAATCCAGTTTGGAACGCCAGCACATTTAACAGCTGTGTTTGTCGTGAACAAAATTTGGTAGGGGCCTCTCCATCTGGGTACAATACAAATCTTCCTAACATGCTTTTTGACAAAGGCCCATTCTCCAGGGTTGAGGTCTCGCCACTGTTTGTGATGAGGATCTGATGTTGCTGCTGATACCTGATGAGAGACAGAACGAACCACATCAGCAAGAGCCTTGCAGTAGTCCATAATCATATCATCAGTGATACTCACTATTTCATGTGTGGATAGTCCTATTTTCCTATCTGGAATGCATCAAACACTCATCAGTACCAATGGTAATGCATCGGGCCATTTCAGTGATGTCGAGCACATGCTTTTGCTAACTTGGACTTTATTGTTTCGTCCATTTTTTCAACAATGCCTGACACTTCTGGTCTGTAACTGTAGTGTAACTTTGTTGAATCTGTAATGCAGCATATAGCATGTTCATCACTTCGTTATTGAAGTTTGCCCCTCCATCTGACTCAAGAAGGACTGACATTCTGAATCTAGGTATGAGTTCTCGCAATAACAGTTTTGCTACAGTGAGACTCTAATTTCTCCTTGTTGGGTTGGCTTCCACCCATCCGGAGAATACACAGATAGTCACAAGGATATATCTCAGCCCTTTTTGAACAGGCATCTTGATAAAATGTATCTCTAGTCTATTGAAAGGACCACCTGATTTTCTAACAGGTGTCTTTTTCCCTACATTCAGTTGTTGATCATATCTGACACACAGAGGAGGCTCCTCCGCTATGGCAGAGGACTGTTGTCCCACTGCTTTTAAGCAGTGCCAAGCAGAAACATAAAATGATAATAACATAAAGTTATTATCATTTTATTCTTCGTGTCCTGCTGTTCTGCGGGCGGATGGGTTCTGCTCTGCTCTCGGAGCTGGGGAGAAGTGGTTTGCCGACTCCTAAGTACAGCCTGCTTGGGTAACATGCCCACCACTCCAGCCCCTGGCTCAGCACCGGGTCATGGCGCTCAGACCAATCACAACGCAGCATTGCAGCATTGTGACTGGCTTAGGGGAGGGAGCCAGGCTGCCTGCTTCCTGGAGTCAGAGGCAGGGGAGCAGGAGCAGAGACACGGGACCCGGCCTCAAGGTAAGTTTCTTTTAAATTCCCCCGCGCCACCCCTCGTGATCGCCCACCCCGCCACCCACGAGCCATGCCGGCCACCACTGGTGACACATCTCATGCAATGCTCATTAGCAGTCATTCCAAATCTTAGATTGAACCAAGTCTGTCTGAAAAGCCTCAATCATCGCATCTCAGTAGAACACTGGGATACCTTTGCTCATTGAGTAAAAAGTGACAGGTGCCCCAACCCGGAATAGACATTATGAATGACTGAGAGCCCTCCCCGGATCTGACGTAGGTGTAGGTGTGTCACGTGGGTTGTGATATCACCTGTCATTTGTTAGTCATATGTCAGGGTCCTTGCCATAGTATCTAGGGCTATGGGGTGTGCAAAATTGTAGCCCTACCTGTGTACCCAGTGCTCTGAGTATAAGAGGGCATGCCAGGGCATGTTCAGACATGTGTCAGGGTCTCATGTCAGGTTCACCACAGGGTGGGGCAGTGGAAATACACAACCAACCCTCAGCCCCATGACTGCCTGACCCAAAGAGTTGGTCAAATGCCGTTGTAAAAAAATATTCATGCAGCCCATGTACAGCGTGGAGCTGCGAGGGTGTATCCTGGCTTAGAGCAAGGCATGTAAAAACTGCAAGTCATAGCAGCCTTTGTGAGGGAAAACTGTGTAAAGATCAGATAAGTGTGTCCAGCACGCCCAAGGGGGTTTCATGCAGCACATGACCAGACTGGAGCGAGGAGGGTGTATCTCACTGTAGAGTAAGACATTAAAAAAAACTGCAAGTCACAGTGGCCTTGATGCGGGAAAACTGTGTAAAGGGTAGATAATTACAGCCAGCTCACCCAAGGGTATTTCATGCAGATACACCTTTTCTAGAGGAGTTGCTACCACCAACCCTATTATCTTTGCGGTCCTGCTCATTAATCCATACTTCAAATAATGACCTTTCAACCTCTGTTTTTTTTTTTGCTTTCACAGTAGCAAACAGGTGATTCTAAGTGAAACCCAAACCCCCAACACCTATTTCTGTGCCCACCCCTCACCAAATTGAGGCCTGTGCATGATTAGCAAACGCCCCATCCCATGTATAAAATGCCTCCCCAAACCCCCTCTACACACAAGCAGTCACAGAAACAGCCATAAACCATCTATTTTTAGATTGAGGATCTTTGGGACACCATCATCCAAAATGGAGAAAAGTGAGGATCAGAATGGTAGTGCGCAAACTGATGCTGCAGCTCAACTGTTTCAGGTAAATAACTAGGGGACATGTTTTATATTTACTATGTATTTTGATAGGTATTTAAACCAGGCTGGGTTTGTATTTTAATGTGTCTAATCCTGCGCCATATTGCTGGAGGTTCAGGGGGGCAAACTTGGTAGTAACCTTAAGGCTTTTATAGCTCCTAGAAACCTTTTTCCAGGTGATCATTGGCATTGTAAGGGTGCCAGAGCCTACAAAATATACTAAACAATTTAAAAATTAAAAAAACAATGCTTTCATGTACTCACCCCAAATTGCGGCCTTTGTGTGTGGTCTCTGTGGTTTTTTTATGCTCTGGATCCTGAGGTTCTGGTGTGGCCCAGGGCTACTGTGTGTCTGTGGCGCACTACCGTCTGTTGCCGTAATACGATGTCCCCGCCTGTCCAAAGACGAATGCATAGAGCTTTCGTGGTGAGGAGTGGTGCAGTCGTCCTGGAAGCCAATGCCAAACAATACGTCAACCGTCCTTAGGTGGGTAGTGGTGGCTTTAGAGTTCTGTGGTAGGAGATGCCACAGCTGAGTAAGACATGATGCCAGACTGTTAATCAGTGATGGCACAGGTGGTATATGCTGGGCAGGCATATGTTTAGTTACTGGCATGATGGCAGTACCCCCGGGTAGGGCGCTCTGGTCAAGGGAGCCCCAGCAGCGGATGGGTGGAGCCTGTGCTCCACACACTGCTAAAATATTGCTGTAAAGAGTCCCAGACTCTAGGCCTATAAAGCTTTCACCAGAGGGTGGCTGCAGCCCATACCCCAGAACCTGTAGCGCCCCAGCAGAGACCCTCATGGACCGGAGGGGCAGCACCTGCCTCAGGGACAGCACCCAGCAACCTGCGGACCACACAGCTCATGCTCCAGCAGTTGCCCCCATCCTGTAGGAGCCTCTCCCCTGCCCCTGTGTGGTCTGGACTGGCTAAGGCAGCGGGCACTGCCTCCTCCGAGCGCTCAGTGTCATCTTCACCTCAACGGATGTCCCAGGCATAAGCGGCAGCGCTGAGCCAGTACTCCTGTGCCCAATGAAGGGAGAGCCCAGGAGGGGTCGAGCCTCAGTGGCGCTGCACAGAAGGATCCTCTAGGTTTCTTCCATGGTTGCCGGTGGCTCTACCATGTGGGTTGATCTGCCGGCCGTGGAGACCAGATGCAGCCTTCCTTGTCAGACCAGCCCATAGCAGGCGAATAGAGGAACTCCCAACTGCACTCCTTCGGGAATGCAGTCACTGCCTGCTGATATCTCCCCAGAGCCAGCTTTACCCTTGTGGTGCTATGGGGCTGTGGTAGGGTGCTGGCGTGGCCCCATGTCCCTCGTGGCCAAGATGGAGGGTGAATGGCTTCGGGGCCAGCCTTCTGCGTACTTTGCCGAAGGCCAGTCTCACCCCCCTTGATGTCGTCTTTGTGGGACACCGTCAACATCATGATGGGTTGGGCCTTCCTTCGCCGAGGATGCAGGAGCCGGCCCCAGCCACCCTGATGCCATCGTTGCCAAGCTCAGTGGGAACTCCCCAAAGGGATTACTTGTTGATTACCGCAGCATGCCAATGCTTTACAACCCCTGGGCCGCATTAGCAGCCCGGGGCCATGATAACGCGGCCCGGGGGCTGTAAATCAAAATGTGTGCTGCCGTTTTATTTGCCTCTAACATGTTCAAGGCATAAATAAAAATGTCAAGATAACTATGTTAATTAATGTTCTTCCTGGAGAGAGATCAGGGGGTATGTTTAGTTGAGGTTATGAATCCACATAAAATATCACTGAGGATTAATAGGCCTTCCGCAAAGAATGTGTAACATGCAGACCACAAAGTGCGTATAACATAAAGAGGTCAGCGAGTTACTGTTTTTTCTAATAGACATCCTTTTGTTACTTGTAGTTTATAAGTACAATCCTAACATAGAACAGTGAAATATTAATGGTCATCATAGAACAGCATGCACATTGCAAAGTATAGATTAGAACATAGACAATTATTGCAAAATGGGTTCATTTGGGTTGAAATCTATTCTTATTATTTAAGAGAACCCCCAACTAGGGTGTTGCATTTTAAATTCTGAGTTTGTGCCCCTCCGGACCATGCGATCTTTAACTATACTGTCTATCATTAGGGGTGGCCTATGGATCCCATATCTTGTAGTCCTCTGGCATATGTAACATTTTCTATACATTAATTTAAACATGTATGATTGATTGGCCCTATGTAATTTGTGTGATGCAAAGCGTTCTGACATACTACGTTGGTATGTGTGGTTCTATATAACTAATTAAATGCATCAGAGAGAAACTGGTTGTGGAGACTTGAGGTGACCCTGTTAAAAGGTGATGGTGAGAGGTCCTGGTGTGGAGGTGGTCACCACTTCCCCCACAGTTGATTGGAGATGACCGCAAGCATTGTCGCCCCAGGTGCCACCAGCATTAAAGCCATCCCTGTGCTTCACTGCCACCCAACATGCTTTTAAACGCTTCTACTTCAGAAATAAGGGGGGGCTGTGTTTTTGAAAAAATAAAAAATTAAATGCAAGGATAACTGGTGGTTATTGGAACAGAGAGATCAGAGTATTGTATAGTGGCATTTTAGTTTTCATACATCTAAAGTAGTGCAGGTGTTTTTGATGTGTCTCTTGCAAAAAGCGTGTACCGCACAGCTCAATTTGTACGTATAATGTAGCTTGTTCATTGGTTTGCTGCTACTGGTTACTTGTAATTCATAGGTTAAAATCCAATTTTGATAGCCTGAAGGATCTGGTGAACAAATACTCTGCATCGAGCGACCGTGAAAATAATAAAACAATCATTGTAAATCAGCCTAGCATAGTCCAGTCCAAAAAAAGGTGGGCAATTGCAACCCAACCCTTACAAAAAACGTACACTTTGTGTTTGATAAAAGGGTCCTGACTAAGGACTACAAAACCCTGCTGTCCGGTTATTAATGGTGTGTTAGAGTTGCGATTACCCACCACTGGTTCACTGACAAAATATTGAGTCAAAAAACATCTACATACCTATAATTAAAATGACAAAAATATCGGAAAAAAAGATAGTTTTCACTAATATAGTTCTCTAACATATAGATTTTTAAATATTTATAAATTTAAATATTAAACATTAATTAAAATAAATATTAATACTACTATAATGAAAAAATATATATTTAATAATTGTTTTGAAATATTTAACCATTATCATTATTTAAAAAAATTAAATCAAGCATATATGTTAATATACATATTTTTATTTACATATATCTAATTTAAAGACACAACTAAATGAATATTTTTAATTTATATTATTTTTTAATACTATGACATGGAAAATAAATATATATACACACATAACCAATAACATAAAATATTAAAAACACATTTTAATTACAAATGAAAAACTCAAACAAAATAAAAATATTGAATTTAGTCAAAATAAATAAAATATTAAAAACATTAACAATTATAAATAATATATTTTAAATAACCAAAAACATATTAATATAAGTTTAAATAATATAAAGTAAACTACAATTTTTATTTAATATATATATATATATATATACTATATCCATTACAACTTATAAATAGTAGACAAAGTTTCAAACTCAGGAGGTAGAAAATGTACACATCCCACTACAGTAAATGCAACAGTAGGTAAAGTGTTGGATTGCGGAGGGGAAAAATATACAAATTTAACTCCAGTCAGTTCAACTGTAGGGAAAGTGTTGGATTCTGGAGGGGAAAAATGTACTTGTCCCACTCCAGTCAGTGCAACAGTGTTTTTGTTATGTATGACTTTTCAATGTAAGTGTCTTATATGGAAATTTTTTATAGGCAAACTTTTGCCCATTTAAATGTTATTATTGTGTGTTGTTAGGTATCATTGTCCATTCGTGGCTATTTTTGTTGTACTATACACTTAGGGGCCAATTCCGATCTCGGCCGGTAGGGCTCCGAATCGGATTCGGCTTAACCGGATCCGATTCGGAGCCCTATTTCCCGACCGATTCGTACGCGCATCCGGGCGAGCGAGTACGATGCGAATTCGCCGACCGACTCGTCCGGGCATCCCGACCGCTCCGACCGACTCGTTCCCGGGTCGAACCGCACCGACCGACTCGCTCGGACTCGACTCGCACCGCGCAATGGAGACGTTCCCCGGCCGGGTGAGTACGATGCGCGCCGCGAGCAGTCCGACCGAGCCGCGCACTCCGGCTCCAAAGAGCAGTCGGAGACGTACTTTGGGGGTCCGTGTCGGACACCCCTGTACGCGTAGCCGCGTGAGTCGCACACAGGGGGACCCATGGGTCCCCCTACCTGTGCGTGTACGGCACGAGTCGCTTCGCCGCGTACCCGCTGTAGGGGGCACCCTTGTCCGCCTCGCACCCATTGAGTCAATGGGAGCCCGCGTACGCGTTGTACGACCGGCTCCCATTGACTTCAATGGGAGTCCGACAGACTCGAGTCTGATGGCATACGTGCGCATCGTACTCGTTCGGTCGGGCTGCCAGAGTCCGATTCGGTCGGAAATCTCTCCGAGTCCGGCTCGGTCGGAGAGATTTCCGGCCCGAATCGGAATCGGCCCCTATATGTTTTATATGTTCTACAGCCCTGATGCAGCCCACACAAGCTGGACGAAACGCGTCGGCTATTTGGCTATTTTGTGTTGGACAAGAAGAATTAAGAAAAAATCTTTGTAATACCAACAGTGAATGGACAAAATTATTTTTGGAATTGGTGGTGCATTCCACATTTGTGCAAAAATTAATATTAGTCTTGGTGACTGCTCTTTGGAAACAGCGGGAGCGGTGGTGATGCACACCGTTTGAGTTAAATACTCATATCTTCGGACTCTTTGTGGGGGATTGTTTTGTGAGGATGTGCGTCACAGGTAAACGGAGGTGTACATGTTCAGCTTGCTGTTTCATTTTGGGAGTGTATTATTTGAAGCCTGATCGCACTCCTCCGCCCCAATATCACAGACACAATACTGTAGCTTACATAATGGCCAGATTCAGGGACAGGAGGGAGGAATTTGCATTGAATTTATTCTCGGCACAGCAACCACAAGTGTATATACCCAATGATACAGGCACAGAGAAGGGATTAAAATAAAATTCCAGAAACTCGAGCGCTTGAAGAAACAAGAACTTGCAAGGTGGTGGGTTGGCATCACCTTGCAACAATACCTAGATAACAACAGGATACCAAGGGGTCTAAGAATTTTAATATTCCCCACGTTCGAAGACCTGGACGAAGAGTCACTAAAAGAGTGGGAAGGAAACCTTCTAAATTCATCAATAACTATGATGAAAATCCTAATGAGACATGCCGAAAAGAAGTCGGCATCTCTACTATCCAAGATAGACACACTAGAAAAGGAAATTGAGGAAAGTCCCTTAAAGGAAGTAACAAAAAAGAACTATGATATCTTAGAAAAGGTCAGAAGAATATCAGGTCTACCAACGAGATAAGAAGGCTAAAAAGGTGAAAAGGGATGAGACCGACTACCGGGAAGGCGGGGTGTACACCTTCGCCAAGAAGTATGATAGCATTAAAATCCCAGAGACAGCAAAGAGAGGGAGGGAGGAGACTTCAGACTCAGGATCAATCAGTGGTAGCTCATTCCCATCTATAGAGAGCATTCCAACAGGTGGAAGTAGTAGCAATTCCACACAACCCCAGGTCCAGAATTCTTTTTTATTGGAAATGGAAAGGCTGCGACTAAACAGCAAACAGCCAAGAAAGGACCCAAAACAAGGAGGGGAGGCAGGAGGTGGGCAAAGAAAAAATGTGGTACCAGGACTAACTGTGAAAGTTCGGCCGTCCAAAACAAAGTAAATTCCTGTAATGTCACAGGGTTGTGTCCAGGTGGGAATGGGGAGCCACCCATATTGGCACAGGATGATCTAGTCATTGTTAACCTTTCAGACTGTGTACCCAATGATGATGAATTCTCTGTATTACAAAAGGGTTTGGGTTTCTGCCCAACACAGATGGGAGATATTGTGGATGCAATTGTTGACCTTCACAAATTTGTACGTTCACTAAAATTAAAACATTATTTTCATGCAAACCCCAGGTGTAATGTGCATAACATTGAGAAACATCAAATTCCTAGCCAGATGGTGGGCGATGTGGAGAACATCCAGTTACTAATGTCCTTATCTGACAATGACACTACACCCTTAGAACAATTGAATGAGGAACTAGGGATCAGAGCTAAACCAGACATAGACAGTGTCCTGAAATCCAAATCTAAATTCACGCCACATATAACACATCCCAATATTGACCTTTTCAAGAGCAAGGTGTCAGATGACTTACACAAACTCTTAAATGGACGCAGACATAGGGGAATGGGTCCCTACAATCTCACCCGACAAGAAAGATTGGCTCTAAACACACTACGGGACAATGACAATTTAATCATACGGGAAGCCGATAAGGGTGGAAACATCATGCTCATGAGTAAGGAGGACTACATGGGTGAAATAGAAAGATAGCTAGGAGACCATAATTGCTATGAACGTGTCTCCACCAACCCCATGAAAGAACTCACCTTGCACATAAGCATGAAATTGGGTGACTGAAAGGACAAAGGATTACTCTCTGATGATGAATTTAAATATTTGGCTGTCAAGAATCCCAGCTATCCTTGTATTTATATTCTTCCAAAGGTCCACAAGGGGGGTGTATTTCCCCCAGGCAGGCCCATATTTGCCGGAATTGACTCCCCGACAGAACGCCTCTCGGAGTATGTGGATACCTTCTTGCAGCCATTGGTAATGAATTTACCAGCATACATACAAGACAGTAAAGACATCCTAAATAAATTAGAGGATGTACCTTGGTCTGAGGGACTTTTATTTGTCACGTTTGATGTTACCAGCCTTTATACGTGCATCAAGAAACATTTTGGCCTTAACGCCTTGGGCCACTTTCTAAAAAATAGGACAGCAGACTGGCATGAGCATAATGAGATGATCAGTGAGATGACAGATCTCATCTTGTCAAAGAACTATTTTTTACACAATGGGCGCTGGTACCACCAGCTCCAAGGGACCGCGATGGGCTGAAAATGTGCCCCTTCATACGCGGGACTCTTTATGGGTTGGTGGGAGAAGGAACATGCCTGGGGCCGATATGCCTCCCCTGTTTGGAAACCATCATCTTCTGGGGGAGGTGATGTGATTGTCATTTGGAATGGTTCCGTGGAACAACTAATGGACTATCATGTCTTTTTAAACGACAACCCATACAACATTGCTCTTACAATGACATATAGGCAGGACAAAATTGATTTCCTTGATATTACCTTCCATGCTAGGGAAGGACGCATCCACAGTACATTATATCGCAAACCAACAACCAGTAACAGCACTTTACATGCTACCAGTGTGCACCCTAGAGCCACCCTCAATAACATCCCTAATAGTGAGATGGTTAGGGTGCACAGAAACTGCAGCGAGACCGACACCTTCACGACCAACTCAGAGGCAACTAAAGAACGCTTTAGGAAAAGGGGATATAAGGAAAGGGTTCTGCAGCTTGCAGAATGGAGGATCAGCCAGAAATCGGGGACAGATACATTGAAACAATGTGAGCCCAACCCCAATACACAACACAAGACAACCAATGTCAACTTTGTTACCAAGTACAACAAACACAGTCAGGGAATTTACAAAACTCTTTCAAAACACTGGACTTTGCTACAGGATGTGCCTGGTCTGAAGGGCATGATTTCGCCGAGACCTAATATAACATACTGACAAGGCACAACCATTAGAGACATGTTATGTACTAGTTACATAACACCCAAGCAACCAGATAAGAACTGGTTATCCAAACAAATGCTTGGTTTCTTTACATGTATGGATTGCAATATCTGGCAGTATGACAAAAACAAATTGAAGCAGTTCAAGTACAATACGGAACAGGTTTACATTATTCGTCATACTATCACCTGTAAATCACTCTTTGTAACACATGTCATTGACTGTAGTTGCAACATTATATATGTAGGAAGCACAGTCAGGGCCCTGAAAACCAGGATTCAAGAACACGTGAGGGCAATTAAATTACAGGATACAAGGTATCCCATGACTGCACATATGGCGGAACAACATGCAGGTAAACCGGATATTTGGTTCCATGCAATTGACCACGTCCCTCCAAGGGCAAGTGGAGGAGACAGAGAACTAGCCCTTAGACGCAACGAAGCAGGTTGGATCTGTCGCCTACGCTGTGTCACGTTGGGGCATAATACAGATGAAGAGCTGCATTACTTTTTATAGGTGTAATTTCTGATCCCGAATCATGCCCCTCTAAATACACCCTACAAGCAGAATACACATACTCTGTGTGAGCCTGGTTAACTGGGGGGGTTTCAATCCTTATTTCCATTTTTACCACCGCCACAAAAGATGAACTGCATTATAGCCAGATCAATCAATGTTAACATAACCATCTCCTAACATTGACAATACATATGGAGGTCGCGGTACTATATAACACACTGAATGTTCCGGGCTTGAGGAGCAAGCCGGTATCTTGTTTATTTATTGATCCACTGATCTCATTGTTAAGAATGAACATAAAAATATTTCATTATCTGATGATTCCTCACATCCATGAATATATGCGAAAATATATAAACCTTTTTTTTTTTCCTCTTTTCCTTTTGCACTATCCGAACTATGATTCATAAACTCACATTTCCTTTTTTATGAGTTCACATCTGTCTCTGCTGTCTAACGCTTAATACACTGGGTTTCTTAAGCCAGTTATGCAACACAGGCCTTTCATTCAATGACACGATTAACCCAAACAAGGCATTGTATCTATACTACAACATTCCCAAATGGGTGTACCGCCCCAATGGGACCTCATTTCAAAGTCTTTTTACTTTTTCGTATGAGCACGATATGGCTTTTCCATACATTATTAGTTACATGCTTTGTAGCCCTTATTAGTTACAATATAACCTTTATCGAGTTGCATATTAAGATGGAACCTAATTTCTTTATCCTTGTAACATTTCCCTATAAAATATATATCGTGACCTTCTTTCACATTCGGGTGCTCTACAGCGCTTATATTTCCTTGGCTTTTTTGATCATTACACTTCCCAGGTCTTGTTATTATATTTTTAGATATTCCCTAGATACACACATGGGTGTGTCTCATGCGGCCACGCAGTATGTCCTTAGTTAGACTACGGCGGTCTCGCTTTTGATGTTCCATACTTTTAAGATATTCCCTAAGCATTCGTTCGGGTACGTCCCACGAGGCTACGCAGCACGTCTTTAATGAGACCACTGAGGCCCCGCTTTTGAAATCACAGAACTGAGGATGAGAACTAGGACGGTCATTTTTGCTGCTCAGCACGGTGAGTAGCTATTGGGATATTGAGACCCTATGTCCAAATGCTGCGGGCTGTTCGGGGCACTTGTATATTTGACTTTGATGCCCCTGTGGTACGGGCTGCTTGTTGACTGTTTGGGCACTCTCTAGCATCAACATGCAAACGCATAAAGTCCAGCCATTACTTTCGTATATCCAAAGACCTACATAATAATAGGGGTCGGGGGACATAATCTGGGGCATGGTTGGGCAATTTACAAGGCGGTGCGGCCACCGAGAATTGCTCAGGCTGGCCAGACTCTTTATTAACTACAGGATTACCATTCCATTACGATGTAGCATTAACACTAGGGGCTTCTGAATTACCAAGCGCGTAATTTGTTCATGTTAAAAAAATCTCTTTTCACCCTAAAGGGCATATCGTATGTAGTGGTCCATATTGGTATAATAACACTGCGGTGATACTTGCTGTCAGCATATATATAATTGACATGCGACCGGACACTAGAGCTGAACTAATGCCTTTGCTCTAGTGCTAAACTTTCGGGATATGGCAGAACTTGGACATAGGTTAGTCGCACACTTACTATGAGGGGTCTATATAGTTACTCCCCATTACTGTGGCACTTAGCTTGATCTGTGGTCTTATAACGACCGGGGTGACCTGGGACTCATTTCCACAAGTTTTTATCTTATATAATACTACAAAGAAGCAATAGGGTTTATATGCCCTTTTGTTTTTCCCCTCGGTAGGGACATTCCTTTTAAACATTTAACTTTATACCCTCATCTCTTCACACTTCTTTGTCTTAAATTATCATTCGAGGATATTGATTAGGATGAGGGCTTTTTTTCCTCACTTCCCATTACTCTACTTTGCAGGCACAGGAGCCTTTTCATTCTGAACTGACCCTGGATCCAGGAGGGATCAGTTGCAACGCAGAACTAACATAGTCCTTTAATTTCTTCCTTTGTTCTATAAGGATCTACTACCTTAGAAGTCTACACTTACTCATTAAGGTATGTCATCTTGGTGACACTGTCTCTTGGGCAACAGGTCCATCCAGAACATTACTGGGTGAACCTTTTCACTTGACTTAGGATTTCTTTAACACTTGGATGGTGCCTTAATCTTTTTAATTCTCTTTTCAAACATCGCTCTGTTTGCTGTGTCCTTCACTCTTTCATTCCTCATTTCATGTCACTATTTTATGTATGTTTTTAACAACACTGTTTGTTAATTGGATATGTGTTGCGATTGTCCCTGTCTTTTAATCTATTGTACAACTTCGTTGTGTTTTTGTCATGTATGACTTTTTAAATGTAAGTGTCTTATATGGAAAAATTTTATAGGCAAACTTTTGCCCATTTAAATGTTATTATTGTGTGTTGTTATGTATCATTGTCCATTCGTGGCTATTTTTGTTGTACTATACACTATATGTTTTATATGTTCTACAGCCCTGATGAAGTCCACACAAGCTGGACGAAACGCGTCAGCTGTTTGGCTAT
The DNA here is from genome assembly GCA_963921515.1 of Calotriton arnoldi. Taxonomy (NCBI): domain Eukaryota; kingdom Metazoa; phylum Chordata; class Amphibia; order Caudata; family Salamandridae; genus Calotriton; species Calotriton arnoldi. Next base: position 723,871 of record CAWUFW010008129.1, read on the forward strand.
TTTGCGTTGAACAAGAAGAATAAAGAAAAAATCTTTGTGATACCAACAGTGGATGGACAAAATTATTTTTGGAATTGGTGGTGCATTCCACATTTGTGCGAATATTTCACAACAATACTGTCATTGTTAACCAGGTTGTTATAATATAGATAAAAACAATTGTAAACGTCATACTCTGACATATGACTAATAAAATAGATACAGTGTTCTCCGCATGTGATGGCTAGAGAATCCTGTACACGCATCTTGTAATACTCTACCCGAGCTTTTTCCACATACTTGAATATATGCACTGTATAGATGCTATGTTGGGGGAACTCTGCTGAACTGTCAAGTACTGTAACCTTGTCTATATCCCAAAACAGGGCCGCCCAGTGTGTTCCGCCCTTGTAATGCGGAACTGTATTAAAGACGAGAGTATGGGGTGTTTTTACCCCTATTGCCCAGGTAGCCTGTCCCTTGGAAAAACACCTAAAAAGTATTTCTTAGCGTGTTTATGATGGCTTAAGAACTCACATATCTGAACCGTGTCCATTTCACAATATTTTAAAGATAGTCAAACAGAATCTGTCTGGTGTGATTGACCTGGATGATGCTGCTGAATACAGAGAATTCAACCATGTTCACATTGGCAGCCAAGGGTTGACTAACACATATTTCAGCTTTTAGATTTCCATTTTTGATTAAGTTATAATTATCCCTGTCTTCAACGTCTGAAGTCAATTGAATGCGAACAGCGTGTAGCCAGCCTCATATCCTTCTCTTGACACAACAACTCCCGAGTCACGCAGGTGTTTCCCGGTTATAGAAACCAAGCCAAGACATTCCCTGATAAAATTAGAGGATCTAAAACTGGGTGTGTAGGGTTTTGCAGAAATCACAGATCCCCCCTGGACCAATGCAGCTTAGTTGATATCGTAGTGTTTAAAATTGAAAGGGTTTGAGGTATAGAGGCCGCTAAAAGCAGTATTGTCGACAAACCCCATGATAATATGTTTGGGTAGTTTACTGGTAGGTTAATCTGGTACCTGTTGGGATGCTGAATATCTTCAGAGCTACTCTTTCAATGGCATACTTGGCATTCGATAGTTGCAAAGCATTGGCGTGAGCTAGTCTAATGCTTGGTGACACTTTCACTCTCTTTACAAACAGGCTAGCGGACAGTATGACCAGTTTATACTGTTACACATCTCCCTGATGAGACAGAATAAGTCCTTGTTGTGGTTAGGTTTGATCTTCAGATCGATGCCATTGAGGAACAGTTCATATTGGAAGAAGAGGTCTGAACGTATATGTCCAAGGAGGTCAAACTGTCTACTACCTGCGTTAAAGCTTGCTCTTTTTACAAAACCATGATTGTCACCGTCCAGTTCTTTGTCCTCAAAATGGCCGTAAGTATCTTTGTAGAGGAGCCCCTCTGAGAGCTGGGTATCCAGGGCGTCACTACTGTAATTTAGAATACACTCAATGTAGGCCCTGTCAGCATACATGTTATCACTTTGAGTGATGAGTCTATCTCCTAGGTCAATGTCCACCTGATTAAACATGGTTGCGATGGGGTAGGCGATCGTCACCACATTAGCGTTGTTCACTATGTTGGAACCATCCGCTTTTAAGATTTCACATACAAGATGTCGCAGAGTGGGAGAGATGTGGCGCAGCAGCCAGAGCGGCTGACTCCGGAGCGCGGGCTTACGGTTCGATGGCCGGCGGCTGCTCAGCTCAGCATCATAAGTCTCTGGGCAATACCTCACTTAATCTCCCTGACGCCCTCCGTGCCATGAAACCTTAAGGCGTGATATGCTCACGCTTTACAAAATATAGATTATTATTTATTATTAGAGTGTTGTTGACATCCACATACATATCCGTGGACACTGACACATACATCTTGATTGGTGCCACCAGCGTCAAAGTGGCCAGAGGCGATACTTCCATGAAAAAACTACTTTCGATGCTGGTCTGAATGGGTTTTAGAGAAAACAGGTCTAACTCTGAGTTGCTGCGTTCGCCCAAAGCGCAATATACGAAGGCCATGTTTCAAGCTGGTGTTGTTAAAAAAATATTTTCTTTAGAGAATATTCTCTTCTTCTTCGAAGCTTTCTTCAGCCTAGCAGATCTTGTTTTGGGAGCACTTTTTGAAGAGTGACGTCTTTTATTATAGGGTACGGGTGGTCCCGTGCACTTCAAAGACCTGCGCTTCCTTTTAATACTTGTGTGCCGCTTGTACACCAGACCCACTCCTTCTTGGGGATGTTTATTCATGCGCTCTGCAACATCGCACATCACTGAAACCACCACACCCTGGGCAATGTTTGTAGCCACCGCTTTAACATGGGGTTTTGCAATTTTGTAATCTCTTCTCAAGAAAGGCATAGCTCTTCTAAACAAATTATGGAATCAACCCCCCAAACGGGCCCGTACATAAAAGGTACCCCTTGAAAGTATGGCGGCCCTCTTTATCCGGCCTGGTTTCTGTAATAGTCCTTGTACATACAGGGGTCGCCGTATATTTTAATGATCACCATGATGCCTTCTTAATGGTCAATGTCATGTCGCGGCCTTAAATGAAGCTTAACAATAACTTTCCCATATTTAAAGGACACCGGCTCAGACTGATCATCAAATATCATGATTGTAATAGTGTCAAAGTGGTTTTAGAAATTGCTACCTAGTTGAGTTAATTTGAATATTACCCATTGTATTATTTTCCCCCTTCACCTGTACCCACCTTAGCAATGGTGAATAACAATCACCGATCCTCTGTGCCTCTATGATGTCACTGTACACGTAGAGTGTATATAACTCACTGTTAAATCAGGCCACATAGGATCCGGCTCGAACTGGCTTTTTATATGTTGTACGGTGCCTAACACCCTTCTTAATTTACCCGTACAGTTAAAGGATGTATCATGATTTGGAGCTTTAAGAAACACCTTCCTTCTAACGTTATCTAATGCTAGCTGAATATTCGTATACGTTTCGATGTTAGCTATGGATTTTTGATGGCCTAAGAACAACCACTGCGACAGATGGGTAATAACCGTGAGGAAAGCCTGTGTGGATGCTCAGCATTGTAAATGTATTCCATGTTCTGGGGTATTGGATTTCTGCTAGGGCAACCTCCCAGTCTCCTTTCAGGTCCACAGGTTTAGCCAATTTGATGGTACAATTAGAAATTTGATTGTTGGGGAACAGGTCCTTAGAGGTGTTGGACGGCAGGGCAATATAAAATGGCTTTATCTCCATCTTGACGCCTACAGTGAGACCTCCCGTACTTGCACACCCTGCAGGGAGCTGATCAGCACCCAACTGTTAAATTTCTCGGGCCATCCCCGCCATTTGACAAAAGCCTCACAAAGCTTCAGATAACGCAGAGTTACAGGGTGTATGTCAGCTATTCTTTCTTTAAGCAACACGTATACCAATCTGGCAATGCAGATGTATCTGGGATGTATCTCCTGGACATGTTGCGCTGAGACATTCTCATGCTTGTCCTAAAAGTGAGGAAGTAAGTAACATTAAATAACACAATCATGCCCCGCTACTTGTGGACTAAATATCACACATACGTCTTTCTATGACCCTTTCCATCATTCTTCTATCAAAATACGGACACAACCCTAGCATACACCCAAGTTTTGAGCTTGGTTCGCTCAAGTATCAGACCTCTTTGAGCGTTGCTGATAAGACCTTAATCATATAAGGGAGGACATATTTCTTTTCCTTGGACAGCCCATAAACCATCCTTAACAGTTTATATACCTTGTTAGGGTCTAACAAACTACATATATGACAGATTGTTCTTGATGTGCATGAGTCGCATGGACAATCATGAGCCTCCTGCTGTGGGTCATTAATTTTATGACCGTAACAATGGATATAATGGTCACGTTTGATACAGGTGTTCATAATAGTTGCAGTAAAACCTTTAACAGTCCATATGGCATTGTAGGGGACGCCTGGAGTTTCCTTTTCAAAGTCTGCGCTATTTTAGGTACAAACACATTTCTCATGAGGCTTTTTGTTTTGACTTGTGGAACTTTCAGACTGTTTTGAACAGCATAAGCAGTCAAAATGTATGTTGTTAACCTTTGAAGGCTGCCCCTCTACAATGGTTATTTTGCTGATGCTTTCTAAAGTTCAAAAAAGAAAGAAAGACACACAATTAGATGAAAAATAAAATATCACCATATATAGGTGAAGTGTCTGTAGAGATTTGATACAAACCTCGGAATTTTCGTGGGACTCGGTGGCGGCTCTGAAATCTTGAGAGTCACAAAGGTTGATCAAAGCATAACCATAATTGCAGCTTGCGCATGGCTGCTGCACAACAACAGTCTCTGCAACCACTTCCTCCAGAAACTCCATATCTTCACAGACAGGAGAGTTAGGAGGAACTATCGATTCTTCACCATCTTCCATGTCGATGAAATTGTTACAACATTTACTTCGGTACTCGAAGCTTCCCTGAATCTGGCGGACCCCTTAATAGGGGATATCAGTTGAGGAAGCTCCTCGAGTGCTTCCATCGGATGGCAGAGGTCTTTGTTAAAACCGGTGACGTCGTGACCACCCTCTTTAGGGGTGCTCTGCTGCATGTTCCCATCAAATAACGATGGTGTCAGGCTACAATAGTATCTATTGATAGCACCCTGGCCGCCAACCAAGGGCATCCTTTTGATGAGGGGGCTGTATCTCTTCATAATGACAGACCGATCTCTTTCATTTTGGCGACTCTTGGTTGTTGCATAGACTACTTAGAATCTCCTTATATGTATTCCAAGCACCCCAAAAGAGGCGTACACCTCTACATCAAAGCGTGGTCACCTGATCTCTAAGGGTTCTGGTTTGCTGAGGGCTGCCGCCTAGCACAAACCCTGCTGTAGGTCCATGAACACGTGACTAACACGTGACCCGGTGACATCACAACCAACTTGATCCCACCCCCAAGGCACGTGACACCACGCTTACACCTACGTCAGTTGAGGGAGGGCCCCCAGGGGACCAGAAGACCCGGTCAATCATGATGTCACTTCTGGGGAGGGGGAGTCAACTTTCACTTTTTACTTGACGAGCAAATGTGTGTATCCGTGGTAATGCCTTGCCATTGGAAACAAAAAGCTGTCTGGTAACCCTGGTCTCCCATCCCCCGACATACAAATATCATTTGCATTTTTAATGCAACCTGCTCTGATCCACCCATTCTGTTCAACTTCTGTCACAGTTTCAAGTACTCTCTTTAATTCTTCCCAATTATCAGTTATTTTCATCATCATTGCGAAAGCACTCTCTTCATCGGAGTTGCAAGTGAAATCATCATTTACTAAAAAACCTCCATTTATTGTACATGCTAACAGGGCGCAATACCTCGCTACAGAGTCAGCGTGTCTATTGCCTATGGCAACGTATCCACTACCTTTTTGGTGTCCCGGACATTTCACCACAGCAATTTCTTTGGGCAACTGCAAAGCTTTGTGCAGAGAAAACAGATTAATGCCAGGGGGCTTCCACCACATCATTCATAGCACACACAGCATATGCTGTTCTTAGTGTGCCTTCAATACTTTGCAGGCATGAGGCATCAACAAATAGGACATAGTCAGGCTCAATTAGAGGTACATCCTTAATATCCGGACATGGTTTCATGCATAGTTCAGTGACACTTAGGCAATCATGATCAAAATCATCATTTCTGTCTTCTGATTCAATCACAGGCAATAGAGTCAAAACATTTAACACATTACAACGCCTGATTGTAACATTATCTGATGCAAGAAGACTCTGTTAATATTTGCTGAGTCTATTGTTCGTCAGATACTGTGTTTTTGTTCTGGTAAGGAACAGTTCAACAGAATGTGGTGCAATTACAACTAAAGGATGTCCCACCACTATATCTTTGCTCTTTTAAAGACTCACACTCACCACGTCCACTGCCTTCAAGCCGCAGTGGAGTCCTGAAACTACAGGATCAAGGGTAGTAGAAAAGTAAGCCACAGGTCTTCGGGCTCCTCCATGCATCTGTGTTAACACTGAGAGTGGGCACCCATCTCTTTCACTGCAAAATAAAGTAAATTATTTTGTATAGCCTGGCATTCCTAGAGCTGGGGCATGGCACAATTTATCTTTCAGCTTTAGGAAGGCTTTGGTGCATTCAGTGCCCTCAAGGGATTGGATCAACCACATCCTGGTATTTCAACCTCAGTAGAGGCCTCGCCATTAATGAAAAATCTGATATCCATTATCTACAATAGCCAACCATTCCGAAAAACATACTGAGCTCTCTCTTTGCTTGTGGTGGATTTATTTGTTAAATGGATTCCACTCTTTCTGGTCACTCCTTCCTTTCTCCCTTCATGATGATGTGTCCCAGATAATGAATCTCTTTTTGACAGTACTGCAGTACACCTGGAGACACTTTGTGTCCATTTTCTGCCAGATGATCCAATAATGCAATGGTGTCAATTTTGTAAGATTCTCGGTATCTGAAGCTACCAGCAAATCGTCAATATACTGGATTAAAGCTGAGTCGCATTGCATTTGTAGAGACTGGAGATTTCTCTTTAGAATCTCAGTGAAAATAGAAGGACTCTCCGTATACGCTTGAGGGACACGACATCAAGTGATTGTTCTCTGTTGGAACACAAATGAAAATAAGAACTGGCTATCTTCATGCAGGGGCACTGAGAAGCAAGTCTGACACAAATTAATTACCGTAAACCATTCTGCAGTTCAGGGAAATTGAAAAGGCAAAGAAGCAGGGTTTGGCACAGTGGAACAACAAGGCACCACATTATCATTTATTTTTCTCAAATCCTGCAGAATTCTATATTTTCCATTTGGCTTATGGTCACCCATTATAGGTGAATTACAAGGACTGCCAATTAGTTCTTGCAGAATGCCTTTCTGAAGCATGCCTTCAATTACGGGTTGTATCCCAGTAATTGTCTCAGCTGACAATGGGTAAGGTGGTGGTCTTGGAAAAATTGCATTTTGCTTTATTTGGACCCGTATTGGTCCTACACCTTTTATGAGTCTGATATACTTTCATGTAAAATCCTTGACTTCAGCATTTACAGTTGCTCTGAGATTTTCTGGCAATTCAGCAACAGTTCACAAAGTAAACATTCCTTTGTCAGCATTTTGTTTAATGAAATCAACATCCTCATCATGAGTTTGAAAAGCAACACTATCCGGCAGTCAATAAATTGTGCAATTTAGTTTACATAACACATCTCTTCCTAACAAGTTCACTTTGCTTGAATCACACACCACAAATTGATATTTCTCTTCAAATGTCCCTATTCTGACTGGTACTTCTTCTGAAATTGGATTTGACATCTGTTTATTGGTAAACCCAACTACTTGTATTGTTCTTCCTGAGAGAGGTAAGTTTGAAACTTCCACTGTTCTAAATGTGAATCAGGTAGCTCCTGTGTCAATCAAAAATGACACATAATGACCATAGACATTCGCATCTACATACCTCTAAGACTGCACCAAGTACACAATCCTCTTCCTCTCTCAGACACCGTCATGGTGAATTATCAAAGCTGAACTCATCAAATTCAAACAAAGGAAATTGCCCTAACACAGTCTGACTCAAATTCTGAATTGATGACATTGCATTTTGACCTTGATTTGGATTTAATTTCAGCAACTGGTTTATGTTCATTCTGGAAATCCCATTTGACCCGTTATAACGGCTACCATTTGGCTTTGATTCTGTATTGGGTTTTGCATTTGTCGTATGTGCATGCTCTGACCTGTCATTCCCTGATAATTCTGGGCTTGTCCTGTAATAATGCAAAAGAAACAATTGATGGACGGAATGCTGGACAATGCAAACATTCACCCCCAGTCACAAGGATCTGGGTTTAATCCATCATTCTTTTGCTCACAGGGTCAAGACTGATTTGCATATGGCTGGGTTCAAACTGGAATGGCATGGTGAGCAAAAAAACGATGGATTTAGGCCCAGATCTCTGTACTGGGGTGAATGTATGACATTGTTCTGCATTCTGTCCATCAACTGTTGTTTTTGCATTTGTCACCCCGAGTGGGACGGGTATGCCCAGACGTGGGTCCCGTGCTCTCCATGCCACTGGAATCAAGCTATCCTGGCTGAAGAGGGTGAAACCCCGAAACCGGTCCTAGGATGCTTGTTTCCAGTCCAGGGAGGACCTGACTTGGCAGTTCGGGCTGGACTGTTCCCATGAGGCACAGGGTCAAGACTGATTTGCATATGGCTGGGTTCAAACTGGAATGGCATGGTGAGCAAAAAACATGGATTTAGGCCCAGATCTCTGTACTGGGGTGAATGTATGACATTGTTCTGCATTCTGTCCATCAACTGTTGTTTTTGCATTTGTCCTGTAATAATGTCAGGATTTATTTGAAATTATAATTTCCAATGCCCCACCCTATTACAAATGTGACAGACAGTAACTTTTTTTAAGGCAGCAACATCTGTTCCGGATCCCACACCTGCGGGAACACCTCTACCTCTTCCATGAGACATTCGCATGCCATTTGGATTCACTGCAAACCCAGCTTGTGAAGCAACCACTCCCTGCATCATACCTTGACTACCAGTCAACAACGGATTTTGAAACCCTTTCTGAGTTAACTTTGTTTGAGCCAACATGAAATTCTCTTTTATTGTCCTCTGCTTCATGTCCAATTTGTCACTGCAATATTTTGCTTAACGCAGAATCTCATCAAGTGATTTTGTTTGCCAACAGATGACATTTTGCATAATGTGCGAACTAATTTTAGGTTTCAACTGTAGAACAAATTGTGACACAAAAATCCCAGTATCCTTCTCTTCAGGATATTAGCTTCCACTATGCTGTGTGAAAACGTGCAACAACGTTTCGTAATATTCATGAACCGTTTCCTTCGGCTCTTGGGTCATTCTTTTAATTTTCAGCCAAACGATATCTTTTGGAGGAATTTTCACTTTCAGAAAATGTATTACTGTCCTGTACTTTTCCACCACTGTTGGTGTTGGAGCACTCGTTCCCTTTTCTCTCTGAGGCTCAGCCTTCAGCCACTGTACAGATATCTTACACTCTGACCACAAATCTGCTGGAACCGCAATGTCAAAGAATGTATCCAGATCTTTCTACAACACTTTTAGGGGCATATTCACAAGGAGTTAACTCCGATTTATCTCCACCTTAACGCAGCAAAAGTGGAGATAAATTTAACACCCCATTCACAAGCTGGTGCAAACTGCAGACAACCCCAGTATTCCTGCGATAACTGCCCCCAGATTTATCTCCACGGTGGACACCACCAACTAACACTAATGAGATGCAGAGGAGGCGTTCCCATGCAAAAACACACGAGAAAACCACAACACCACATTCACAACGAACTGCCAGATCTGCGAAGCGAAGCAAAAACAGGGGATAACCCGCGGTAGCACCAGGGATTTTACACCTGCCTTTTGCTGGTGCTAAGCAGGACGACTACCCACACCATGAAAGGGAGCCCAGCCAAGAGCCACACCTGAAGACCCACAGATGCCATGGAGGCAATGATCATGCAGCTCCGATACCCATGAGGGTCACAACACCCACCGCCACAACCCCCAGCCCCCCCGCCATGTTTGCCTTCTGTTGCCAACCGAATACACAATGCCAGCCAGGGCAGACCCAGAAGGAGTAAACAAACAATGCCGTGCTCGTTGGTGCATAACTAGTCCACGTTTCAGAAACAGCTGCTTTAGGTGTTTGTTGCCAAAAAACGGAATATCAATCTTTTTCTAATAACCTGCCAACCCCTCAGCATTCACCCGTGAATGCATTTTCATCTATCACTTGTAGGTGCTGGCTGGCAGGGTCTTTCAATAGAGCGGGGTTACAGAGGTCGGGGAAAGGGCCTCTGTTTACACAGCAATGCGATATCGCCTTGGTTGAGATGGGAGTTTTCTGGCGCTGATGTGGCGATCCACAGGTATCGCCTGCTAACGCAGGAATAACTATCACCATTGTGATGGTGTTGTCACCTGTTTTCTCCGCCGTTCACTGTTATTATCGCCATGTAGCACGGGCTTGAGAATACCACGCTAACATGGCGATGTAAAACAGGGTTAGGCGGCGTTAACTTTTCTGGCGATGACTAACGTTGGCGATAGTTATCACACGTTCTCGTGAATATACCCCTTAAAATCTTAATAAACCTTTCCACCTGATCTTACCACTGCACTGGCTTGTCTCTCAGCTTTGGGAAATTGTTTGTAAATGTAGTCGAGTCACCTCTATTTCATGGAATATGTACATAAGCACCTCCAACTACTTCTCTCAATGGATAGTCTGTCACTTCTTCTATTCTGCTTTCCCTTGGTTTCCAGCCATAAACATGTATTTAATCCATGACCAGTAGTCATTATATAAGCTGGAGTACCCTCAGGAGGCGATTCTTCACCTTTTTGGAAGAGGAATAGTAGCATCCCGTTTCACAAATTTCTTAAAATCCTTAGAACATTTCATTTTCAAAACCTCATTTATTGATTTGTTTTACGAAACTGAATGTTTTGATTTTGGTTCTGTATTTGTCAAAATTTTTAATTCCCAATCAAATAGCAGCTTTAATTTTTATAACTCCTTAATCCAGTCCGTGAACAGAGCTCAAATTGACAATATCCAATACGCAGTGCTGCACAGATCACCAATCAATCAATGATAGCTTGAAACACACCAAACAGCCAATCACAGCATGAAACACTATGACGTTAACTTCTCACTCCTCACAGCATTCACCCTCCTTTACAATTTTCTTCTTCTTCGCTATTTAAAAACACTTTTCTGGCCAATCTTGTTTGCTTAACTCTTCTTTTCTAAGGAAAAACCTTTTTAGATCTACATTCGCTCAAGAGGATTCAACATCGCAAGTGAGTTTTCGACCAGCACAAATCCACACCAATTAATGCAGCTTCACCCTAGTGCGCAATAAAGTTTTACCAACATTAACAAATTTAATCAGCCATCAACGTTTGTCCCTATAGTTACTGATGGAAGTGATGGTAGCTCACACTCCACATCTACTGATCTCTTTGCAAAACAAGAATAATATCCTGGGATCTTTCTTCTTCTTGGAGCGTGAAATCGACTTCTCAACTACAACAACTTCTTAATACTATTCTCATGATATTCGATTCATCTACAAAGGAAGCGCATTCACTCTACTCTCACAATCATAATATCATTCTCCCTATATTAATACTCACAACACCAAACCGTGACCGCCAAGACCGTAACTGCTCGTCACTCTATCGGGATTTGGACACTGGAAACTGGAATCAGGAATTATGTAAATATTTTATGGGTACTCATTATTTAGCTCTATTCTGGGTGTTAAACCATCAATTTTGCTAACAGAAACTGGGGGAGCCCAAGGACTCATTAAGATGGTTCAACCTTAATATACACCCCTTATAAAACTCACAGTGGAGAATCCTTGCAGCTCTTGAGAGGTCAAAGGACCTTCTCCACCATAGTTGAATTAGAGCTCTTTCAAAATAATCAAAACATCAATAACATTTAGATTTGGCAATTAGTCAATGATGAGAGGTTGGTGAAGGTTTCAAAAACCTTCATTTATACTAAAGGTGAGAAGTCAGCAATAGAAAAATACACTGTGTTCCATACAGAAACCCGGTTAGCAAACGAAAGGACCTATTCTAAATACAACCCATTTAGAGTTCCTCTGGAGAAGAGCGAGTAACAGATGAACTTCTCATAAAGAGTAATTCTGGAAACTCAGCCGAGTTCCCTACAGCTGCAGTACAAACTAAATAAAGCTGCAATCCTTGCAGTAGCATTGATCACTAATAAGTTTTACTCCTAGGAACTCTACGAAGTGACAGAAAAACTCAGCTGTGCTCCGCGGAGTTTCACCAGTGGCGGAGTATGCTAAGTTGTGCTGCTCGCACGGATTTTAAGCACCAGAAGTTTGTCCCACACTGTAAAATCAGCGCAAACTGCACTCCGCATCACACCAGAGGGCACTGCTGCTTTCAGACTCTCAAGTAGACATTCTATTCGAGCAGCAGTTACCTCAATGTGAGTGGCAGATTTCTCAGTGCGAGCAGTGGCAACCTGCCGTGACCACCCGTATTGAGAAATCTCCCGGAGGAGGTCTAGCAAATGATTTTTCTCTCGCGAGCTTTCGCCAACTTACCGTTGGCAAGACGTCACTTCGCAGAGTTTTGTGGAACTCTGCACGGAGCACAAAGTGGGTAAAACTTCGTGAACTTCGCCGGAAGAGCGGACTTCTTCGCCCACCCCTAACTAATAGTCCAAAATTCTAACACAGTTAGTAAATCGGTTTTCAAAATTCATGCTCATCTCCCACAATGGAGAAAAAGAAAATGACAATAAACATGCTTAATTATCGTTTTATTTTTCAAGTTGTGAAGCTGCTGCTGGTGGGGGGGGGGGGGGGTGACGCTCCTCTGCCCTTAGCAGAGGAGCGGCCGCTGCTTAGTACAAGGACTGACTGCCCCATCAGGCTCCAAATCATGCTTTGTTTTAGCTGGGGGTGTAACTGCGCCTGTGCTGTATGAGGATACAGTTGCCCTCGAGTCACATGGGAGAGAAGTAGCTCCATGAAAGGAACGAAGCCTGCTCTCATCATCGGTTATATTTTCGGCCTTGTGGCGATTACTGTTGTGGCCCTGACAAGGGTGAACTCAGAGCCAGAGGTATTAAAGGTCTGGAGACAGGTGGGGCTAGCACAGTCAAGGTGTAAATGGGTGGTTCTAGGCTTGGTGTGCATTACTGGGCTACACCCACCTTTTACATTCTTCTCACAGAGACTGGGTGTTGTGAGGGGCTGGAGAGGAGTATATCAGGCACAGTGATTCACATACTCCTCCCCAGCCTCTTGTAACATCCAGCCAGCAGTGAGCAGCACAGCAGCAGAAGCACAAACAGCAATACAACCTTTATCCAGGAATGAGTCAAACGTGCAGTGCACTTGAGTCACTGACTCGGGTTCCTGTCTTGGAACACTCCTCCAATCTCGGACTTCCCCTACAACACATAACAGCAGCACTTTGCAACGTGAACCATGGGTGAGTCACATTATATGAGCCTCTAACTTGTCTGCCGATGGAGCACCCAGCTGGGTGCAAGTGGTAACACCAGGCAGTCACTGCAGGGTCTCTCTCAGCAGTGCTGCTGTGCTGTCCCCAGTGTTAATTTGGGCCGATGTTTGCACGTATTTGTAAACACGGGCACCTGTTTATGAGAGAACACCACATGATGATGTTCTCAGCCTATTTTCAGAGCACAGCACAAGTGTTTAGCAGTTCGATGGAATAAAACAAATGACAAACTCACACTTCCAGGCCATCCCTACAGCTTGGAGTGACCTGGAATTGTCCAAAATGTCACACTTCTTTAAGTGCCTTGGTTAATAGGTAATGCGGGCACTGGCAAGAGCTGTGGATGGTACATTCTGCAATAGAATATCTTGGGCCCTAGCACTTATATTTTTACAGTTTAAGCACTGGCTTCTACTGTAAGCCTCTCTGGCCGGCCTGAGTGCACCACTGCAGCCTCTCCTCTCCTCTTTTATTCAGATCAGGGTTTGGAGAGGAGAAGGCGTGTTTCACCATGATCCTCCCTAGCGTTCTCCATGCTCCCTATCTCACACTCTCTCTTCTCCTAATCACAGAAACGTATTATGGGAGGAAAAGTAAATCAGCCCTGAAGAAGACTACTAGAGAGATGCATATTGAATAATCAGAAATGCTTTGTTTCTGGCTGTCAATGGCCAGAAGTAATTGACTCTATCAGAGCCATCACAGCGGAGGTGAAAGGTCATGATGAGACCAGCTTCACAATTAGGCCAAGGCACTCATCAAAAAAGTGGCCCACATTCCCAAATGGGTAGTATTTTTTTTTGTAGCTTTATATAGTGTGAACCCGATCCGAAGGCATTGGAGCAATTACCATGAGCACCAGCTACATTGCACTAACTCAAATTCATTTTTATTTTAGGTAGATTAAGTAATTTGCCCAGAATCACTGGATATTGAGCTGACACCAGAACTCGAACGTACTTCCCCAGTTCTAACGTCAGCAGCTCTGACAACATAATGCTACATCCCATGTTTTTCTGGGAACTGTGACCTTATAGCGAGGCCTATACAAATATTCCCCCACTCTTCTATCAAGGCCTAAAAAACACTGGGACAGAGGTGACAACACCTAACCACTAATGAGGTCACTTCTCTTGCTAACCCCCTACCCATCCCATTATTGTCTTAGGATATTTCCTCACAGTGGAGAGGGGTCAAGAAAAACACACAGCTGATGCTGCTACTCCAGGGGGGCTTGGGTGAGAATGGCCCCCCTTGTGAGGCCCCTGAATACTCCCACCCTCCCCACACCTGCCATGGCCTGAAAGTGATAGCACAGCAGGGGAATGACACTGGTTCTGGGCCGGGTCGGCCACACGAAGGAGGGGACTGAGGTGAGAATGCCCTAAGGGCCAAACAACACCTGGCCCCCAACCTCAGTTTGACAGCATGGCAGGGGAGTGCCCATGATAGTGGTGATACTTCACAGTGGACTGACGGGTACCAGGGAAGATAGTAAGTATTTGTGGGCTGGTTTACAGAGGCCCTAAAAAACCGGGCCACAGATGATCCTGAGGCACTGGCCCATCGCTCAATGCCCAACTGCCAGCCTTTCCAATCCGACCCTGGATGAGACCATACTTGGCTGTCAGAAATTAACTATGTCTTATGATGACACGAATAATGCATATCAGATGTATCTGTCTGCAATAGCAGACATAACGTTTACTTGATGCCTGCTAGACAGGAGTTTAGCACATTGCAACACTGACAAAATTAAATCATATCTGTGGCTGTGTGAAAACTGGCTTGAAAGCCATGTGATAGCTGTCAAAAGGAATTCACACATACGAATACACATTCTGTAATATAGAGTGTGTTTTTTTGTGATAGCAAAACTTCCTGTTCCCTCAAAAGGAGGCTGAGCACGCTAACTGCAAAATCTATGATAGTATTTACACCCCACCACTTTCTAAAATCGCCAGCCACTACTGTTTATATCTGAATTCTCAACTGAACAAAGCATGTGTCCATACATAGCATCTTTCTCTTTCTCACTCAATCCCTCTATGAGTTAATCTATGAGTGAACGTTTTGCTTACAACTGTTTTCATTCAATGTTTGCAAAATATGCATTTGTTGCACATTAGATCTCGACTGTTTTGAATGTTTTTCATTTAGGTTAGTCACTTCTGATGTATCTGACCTACTTGGTCAACTGAAGCAAGGAAATAAATACTCATCCCCAAAATCCCATGATTTGATAACTGTTATCTATGGGCTGTAGACATGAACCTGATTCACAACTCACTTGCCAACTATGACATGTGCCGTTTATGCCTAGGCGTGTTCTTGGCTCACCCACACATCCACTCACTGATCACTCAACTCAATCACCTTAAGTTCAGAATGACATTCATCTTCAGGAATAGTTATGTTTTATGGGCATGCTGAGCCGTGTCTTCTATCAAAAGCAAGATTTACTCACATCCATGTTCAAAGGTGACTTAAGACTACTATCTTCGCCAACATCTTCTCACTAGTCAGTTGTGGCAGGGCCAGGTGTGTTCTCGACTTTCCTGGGTAATATATCTGGGAGGAGATAAACAAAGCATCCTAGTTCTGCAGTCCCTTCCATGTTGCATCAAGTTTAGTGTCAGGTAAGTATAGTTTCACTTAAACAACTGTAATCATACTGTAAATACAGGATGTGTGGGATAGAAGTGAGTGACACGGTGCATGTGAGTGGACAGATGCATGCAAGCATGTGTGGGTCGTGAGGTGTAAAGTCATATAGGTATTTTTGCACTGGAAGCAACAGTCGCACAAAAACTGTGCGATGCAGGAAACTCCACTGAAACTGGTGGGTCAATTATTGAAAACTCCACAAAACTAAGCTTGTGTGGTAAATACTTTACACAGCACTTTTGGTGGGCAAGTTGATGTCAATCATTAGAAGTACCCAAGTTGATGCAAGTTGGGCGTTGCATGTTGGTAAGTGGGTGAATAAGACAGTGAATGCTGGTTAATGATTATGTGTCAGTGACGTCCAGAGTTCCCCTGGGTCTTTCCTTAACAAGCTTAGCCAGCTAGTTAAAATTGATAATGGTGCACTATTTCGTATTTCAGTCCTAATTACAATAGCCGCTCCTCTGTACTTATTCACTGCAAAACAAATAAAGGCAGGGGCATATGTACAAGCTCCTATGGCCACTGGTACGTCACTTTTTCTGACATTCCTGTGGCGATAGGGGCTTCACCTTATTTACAAGGCAGCGTTAAGCCACTTAATGTGGCTTAACGCTGCCTTGTAAATAAGGCCCCCTTTCACGCTATGCTTAGCGTGAAAGGGATGGGCAGTGGGATTTTGACGCTGCCCCCTATTTACAAGGGTGGTGTAAATAGGAGGCAGCGCCAAAATTAAGACCAGGGAAAACCTGGTCTTAAGTTGGCAAAATGAGGAGAAAGGCTTTATTTCTCCTCGTTTTTGCTTTTTACATGTGTGCTGCCTTGTACAGCACACATGGAAAAAGCAAAACACATTGGATTTTTTATGTGTAGGAAGGTGTCCCTTCCTGCACATAAACAATCTTTAAAAAAAATGACATTTTGTAACTTTCATGTGTGCTGCATTAAGCATTAAAATGCATTTAAAGATAGTTTATGTGAAGGAAGGGACACCTTCCTACACATAAACAATCTTCCCCTGCACGCAGACACCCTTGCACTATGGTGCAAGGGTGCCTGCGTTGGAGCTAAGCTGCTAAACTTAGCGTGAGCGCAGGGGGAAATGCAAGGCTGCACCATATTCTTGTAAATATGGTGCAGCCTTGCGTTTCTGAATTGGCGGAGTGAGGCGTTAAGCCATGATGGCTATTACCTCACTCAGCCACTTCTTTGTACATATGGCCCGCATAGTTTAGGAGCAGACGATAAAAAGGTCCACACTTCTAATAACCATAAACCAGCAAAATTGGTTTTACATACTTCTTTCTTGGGGCAGTATAAGTTATACAGAAAATAACTTTTAAATCACAGTTTGCATTGACAAATCATCACACGAGAAACAAGGGATATTTGTTTCCATTGCCCACATTTTGGTGAAACTAAGCATACCGATTGGACCTTCATTTATTCACTACAATACCCTATAGAATACCTACTCTAAAATGGATTTGAAGATTCATATTATATACAAGCAGTGGGAACCAAGTGCAAACGTAACTCGGTTCCAACACATTGTTTAAGATGGAAATAGGCTCTGACAAGATTTCAAAAACTCAGTCAACTTCTTTTCAACCTCGAATTTCTCATAAAAAGTTGTTTGAATGGGGTTTATATCAGAAGGCTCCAAACCAAGAGGGTTGTCACCCAAATCATTGAGGCCTAAAAAGTTGGCAGTGTTACAGATATAGCTGATACCATGGGTCTTAGAAAACACTTTCAGAATTCGGGATATCATTGAAAACTAATCGGGAGCGGTTAGTAGATAGATTCCCTGAAAAAGGCAGCCTCATGGCAGGGTTGGCTAACCTGATACTACTCTCTATAAAAGGCAAGGTCACTGCCTCATGACAAAATAATTAGATATAGACGTTGTTAGGTTCAGTAGCCGTTTCTTAAAATAATGTATGGGCAGGTTTAGATTTAACACTGGCTGTCTTGGGGCATCATTAGGATGTCAGTGGGACTACCACTTATAGGCTATCGGTGGCGGTCCCACCGACATCCAGGATAGAGGTCCGACCGCCGCATTATGATGCGGTAGGTCGGACCGCATCAGTCAGAGAGACAGACCGCCGTCTCCGAAAGGCTCAAGGAGCCCATCAGGAGGGCAGTTGGATTCCTAATCCTTACAATTGGGTGGTGCCTGCACAGGCACCGCCATAGGGATTAGGATATCCCTTTCCGATTGCCTGTTCATGGGGTCCCACCGCCATAAACAAGAAGCCGGAAAGGGACTTTTGGGGCCCCTAGCAGGGCCCCCGTCCCCCGTGGGCCACTGGAATGTAGCTTGGGGGGCACATGTGGTGCCCCCTTAACATCCATGCACAGCATGCCAGGCACCACAAGGTGCCTGGCACATGGTGCATGGATGTTTTAGAACTGCCCTTTTCCACTGCTGCGGCCCTGTTCTAGGGCCGCAGCAAAAGCCGCTATGGTAAAGGGCATTTTTCTAACCACCTGCACAGCGGGCACGCGCATTGTAATCAGGCAGGTGGCATCGCCGACATATAGTTGGTCGGACACCTTCTTGAGGCGATGGCAGACAGAAGCTCGTCAGACCGCCATCGTAATGAGCGCCTTGGTGTTGAATTTGCTCAGGGCAGTGGTAGTGCAGTGTTTAATGAGACTGTGTAGCTGGTAAACAACTTTCTAACCCCTCTCCAAAAGGAAAAACAGCATCCCTCTCTTTCTTCTTTCAGGTTTGCTTTAGAATAGGGGCATATACCAAAAGAATCATTAATAGTGTGGACAGCCTCTGAATCATGAACCTATATTTATAATAAACTTCAGGAAATGAGGGGAGTAAATGGGACCCTGGCCCCCTACATATTTAAAGCCTAATATTGAAAGTGGAGAGCACTAGACATCTTTCTTGCATGACTAACTCATGATACATGGGTTGTGCATCTGAAATAGGAGGATTCACAGTAAAGGGTCTTCCCACTCCAATATTGGGCACAGACCTGGAGAGAAAAGAAGAGCAGGATCGTCCTACATAGGGGCTGAGGTTCAGCAGGAAAGACTGTTACACCAGACGAGGGAGGTACTCCTTCCATTAATTTGGGGGAACAGCTGAAGAAAATAACACCGCCAACCGAGATCTCCAGGCACCAGCCAGCATACTTTAGAGCCAGCCCTTTTTTCTAAACAAAACATAGTCATCAGCAAGGAAGAACATATCTCTGACCATGCTGCTGTTGCTGTCAGAGCACACTATAGCAGCAGCTCTCATTTATGCTGGTGAAATAGGGACTAAAACAGATGTTATCTCAGCTGCTGCATCGCATATCAGAGAATGACATATATTGAAGGTGCTGGATGTAATCTGCATTCTTCTGGCTCTTACAGCCCTATACAGAAATATCTGTCCTTCCCGCTTCAGTTCCTCCTTTCATCATACTTCATTGTACAGAATAACTCTCAAACTGTAAAATCTAATGTAAATCAGCAAATGGCCTGGGTCTAAAATGTGCACAATTTTTCGGCAAAATCAAATTTAGTCTACCATCTTCACTGCTTCAATGTGCAAGCAGAAGCAAAGGAGGAGAATAATGATCCTCACTCACTAGGGGTGAATATTAGCCTGGGCTGAAATCAGCCAATGTACACTGAGTCTTGTCAGTAAGACGTCCAGAATTTCAGCCACCCATTCGAAAGTATCTTTCTGCAAAGGTGATATACTATAATAAAATCATATATTCTTTCAGAGAAGCAAAATCTGACAACAGCTACAGTATCCTAACAGTGAATACATTTTATTATTTTTGAACAAGAAAATACTGTGGAACATTTAGAAGCTTCTTTAAGCTTAGGTGGGACTGATGATTCCCTTAGTAGTGCTGGAGATCTTTTTACATATGCTAAGATAATGATTCCTGTTGATTCTGCATTGCTGCTCTTGAACTGTGGAGGGCTGACAATGCCTTGGCTACCTAACAAGACCAATAATCAGGCCCTATGGATACTATGGGAGCTTTTGTTCATGGTCCATTTTATTTTAATGTGAACAGAGGAAGTCAACACTAATCCCAATTAATCATGGATGTCTCTACATCTAGATTATTGGATTTAAAAATGAATCTGTCCAACCAAAGGATCATTACAGGGAAGGGATTTGCCACCATGTTTGAAGTATCCTTCTCAAAGAGGAATACACATCTTGATAAAGCAATGAAACAACTGAGGAATTTTGAATTATGAAATTCAATACACCTTGGCATTGAGCATGTCCTGAGGGTCACTGGGGGCCAACTAGCCCACCAGGTACCTCCAGTAAGCGCAACAGAGCTGCGTTGCAGAGAGGTGGTTCTAGGCCATGCCCCTTTTTACACCTCTCTGCAACGCAGCTCTGTGGTGCTTACTGGAGGTACCTGGTGGGCTAGTTGGCCCCCAGGGACCCTCAGTATTCAAGGGGACTTAATCCCCCAACTTAGAACGCGCCAGGGGGCGCGTTTGCAGAGTGCTGCAGGGAGGGGGCGGGGCCTCCCGCGAGTTGCCAGTTCCTTTATTTTTTGTGTCTGTTATGGGAGGGGGGCTGCGTGGCCCCCCTTCCCTGGGCCACTTTTGGCCCCGGGGACCCCATCCCCCAGGGCCTGGCCAGCCTTTTTATTTTATTTATTTTTTGGGAGGGGGGCCGCGTGGCCCCCCTTCTCAGGCCAATTATGGCTCCGGTGTCCCCATCCCCCGGGGCCGGCCTTTCCGTGTTTTTTTTATTTTTTATTTTTTATTATAGGGGAGGGGGACCCGTGGCCCCCCCGGGCCACTTCTGGCCCCGGGGACCCCATCCCCCGGGTCTGGCCTCTCCGTTGGGGACCGTGGGGGGAGCCCCAATGCCCCCACGGTCCCTGTCGGCTCCCCGCCTCCTGCGGGAGCCGGCATTGCTTTTGAGCAAGGGGAGCTGCTAACTTGCAGCTCCCCTTGCTCAAAAGCAATTCTGCTTTGCTTCATTGAAGCGAGAGCAGGAGGTTTCCCTGCTCTCACTTCAATGAAACAAAGCAGGAGTTTGCTATGGCAGGGCGGGAGCTGTGCTCCCGCCCTGCCATAGCAAACAGCAATGTCCCGGGGATGGGCACCCCAGGACATTGCAGGAGCCGGCCCTGGGGGGTGGCGGTCCCCAGGGCCATCAAGGGCTGCAGGAGGGGGGTCCCGCGGCCCCCCTCCCCATGTTTGCAAAGCCCCGGGGAGGTGGTGGTCCCCAGGGCTGGGGGTCCATTACCGACCCCCAAATTTGAATCTTTGGTGCCCCGGGGAGGTGGTGGTCCCCGGGGCGTGTGGGGGGCTCAAGCCCCCCATGCACATTTAAAAAAAAAATAAACAGAGCCCCAGGGAGGTGGCGGTCCCCGGGTCTCCGGGGGGGCCGCGTGCCCCCGTGTTTAATTGACAAAGGTGGTGGTCCCCGGGGAATGTGGGGGGGCTCAAGCCCCCCTCACACACACTTATTTTTTTTAAAATAAGAGCCCCGAGGAGGTGGTGGTCCCCGGGGCTGCGGGGGCCCCCCGCGGGCCCCCGCAATATAATTTGGGCATGTCCCCGGGACCTGGCCCACCCGGGGGCTTAACAATAACGAAGCGCTGGAGCCCGCGCTTCATTTCTTTTTATTTTCTCGGCCGGATTCGCGACCCCAGCGCGAATTCAGCCGATTTGTTTTAAAAACAAAATGCTTTTTTTGGGCCTGGGGGTCCTTGTGGGACCCCCTGAGCAGGCCTAGGGGGTCAGGGTGTTTCTACCCTGCCCCCTTGTCTTCATTTTTCACTTTGTTTCACCCTTTTTCTTGTGACTCGGTTCTACTGAGTCACAAAATGGCTGCCAACAGTTCCTGGTTTAGAGTGTTGGCAGCCAATCAGAATTGAGCTCGTGCTCGGGAGGGTTCGCGAACCCTCCTCGGTGCTCAGATATCGAAACTTTTTCTTTTTTAAATTTCTCAGGAACTACTGAACGGATTTACACCATTTAACAAAAAGGGCTCTTTCCGAACCAAGACCTACCTTTTTGCCAAATTTTGTGTAATTCCATTCAGCAATTCGGGCTGTAGCTTTGTCTAAAGTTTCCTATGGAAAATTACATGGGAAAAACACGTTTTAGGACCCCCTTTTTTCTCAGCCCCCGCTTGACGAATCACCCCGAAACTTTCAAGACAGGAGCGCCCCACTAGTTTTGAAAATTTCGTGAAGATTCGTCAAACGACGCCAAAGTTATAGGGAAAACAAAAAACGCTTTTTGAATAGAAACGAGGTCCTAACTATAACTACCTACTGGCGACTGCCAGTAGGTAATATATATATATATATATATATATATATATATATATATATATATATATATATATATTCACTGAAAAAAGGCACAGGTTTCAGGGTCGTTATAGTTAGAAGTTAGCATTTAAAAATTCTAGAAATTCACAGAAAAAACCAAAGGTTACAGGGACGTTATAGTTAGGCTGACATTTCACTCGTACAAAACCAGAGAAATTAATCCGTTATAGTTAGCTGAGCTACTATAACTCGCGTCCCCACAATGCACTGCTTATGACCTCACATATTACATCACTCATGACATGGTCAGTGACATCACTCATGACATCACTGATGACATCTCAAATGACATCATCCAGTAACTGTGAGTGCTCTTTAAAAGTTTATGAGTGTTAAATATATATACCAAGGTGTATTGGTGAATCAGTGGGTGTATGAGTGACTTTATGGATGACTCAGTGGGTGCATGACTGACTGTATAAGTGAGTGATTAGGTGTCTCAGTGAATGTATGGGTGAGTGACTGGTTGCTTGAATGTGTGTATCTGTCTGTCAGTTAATGTCTAAGAGGGTGTATGAGTGTGTTAGAGGGTACGTGAATGGCTATATGGGTGATTGGTTGGTTGTCTGACTACGTCTATGGTTGTCTGGGTGTCTGTGTTTGTTGGTGAGGAGGAGTGTTACTGCCTGTATGGATCAGTGAGTGGGTGAGTCAGTGGCTGTATGGGGAACTGTTGTGTGTGTGAGAAGTCTTATGGGTGAGTGAGTGTCTGTATGGCTGTGTCGGTGATTGAGTGCATGTGTCAGTATGGGTGAGTAACTGAGTATGTGAAAGGCAGTATACATGAGTGGCGGGGTATATGAGTGACTGTATGCGTAAGTGACTGAATGTGAGAGTGCTATATAGATGAGTGCATGCTTCTGTCAGTGACTGTATAGCTGAGTGAGTATGTGTTACTATTTGTATGAGTAAGTAAGTGGGTTGGTGTGTAACTGTTTGGGTGAGTAAGTGGCTGTATGATTGACTGTATAGGTGAGTGTCTAGGTGTGTGAGTAATTCTATGAGTGACTCACTCAGTGTGTGAGCGCCTGTATGGCTGTATGAGTGGATATGTCAATGGCTGTATTAGTGAGTGAGTGGGTCTACGAGTGGCTGTATGAGAGAGCGCATGGATGTGTGTATAGATCAATGAATCAGTGAGTGGATGTGTCAGTATAGCTGGTATAGCTCTGTGAATGGGTTTGTGAATGGTTGTGTGGGAGTGGCAGTGGGTATATTAAAGTTTCTATAGGTGTGTGAGTGGGTGCGTCAAAGATGCATTGGGTGATGTCATCAGTAATGTCATCAGTGCTGTAATTTGAGATGTCATCAGTGATGTCACTGACCATGTCATGAGTGATGTAATATGTGAGGTCATAAGCAGGGCATTGTGGGGGCGTGAGTTATATTTAGCTCAGCTAACTATAACGGCTGAATTTCTCTGGTTTTGTACGAGTGAAATGTCATCCTAACTATAACATCCCTGTAACCTTTGTTTTTTTCACTGAATTTGTAAGATTTTTTAATTCAATTTCCTAACTATAACGTCCCTGTAACATTCATTTTTTTCAGTGAATTTCTAAGGTTTTTCAAATTCTATTTCCCAACTATAACGTTCATGTAACCTACGATTTTGTTATTGAATTTTTAAGGTTTTTAAATTGTATTTTCTATCTAAAATGGCTCTATAAGAGGTATTTTTATAAGCTTGTACTTTCTTCAGTAGATTAATAAGCGGTGGCTTATTTCTCTACATTTTTTATATTTGCGACGATGTCGTGATCCCCGCGGACACGTCATGAAAACTGAAAACAAAAGCAGACATTCAATGACCACCAACACATCCCAAAAATATATGTAAAAAAATCCATTCTGAACATTAACCTCCACATATTACTATATACATACTTCTTTAAAAACATGTTTAAACTCCTGTTTTTGTACTAAGTTACTTTAAAATCCATCTTTCAGACCTATTTTCCATTTTTGTGGGTGCTTGGGACATCGCGATGGCGTCGTTAACTGCGACGATCGCACCTTTTCCATAAAGTGTAAAACACATATATCCACACATACTACAGTATTTTAAACACTAGGGGTTTCTTACAATATTCTCTAATGTCATGTTTTATTAGAGAGTTTCTATGAAAACCGTCCCTAAAACCTATTTCAGCTTTTTGCGGTGACTCTGGAGACCGCAATGACGTCGGTAATCACAATCCCCGCAAACACGTCGTGAAAACAGAAAACAAAAGCAGACATTCAACGACCACCAACACATCCAAAAATAATATGTACAAAAATCCATTCTGGAAATTACCCTACACATATTACTATATACATACTTTTTTCAAATAATGTTTAAACTCATATTTTTGTGCTAAGTTTCTTTAAAAACAATCTTTCAGACCAATTTTTTGTTTTCGCGGTTATTCAGGACGTCGTGACGTCGCCGTTAACTGCGACCATCGCGTTTTTTCCAAAAAGTGAAAACACATATATGCACACATATCACAGTATTTTACACACTAGGAGTTTATTACTGTACACTTCAAACTCATGTTTTTCCAGTGCACTTCTAGAACAACCATCTCTAAAACTTATTTTCCGTTTTCGCGGTGAGACCGGAGATCGCAATGACTTTGGTTGTCGTCGCGAACCCAGCGGTTACATCACGAAAGAGGAAAGCAAAAGCAGGAATTCAATAGCCACCTCCACATTAAATAATGATAACAATATAATTAATTCTAACCATCACAGTAGATAACTCATTGTATAAATAATTCTATAAAAACATTTATCAAAATCTTGATATCTCTATAACAATGCGTATTAATGATTCACTGATATATGTTTTGATAGTCGCGATGTCCCCACAATGGTACACGGGGGCCGCGCTGGTGGCCGCAGCGTCATCACAAATATAGTGCGTGATTAAAAAAATCAATTTTGGACACATAACTTGTGTCACTAACACCCCCATTTCTCTAACATGGGGACAGAGTACCACTATTCTGACCATTTATGTTAGCTTTTTCAGAACTTTTCAGCCCCGTGAACCGTTCCTGATAGATAAAATGGCAGCCGCAACTTTCTGTTCAGGTTGGGTCCAGCCAATCAGAACATTCCTGTTGGCACATGCATTTGCGATTCATCACAAAACCACTGCGAAATATCCGTGGCCAGAGATATCACTATAATGTTAAACTTACATTTCTAACCACTGAATGGATTTACAACAAATAAGCAAAAGGCACTTCCTTGAACCGACATCTACCTCCCTGCCAAATTTGGTGTAAGTCTGTTCAGCGGTTCGGGCTGTAGTTGTGGCTAAAGGTTCCTATGGGAATTAACATTACAAACGCAGCCTTATTTCATGCCCCAAATTCTCGGTCAACACTGCACGGATCACCCCCAAACTTTCCATAACAATAGAACCCTGCTTGACACTTTTTGGGCAAAATGTCATGAAGATTGGTCAAACGACGCCAAAGTTATAGCTAAGTCTATATATATTTATATGTATATATAAATATATATATATATTACCTACTGGAGGTCGCCAGTAGGTAGTTATAGTAAGGACCTTGTTTCTATTCAAAATGTGTTTTTTCGTTTGCCAATATCTTTGGCGCCGTTTGACGAATCTTTGGGAAATTTTCAAAGCTAATGACTCGCTCACTTTAGCTGTTGTCTTGAAAATTTCGGCGTAATCAGAAAAGCGGGGGCCGAGAAAAAGGGTTGGGTCCCCAAACGCTTTTTCTCCATGTTAATTTCCATGAGAAAATGTTGAGGCAGCTACAGCCAGAACTGCTGAACGGAATTATACCAAATTTGGCAGAAAGGTAGCTCTTGGTCCAGAGTGCACTCTTTTTATTAAATGTGTAAATCCGTTTAGTAGTTCCTGAGAAATTTAAACCGAGAACCGAGTCACAAGAAAAAAGGTAGAAAAACATAATAAATTAAGAAAAGGGGGCAGGGTAGAAACACCCTGACCCCCTAGGCCTGCTCAGGGGGTCCTTGGACCCAAAAAAATGTTTTTTTAAAAATTCGGCTGGATTTGTGATGGATCCATGACCCGCAGCACCAACTGGGCCCCCGCTGTCCCAGGGATGCCAACTCCCCAGGGCTAATTTATTGTACTACAGGGTGGCCACGTGGCCCCCCGCAGCCCAGGGACTGCCACCTCCCTGGGGCTATATCAGATATAGAATGTGCGGGGGCTCCAGTCCCCCAGATAGCCCCAGGGACTGCCACCTCCCCGGGGGTAATTTATTGTAATGCGGGGGCCAGGTGGCACCCCCGCAGCCCCGGGGCCCGCCACCTCCCCAGGGCTATATCATAAATAGAATGCGTGTGGGGCTCTAGGCCCCTCATTCAGCCCCAGGACGCCCCCTCCTTGGGGCTAATTTATTGTAATGTGGGGGGCCACACAGCCCCCCACAGCCCCAGGGACTGCCACCTCCCCGGGGCACAAATTAAGTAAAGGCTGGGGTCCGTTGTGGACTCCCGGCCCCGGGGACCAACACCTCCCTGGGCTACAATGTAGATGTAAGGGGGGCCACGCGGCCCCCCTCCAGGAGCCCTCCATGGTCTTGGGGACTGCCACCCCCCCAGGGCCAGCTCCAGCAATGTCCCGGGGTGCCCACCCCCGGGACATTATAGTTTGCTATGGCCATAGCAAACTCTGCTTTGCTTCATGGAAGCGGGAGCATGGAAAATGCTCTTGCTTCCATGAAGTGAAGCAAAATTGCTTTTGGGCAGAGGGAGATGCATGTTAGCGGAGAGGCAGGGAAGCCAGAAGGGACCACAGGGGCCTTGAGGCTCCCCCCATGGTCCCCAAGGACCAGGCCATGTCCTGGGGGATGGGGTCCCCGGGGCAATATTGGCCCGGGTAGGGGGATACCCATTTTTTTTTTTAAAGCATAAGACCTGGCCCCAGGGGATGGGGTCCCTGGGCTGAACATGGCCTGGGCAGCCCCTCTCCCTTAAAAAAAAAAGTAAACATAGGCTTAGCCCCGGGGATGGGGTCCCTGGGGCTGAAATCAGCCTCGGGAGGGGGGCCGCGCTGCTCCCTCCATTATTTACATAAAATAAAAAAATGGGTCAGGCCCCGGGGCATGGGGTCCCCGGGGCCCAAAATCACCAAGGGAAGGGCAGCTACACAGCCCCCTTTCCTAAATTTTACAAACAATGAAGCCGACAACTCAACGGAGGCCCGGCCCCCTTTCTCCACTAGTCTGCAAATGCACCTCCTGGCATGCTCTTGGTTGGGGAATGAAGTCCCCTTCCCTGCTGAGGGTCCTTAGGGTCCAAGTAGCCGACCTGGTACCTCCAGTATGCCCCACACAGTGGGATTGCTGACAGGTGGTCGAAAGCCATGTCCCTTTTTACACCACTCTGCAAACGTGCCTCTTGGCACACTGCTGGTGGGGGGATGAGGTCCCCTGCATCCTGAGGGCCACAGGACTAAAGTGGACTTCATCCCCCAAGCAGCAGTGCACCAGGAGGCGTGTTTGCAGAGTGGTGGAGAAAGGGGGCATGGCCTCTGGCCATCTCTCAGCAATACAACTGTGTGGGGCTTACTGGAGGTAACAGGAGGGCTAGTTGGCCCCCAGGGACCCTCAAGAGGCAAGGGGACTTCATCCCCCAAATAGTAGTGCGCCAGGAGGCGGGTTTGCAGAGTGGTGTGGAAAGGGGTGTGGCCTGTGTCCACCTCTCAGCAATCCCACTGTGTGGGGCTTACTGGAGGTAACAGGTAGGCTAGTTGGCCCTTAAGGACCCCCAGCATCAAAGGGGGACTTCATCCCCCAGCAAAGAGCACTCCAGGAGGCGTGTTTGCAGAGTGGTGGAGAAAGGGGGTGTGAACGGCTATCAGAACTCAGCAATCCTACTGTGTGGGACCTACTGGAGGTAATAGGAGGGGTAGTTGGCCCCCAGGACATCTTTAGGGGCCAACTACCCCTCCTGTTACCTCCAGTAGGTCCCACACAGCAGGATTGCTGAGAAGTTGTCAGAGGCCAAGCCCCCTTTCTCCACCACTCTGAAAACGTGCCTCCTAGCGCACTACTAGTTGGGGGATAAAGCCCCTTGGCTCCAGAGGGACCTTGGGGACCAAGAAGCCCTCCTGGTACCTCAGGTTCGCCCTATGCAGTGGAATTTCTGAGAGCCGGTTGGATGCCCAGCCCCCTTTCTCCACCACTCTGCAAACGCGACTGCTAGTTAAAAAACCCTTAGAAATTCACTGAAAAAACCAATGGTTTCAGGGACATTATAGTTAGGAATTAGCATTTTAAAAACCTTAAAAATGTACTGAAAAAAAACAAAGGTTTCAGGGACATTATAGTTATGAATTAGCATTTAAAAAACCATAGAAATTCATGGAAAAAACCACAGGTTACAGGAATGTGATAGTTAGGCTGACATTTCACTTGTAAAAAACCTGTGAAATTCAGCCGTTATAGTTAGAACGTTTCATACACCCACTCCAACTTTCACACTACCCTTCTCAAAACCATTGACACACCCATACCAGTACTTACATACCCACTCACTCATTAATAGGTCTACATCCACTCACTCAACCATATAGCCACTCATGCACCCACTCACTCACTAATACAGCCACTGACATATCCAATCATACACCCATACAGCCACTCACACACTGTCAGACACTCATAGAACTACTCACACACCTACTCACTCATGCATAGAGTCAATCGCACTGCCACTTACTCACATAATACAGTTATACACACACCAACTCACTTATTCAAAAAATACTAACACATACATATTCACCTATAAAGCCACTGACACAAGCACACACTCACCCATACAGCCACTCTCACAATAACTCACTTACACATACAGTCCCTTGTATTCTCCAACACTCACATATACTGCCTTTTACATATGTAGTTACTCACCCATATACCACTGAGACATCTGTTCACTCATTGACACAGCTATACTCAAACTCACTCAACCATATAGCCCTTCTCAGATGCACTCATGAACCCATACAGGCAGTGAATCACCCACTCACTCATCAATGCAGGGAGTCACACACACCCTCACCCACCCACACAGAGAGTCATGCACTCATACAGGTACTCAAACAACCAATCAATAACCATATAGACACTCATGCACCTACTCACCAACCCATGCAGCCACTTATATACCAACTGACAAACTGATAGAGACATTCACACAGATTAGTCACTCATTATACATTCACTGAGACACGTATAATCACTCATCTATACAGTCAGTCACACACCCACTAAATCATCCATACAGGCACTCATACACCCACTCATTCTTCAATACATCTTGGCGTATATATATTTAACACTCATGAACTTTTTAGAAACATTCACAGTCACTGGATGATGTCATCAGTGATATCATTTAGGAGATCATCAGTGATGTCATCAGTGATGTCACTGACCATGTCATGAGTGATGCAATATGTGACGTCATAAGCAGTGCATTGCGGGGGCATGAGTTATAGTTAGCTCAGCTAACTATAACGGCTGAATTTCACAGGTTTTGTACAAGTGAAATGTCAGCCTAACTATAACGTTCCTGTAACCTGTGTTTTATTCTGTGAATTTCTAAGGTTTTTCTAATGCTAATTCCTAACTATAACGTCCCTGAAACTTTTGTTTTTTTCAGTGAATATATATATATATCTATATATATAGATATAGATATATAGATATAGATAGATAGATAGATAGATAGATAGATAGATAGATAGATAGATAGATAGATAGATAGATAGATATATTACCTACTGGTGGCTGCCGTAAGTAGTTATAGCTAGGACCTAGTTTACATAGGAAAATCATTTTTTGTTTTGCTGATAACTTTGGTGTCATTTGACAAATCTACACAAAAAATTTAAAACTTGTTTGCCATTCACTTCAACCACTATTTGGAAAGCTTTGGGGTGACTCGTCAAGCGGGTGCGGAGACAAAGTGGGGTCCCAAAATGCTTTTTCCCCAAGCAATTTCCATAGGGATTTTAGACACGACTGCAGACCAAATCGGTGAATGGAATTACACCAAATTTGGCAGAAAGCTAGATATTGGTACAGAAAGAGTGCTTTGTGTAATTTGGTGTAAATCTGTTCAGTAATTTGGGAGTTCTTAAAGAGTAAAGATGTGTTTATATCTAGAGACCCAGATCCACGAAGATCGACCGCAGTGGATCCATGGATCCATGTGCCAACAGCAGTGCTGTGATTGGCTGCCGGCACTTCAACCAGGAAGTGGTGGCAGCCATCTTGGGACTTGTGATTCAGCACGGGTCCCAAGAAAATTCTAGGATGATTTTTTATGCCTCCCTGGTGGGCCAGGTGAGCAATATATATAAATTTGGGGGGATGATCCCATCCCCTGAGGCCCGGCCTGTTAAAAACAAGAGGGAGGGGTGCACCCAGCACCTCCTCGCAGTCCGATTTTGTCCCCATCCCCCGGGGCCCGGTCATACTCAAAAAAGGAGGAGGTGGCACGCAGCCCACTTCCTGGCCGTTTTCGACCCCGGGGACCCTGGCCACAATAACAAAGGGGAGGGGCTGTGCAGCACCCCCTTCCTGAGCCATTAATGGCCCTGGGGGACCCATACCCCAGGGCCGGCTCATATGCTATGTCCCCGGGTGCCTACCCCGGGACATAGCGGTTTCCACACCTGCACTGGTGCAGGCAGTGTTTGCTGTCACCTGGCGGGAGCAATTTCAAAACTCCTGCCAAGTGTGAGCAAATACTAAGTCCCCCACCGGCAGGCAGGAGCATAAAAATGCTCCTGCCCACTGGGAGCAGACTTTTCATCTGTTTCCCTGCCCGCACTGAAGCAGGCTTGGAAACTGATGAAAAAATTGCTCCCGCCCCCAGGGAGCAGCATTTTTGGCTGCTCCCTGTGGGCAGGAGCAATGCTGGCTCCTGCTGCCTTGATCCTCCCCCGTAGCCCCCAGCCGCAGTGTGGTGGGTGCCCTGGGTGGGCACTAAGGGATGGGGTGAGGGCTGCTTGCCCCCTCTCCATTTAAAAAGGTGCTCGACCCCAGGGGATAGATCCTAGGGGCAAAAAATGGCCCAGGGATGGGGGCTGTGTGCCCCCTCTACCTTTAGACATTGGCTAGGCCCTGGGGATGGGGTCCCCGGGCCGTCATCAACCCAAGGAGGGGGGCTGCGAGCCCTGTTGCCCATTCAAATAGTTGCTGGGTGCCGTGAGATGCAAACATAAGGAGATGATGGACGGAGTGCTGAAACTTTCAGACACTCACCCCCAGTCACAGATCTGGGTTGAATCCATCATCGTTCTTTAGCTCACTTTGCCACCCAAGTTCAGACCCAGCTATATGCAAATCAGTCTTGACCCTCTCCCTCATGGGAACAGTCCAACCTGAACTGCCAAGCCAGGTCCTCCCTGGACTGGAAACAAACATCCTGGGACCGGTTTTGGGGTAACACCCCTCATCAGCCAGGCCAGCTTGAATCCAGTGGCAAAGTGAGCAAAGGACCCACATCTGGGCATACCCTGCCAACTTAGGGCAAACAAAGCAACACAAGGAGATGATGGACGGAGCGCTGAAACTTTTCAGACACTCACCCCCAGTCACAGATCTGGGTTAAATCCATCATCGTTCTTTAGCTCACTTTACCACCCCAGTTCAGACCCAGCTATATGTAAATCAGTCTTGACACTGTGCCTCATGGGAACAGTCCAGCCTGAACTACCAAGCCAGGTCTTCCCTGGACCAGAAAACAAGCATCCTGGGACCAGAACTGGGGTGGCGAAGTGAGCTAAAGAACGATAATGGATTCAGCCCAGATCTGTGACTGGGGGTGAGTGTCTGAAAAGTTACAGTGCTCCGTCCCTCATTTCCTTGTGGGTGCGTGAGATGGGCATTAAATATGGTGCTTAGCCTCAGGGGAGGGAATCTCCGGGGCCAAAAGAAGGCCTGGGGAGGGGACCCTTGGGTTGGCTGCATTCAGGGGTTGGCCGCAGGGCCTGGCCGTGAGCATCGGCGGTTTGTTTAACATATGGTAGTTAAATATTACTTTAAGTTAAAAAAAATCTCTAGAAATTCACAGAAAAAAACAAAGGTTACAGGGTGTCGTGTGGTTTGTGGACTCGTGATTTGCATTACTAAGTTAGCTTAGGCCTGGCTGCCATGATGCCTCTTTGCGCACGTTACTTTGTGCCCCCCAGCCTCTGCTATTTTGGGACTATCTGCCTTTCGCCTTCTTTCCTGTTGCTTTTGGGTTGCGTCTGCACATTGTGTACAAGGTCGGAAAACAATGTGCCTTGTTCTTGCTGATCTGGTCAGCCCCTCGCAATTAGACATAACACTGAATGCCACTGCACTGAAGGAATTCGGGTGCCTTTAATATTGTGATTTTCACTGTTAGAGACACTTGGAGAAAAACCTTTCCAGAGAGAAGAGCTGTGCTTGTCTGATGATGTAAACCATTGCATCTAGATATTGAGGTATGGGGGCCTGCCAGCCAAAGCCCAGAGGTCTTCTGTTTTTATAATAAACTAGCTACTAGCATGGGGAGGGTGGTGTACTCATTTAGCCCTATATTAACCGCTTTATGAAATGCTTTCCCGTTTATATTCTATGGAATTGTAACTATGCTTATTGTTGTATTCTTATGCATTATGCTGATAGTACTGACACGTGTACTGTACCTTAGAGCACGTTAGTTAAAATAAACATTTTAAACTATACAGTGTCTCTTATTACGCACGTTGTGGACAAGTATGAGTGAGTAATGAAAGGGTGTTCTTGCTTCTGCGAGTCCTGAGAGAGAGATACCGTGTTCTGGGTTGTCTAATAATTAGCAGCATTGTTGCTAAGGAGACGCTAAAGCTAGTCGGATTGGGGTGTTAGGTGCTAAGGTGTATGGTTGGCTCACCACTATATTCCGAGGTCCTATTATCCTGTGCATAGCTCTGTGTATGTGCAGAATCCCTCCAACAAGGGACGTTATAATTAGGAAATAAAATTTAAAAAACCTTAGAAATTCAGTAGAAAACCAAAGGTTGCAGGGAGGTTTTAGTTAGGTGCAGATTTTACTCACATAAAACCGAAGAAATTCTGCAGTTATAGTTACAGGTATCTCAAGATCGTATAACTTGTGCCCTAAGGTAACTATAACTCGCGCCCTCGCTATGCACTGCTAATTTCCCCACATATTATATCAGTCAGGACCAGGGGTGGGCGGAGTTCGCAGAGTTGAAATATTTTGGAATTCCGCGGAGTTGCCTAAAAACTCCATGGAATTCCGTGGAGTTCCACTCCACCTACGTGTAACACTGAGATTTGTCCCCACTCTCTGCACTCACCTCTCAGTGCCGCCTCCTCCCCTGAAAGGAGTGCCTTGCTGGCCAAGAAGATGGTTGCAGGTGGTGACAGCGGTACATCGGGCTCCCGCAGCCCTGGGGAGCCACCTCTGCTGCCCCCTCCGGGCTCCCCACTAATTCCTGAGGGTGCGGTGGTAGACATGATGCAAGCAGCAGGAGCAGCAGCCGCATACACTCGCTCACCTACCAGGGCATGGTGCACACTATGCACGTCAGCCTCCCAGCAACCGCAGCATTGCTGTGACATGCGCAGAAAGAAAAGAGATCAGCCAGGGAGACATGGGACTGGGGCTGGCACATTTTCAGTTTGGAGTGAGCTGCTGAGGCACCTTCAGAGGGCTATGTCCACCTGGCTCTCGTGGCCCCCACTGCTCACCACAACGGTACACTGCACCAGTGAAGTGCGCTATGACACTGGTATTTAAATGCCAGCTTTTGAAGACTTTCCTCAATTTTTTACCAGCTTTGTCATGAAGATACTGGAAATATTAGTAGAATAGTGGCGCTGCTTTCAGAATCTTCTGGAAGTCCACACTGAACTTGCTGCACGCATTGATTATTCTTATAATTATTAATAAAGTTGCCACTTGCACATACCCAGCATGTCCTCGGAAACAGGTGTCCGCAGGATGTCCCCGATAAACTCGAAGGTCATCATCTTGGCATTGATTCCGGATGTTAAAACACCAAGTGCAGCACTTGGTGCAATCAAGGCTTGGGCAGCCTGGGGGTGGGGGGTGAGGGGTGACATTCACTCTGTGAGATGCAGTTTGTTCATGAACGAATGAGACCACATAACTGTGCCCGAACCATTAACTCTGAGGAGGGAGTATAAATTCCTGGCGTAACGAGAGCGGTCCTGATCTATCTCTTGGGGACAGGTCTATTCCAAGGAAGGCTCTGTCGCTTCTGTGATTTCAGAGTGCACACACCTGTGAGCAGTGAAGATAGATAGATACTTAAACACAAAACACATGCCTTTTAACTCTGTAGATGCATCACCACCGAGGAACTGTTTCTTACTGCAAAACCGGACATGTGGCCCAAAATGCCGGCAAAGCAGCTTGAGTTGTGGCACCTTTGAACCTCTCACCCCTCCCCCACCCAGTCACAGTATCCCATCCGGCCTCCCACTGCTTTCTCTGTGGATGTTAAACTGGCTGTTGCAAGTGTCTAGACAGATGACTTGATAATGCTGCGGGTCTTACTGATAACCGTGCGTGAGGCAGCCAGCATGCAGGCATTATTGCAACTGTTAAAAGTGGGTCTTTGGGGGACCTGGTGTCTGAACAGAACTGGGTGGGATGGTTGCCCATTAGGAGGTCACAGAGTGGTAGTGACTCGAGCATGGGCGTAGATATCGGTGGTGCAGAAAGTGCAGTGGTACAAGGGCCCAGAGGACAGAGAGGCCCACTGAACCCTGAATTAGCTGAATTTAACTTCTCAAGCAAGCAGGTAGGGTCTTATTGATTGCAACGGGGGTCATGGCACCCCATATATGCCACCGGACTGGAGAGGAAGTCTGAGGAGAGCTGCGACACAAGAAAGACAGTGATGCAGCAAGTCGTGGTACCTGGTGACACAGCAGCAGAGGCTGGCAGCCACGTTTCCCCGTAGTGGAGCAGTATTGCAGTGCACTCTATACACCCCTATCCCCTCTCCTGAAACTCAGCCGCGCTCTCAAAACCAACTCTTTTC
Source organism: Calotriton arnoldi (assembly GCA_963921515.1). Taxonomy (NCBI): domain Eukaryota; kingdom Metazoa; phylum Chordata; class Amphibia; order Caudata; family Salamandridae; genus Calotriton; species Calotriton arnoldi. Next base: position 759,065 of record CAWUFW010008129.1, read on the forward strand.
TAAAGACACATCCTGCCCTCAGCCGCTTTTGCGTTCTTGCTTAGGGTGGGCGGCGGAGGCAAACTCCACCATCCGTCGGAATCTGAGGTTTTTGCTGAACTCCGCACTCCCAGCAGAGTGCGGAAATGGCAAAACTTCGCAAACTCCGCTGATGGAGCAGAGTTCACTGCCCACCCTTAGTCATGACATCTTCTATAACATCATTGATAATATTACTGCAACATTTACAGTAAAATTATTGATGAGAAAACTGTTCATGGTGGGGGTGCGACTTAAAGTTATCTTAGCGCAAGAGTTATAGTTTCTTGAGATAGCTATAACTGCTGAAGTTTTATGATTTTATGTGTGTAAAATGTAAACCTAACTACTGTTGCTGTATCCCCCAACACTGCCCCAGGGACCACCACCTCCCCGGGGCACTATTTATTTAAATGCGGGCGTCCGTTGCGGACCCCCGGCCCTGAGGACCACCACCTCCCCGGGGCTATGTTCACATTGGGAGGGCGGCCGTGCCCCCCCTCCTGGAGCCCTCGCTCCAGCAATGTCCCGGGGTGCCCACCCCCAGGACATTGCAATTTGCAATGACAGGGCGGGAGCACGGCTCCTGCCCTGTCATTGCAAACTCTGCTTTGCTTCATGGAAGCGAGAGCAGGAAATCTGCTCTCGCTTCCATGAAGCAAAGCAGATTGCTTTTGGACAAGGGGGGCTGCATGTCAGCAGCTCCCCTTGTCCAAAAGCAATGCCGGCTCCCGCAGGAGGTGGGGAGCCGGCTGGGACCGCGGGGGCATTGGGGCTCCCCCCGTGGTTCCCAACGTTGAGGCCAGGCCCCGGGGGATGGGTACCCCAGGGCCAATAGTGGTCCAGGGAAGGGGGACCATGCGGCCCCCTCTCCCGTATTAATACAAAAAAAAAGAGGCAAAGCCTCCGGGGGATGGGGTCTCCAGGGCCAAAATTGCCCTCAGGAGGGCGGGCCCCCTCCAAAATAAAAAAAATATAAAGTCTGGCCAGGCCCCGGGGAATGGGGTCCCCGGGGCCAAAAGTGGCCCAGGGAAGGGGGGCCACACGGCCCCCCTCCCGTATACATAATTTTTTTCTTTCTTAAAAATGAGGCCAGGCCCCGGGGGATGGGGTCTCCGGGGCCAAAAGTGGCCCAGGGAAGGGGGGCCATGTGGCCCCCCTCCCCTATAGATAATAATTTTTTTTTAAAACGAGGCCATGCCCCGGGGGATGGGGTCCCGGGGCCGAAATCGGCCTCAGGAGGGGGGCCGAAATTGGCCTCGGGAGGGGGGCCGCGCGGCCCCTTTCCCGTTTTTTTTTTTAAAATAAAAAAAAAGGCTCAGGCCCTGGGGGATGCGGTCCCCAGGGCCCAAAAATTACTAAGAGAAGGGGGGCCACACAGCCCCCTTAAAAAAATAAATAGAAGAGAAGCCAGCATCTCGCCAGAGGCCCCGCCCCCTCCCTGCACCACTCTGCAAATGCGCCTCCTGGCGCGTTCTGGGTTGGGGGATTAAGTCCCCTAGAATATTAAGGGTCCTTAGGGGCCAACTAGCCCACCAGGTACCTCCAGTAAGCCCCACACAGTGGGATTGCTGAGAGGTGGTCCGAGGCCATGCCCCTTTTTACACCACTCTGCAAACGTGCCTCTTGGCACACTGCTGGTGGGGCGATGAGGTCTTCTTGTTTCCTGAGGACCTCAGGACTGAAGTGGACTTCATCCCCCGAGCAGCAGTGCACCAGGAGGCACGTTTGCAGAGTGGTGTAAAAAGGGGGCATGGCCTCGTAACCACTCTCAGCAATGCAGCTGTGTGGGGCTTACTGGAGGTACCTGGTGGGCTAGTTGGCCCCCAGGGACCCTCAGGAGGCAAGGGGACTTCATCCCCCAACCAAGAGCGTGCCAGGAGGTGCGTTTGCAGAGTGGTGGACAAAGGGGGCGTGGCCTGTGTCCACCTGTCAGCAATCTCACTATCTGGGGCATACTGGAGGTATCAGGTAGGCTAGTTGGCCCCTAAGGACCCCCAGCAGCAAAGTGGACTTTAATCCCCATCCAAGAGTGTGCCAGGGAGCGTGTTTGCAGAGTAGTGGGGAAAGGGGGCTTGGCCTGCTATGAGAACTTAGCAATGCTGCTGTGTGGGACTTACTGGAGGTAATAGGAGGGGTAGTTGGCCCCCAAGGTTGTCCTTGAGGCCAACTACCCCTCCTGTTACCTCCACTAAGTCCCACACAGTGGGATTGCTAAGAGTTCTTTGGAGGCCACGCCCCCCCTTTCTCCACCACTCTGCAAATGCGCCTCCTGGCACAGTACTGGTTGGGGGATGAATGCCACTTTAGTTCTGAGGGACTTTGGGGGCCAAGAAGCCCTCCTGGTACCTCCTGTAAGTCCTACGCAGCGTAATTCCTGAGCGCTGGTTGGAGGCCCAGCCTCTTTTCTCCACCACTCTGCAAACATGACTACCAGTTAAAGAAGCATTTGTAATGTAATAGGTCTTGCATTTGCAAGAGTTAGAGCTATTGGCGTTGTATATGTAAAAGTTGTTTACTAATATTTTTTGGAGTGGTGTGGATGTACTTTGTGTGTAGTGGAATTATGTGGTATGTTGTGCAGTGAAATTATGTGGATAGAAAGTATGTGATATTTAGTGTATAGGAATTATGTAGAGTGGGATTATGTGTTATGGAGTGTAATTATGTGGTATGGTAGTCTATGTTGTGGAGTGGTAACCTCAGGTTTAGTCTTCCTCGTTTCCATAGAAGCTAAACTATGAACTCAATGAGACAAAAAAAGAAGGAATCACTGAGGAGCACTTCTGGACCTAGTCAGAGGGATGAGCAGGGCCACTGGAATTATGCGACTGTTTGGCTGCACCGACTTTCGCACAATTATACATTTTCTGCGTTAGCCACATAATCCATCATCTGCTGCCTAATCTGCAGATTTGAACAAAAAAGCCTTGTTTCTAGCTCAAACGGCTCAAACGTTACCAAAAATACAGCGACAAGTGTTACAGCGTGGTGGAAGGTCGTTTGCAAACCTAGAATGTTCACCTGTTACTTATTGCTAAATGTGGGTGTTAAATTGGTACTAATGGTGTGCAAGCCACTCTTCCTTCTTACTGCGCCTCTCTTGCCTCTTTCTGCATTTCTGTTGCTTTGTTCTACACCTTTCTTTCTTTTTCTGCACTTCTCTTGCCTCTTTCTGTAAATCTCTACTTTCTGCACCTCTTTTGCCTCTTTCTGCACCTCTGTTGCCTCTTGCTGCACCTCACTCGCTTCTTTCTGCACCTCTCTTGCCTCTTTCTGCACCCCTCTTCCCTCTTTCTGCACCTCTCCTGCCTCTTTCTGCACTTCTGTTCCTTCTTTCTGCACCTCTTTTGTTTCTTTCTGCACCTCTCTTGCTTCTTTATGCATGCCTCTTTCTCCACCCCTCTTCCCCCTTTCTGCATCTCTCTTGCTTCTTTCTGCACTTCTCTTATCTCTTTCTGCCCCGTCTTCCCTCTTTCTTCACCTCTGTTGCTTCATTCTGCACCTCTCTTGCTTCTTTCTGCACCTCTTGTGCCTCTTTCACACCCCTCTTCCTGCAACCCTCTTGACTCTTTCTCCACCCCTCTTCCCTCTTCCTGCACCTCTGTTGCTTCTTTCTGCACCTCTGTTCTTTCTTTCTGCACTTCTTTTGTTTGTTTCTGCACCTGTCACTTCTTTCTACACCTTTTTTGCCTCTTTCTGCACCCCTCTTCCCTCTTTCTGCACCCCTCTTCCCTCTTTCTGCACTTCTGTTCCTTCTATCTGCACATGTTCTGTTTCTTTCTGTAGCTCTCTTGCTTCTTTCTGCACCCCCTTGTCTCTTTCTCTACCCCATCCACTCTCTTTCTGCACCCGTGTTGCCTCTTTCTGCACCTCTGTTCTTTCTTTCTGTTCTTTCTTTCTGCACTTCTTTTGTTTCTTTCTGCACCTCTCTTGCTTCTTTCTGCACCCCATGTGCCTCTTTCTACACCTCTCTTCCCTCTTTTTGCACCTCTCTTGCCTATTTCTGCACCTCTGTTGCTTCTTTCTGCACTCCTCTTGCTTCTTTCTGCACTCCTCATGCCTCTTTCATACCCCTCTTCCCTCTTTGTGCACCCCTCTTGCCTCTTTCTGCACCTCTGTTCTTTCTTTCTGCACTTATTTTCTTTCTTTCTGCACCTCTTGCTTCTTTCTGCACCTCTTTTGCCTCTTTCTGCACCCATCTTGCCTCTTTCTGCACCTCTGTTCCTTCTTTCTGCAATTCTTTTGTTTCTTTCTGCAGCTCTCATGCTTCTTTCTGCACCCACTTGCCTCTTTCTTCACCCCTCTTCCCTCTTTCTGCACCCCTGTTGCCCCTTTCTGCACCTCTGTTGCTTCTTTCTGCACTTCTTTTGTTTCTTTCTGCACGTCTCTTGCTTCTTTCTGCACCCTTCGTGCTTCTTTCTGCACCCCTCTTCCTTCTTTTTGCACCCCTCTTACCTCTTTCTGCACCTCTGTTGCTTCTTTCTGCACTCCTCTTGCTTCTTTCAACACCTCTCTTGCTTCTTTCTGCACCACTCGTGCTTCTTCTGCACCCCTCTTTCCTCTTTCTGCACCCCTCTTGCCTCTTTCTGCACCTCTCTTCATTCTTTCTGCACTTCTTTTGTTTCTTTCTGCACCTCTCTTGCTTCTTTCTGCACCCCTGTTGCCACTTTCTCCACCCCTGTTCCCCTTTTTGTATCTCTGTTGCTTCTTTCTGCACTTCTCTTGCCTCTTTCTCCTCCCCTCATCCCTCTTCCTGCACTTCTCTTGCTTCTTTCTGCACCTCTGTCCCTTCTTTCTGCAACCCTTGTGCCTCTTTCTGCACCCCTCTTCCCTCTTTCTGCACCCCTCTTACCTCTTTCTGTACCTCTGTTGCTTCTTTCTGCACTTCTTTTGTTTCGTTCTGCAATTCTCTTGCTTCTTTCTGCTCGCCTCTTGCTTCTTTCTGCACCCCTCGTGCCTCTTTCACACCCCTCTTCCCTCTTTCTTCACCCCTGTTGCGTCTTTCTGCACCTCTGTTCCTTCTTTCTGCACTTCTTTTGCTTCTTGCTGCACATCTCTTGCTTCTTTCTGTATCCCTCTTGCCTCTTTCTCCACCCCACTTCCCCCTTTCTGCAGCTCTGTTGCTTCTTTATGCACTTCTCTTGCCTCTTTCTGCACCTCTGTTGCTTCTTTCTGCACTTCTTTTGTTTCTTTCTGCACCTCTCTTGCTTCTTTCTGCACTCCTCTTGCCTCTTTCTCCACCCCTCTTCCCCCTTTTTTTTATCTCTTTTGCTTCATTCTGCACTTCGCTTCCTCGTTCTCTGCCCCTCATCCGTCTTTCTGCACCTCTGTTGCTTCTTTCTGTACTTCTCCTGCTTATTTCTGCACCTCTCTTGCTTCTTTCTGCACCCCTCGTGCCTCTTTCTGCACCCCTTTTCCCTCTTTCTGCACCCCTCTTGCCTCTTTATGCACCTCTGTTCCTTCTTTCTGTACTTCTTTTGTTTCTTTCTGCAGCTCTCTTGCTTCTTTCTGCAGCTCTCTTGCTTCTTTCTGCACCCCTTTTACCTCTTTCTGCACCCCCTTCCCTCTTTTTGCATCCCTTTTGCCTCTTTCTGCACCTCTGTTACATCTTTTGTTTCTTTCTGCACATCTCTTGCTTCTTTCTGTAATTCTCTCGCCTCTTTCTGTACTCAAATGGAAGTGCACGCTGTCAAGTTTAAAGGTCTGCGTGCTCTTGTTGAAGTAAATCTAATCTTCAACTCAGGGATCTTATTAATATAAAGAACTTTACAGAAGCTGAAATATGAAAAGACATCTTTATTAAACTTACATAAGTGAGGCCACGTCACACAGAAGCCGTAGCAACTGTATGAGGCAGTCTGAGGAATACAAAGAACAGAGGCCTTTTATATGCTCTCAGGGTTACAAACTTCAGCATACAAGTAAGGGGCAGTCCTAGCTTGTGCAAGCATGCAAAATACCTAACATTCCTTCTTTACAGTTTACCATTCAGATATTTACAACATTGAAAAAGCAGAGTCATGATGACAAGCCCATTTTCAGTTTGTCCATCCCAAGACCAATTTCCCGGCAAGGCCCGACATTCTCATCAGATATCAGATGGACCCCTAATAAAATCGGGCACCTCCTCCTCGTAAAGCAAGTCATAAAGAAAGAAACATAGACAGGTGTGTGAGAGATTAGGAGTGGTTTGAATGTGATGAAAGGTTTATGGTTTGCTGTGCCTTGATACTAATCTTGATCGGTCACTGGGAAAGGAACTGGTCGAACAGGTTTGGCTTCAGGCAGTGGAGTCAGCTTGCCCAGGTCACACAAAAGTCAACAAAGGTGTACGTGTCCTTCAGACTCGTTTTGGCCTTAGTTATCAGCCTATGTGAGGGCAACCACTTAAAATGGCTGCCATGCACAAAATGGAACCCGAGGGTTCAGGACGAAATCCCTGATTTGAAGGTGATCCAGCCATTCGAACACGCCGAAATTGCCTGGATATAGTATGTTCGTCATTGTCGTTCTGCTGATACCAAAATCGTCATGATTCGACGATGCTTATGACACGAAGCCAAAATTTCAAGTACTACAGACCCTCCTTTTGCCCTTACATAGGCAATTAATATATATACTCACGCTAATCTGAGTCCAGGTCTATATTCACAAATTCATTGAGATGTTGCTGTAGCATCATCCTATTGCTTAGCTCGTACCTTGATACAGGCTTCCTTACACACGATGTAGCACAGAGGCCACACATAGCAGGATCAAATAGGGAATACCTCTATCTGTAGTATGTGGCATAAGACCACACACCCAACAATTAGTGATGTTCACTACTAACTGGTGTTGATGCAGAAGCGGTACAAAGGAATTATTAATAAACTCTGACCTCCTAACCAGTTCGTGTTCAGGTAAAGTATTGAAAGAATGCAAAGAAGTAGTAGTAGGAAGAGACATAGGTTGGGAGGTGGGTACAGATGTCAATTGGGTAGAAAAAAACAATCCCACCCATAAAAGACAATGTCATGTTTAAAAACACTAGAAAACACATTGTTAAGAACATATAGACAACAGGAGAAAGTAGTGACCACTATTACAAACGAATTCATAATTTTTCACCACCCTAAGCAAAAAGTAAATCCTAAAATTATCTAGTAACATTTTTAGGGCTCCTATGTATTTCAGTAATTTATTACATGTTCAGGTGAAACAGTGGTGATCCTCATCAATGCTCTGAGGTGAAAAGGGAATACTCTTCCACAGAGAATGGACTTTATTCTGCTTTTACTAAACAGAATGCTACTTTAAGACAATGCCAGCAAAACAATAAGAAACAGTCTCATAACACCTATTTTATGCAATCACACGGAAACCACTTTATGCATCAATTATGTCCAAAGTCCGTTCAAGCCTCTCTGGCGAGCTTCCATCGTCCATCAAATCTTCTCCCATTGTTGCATGGGCCTCTTGATTCAGGCCTTATATGAAAAATAGTGTTTTTCAGTATCCGTTGGAGTGCCCTCCTGGCAAACACTCACAGCTCATTTGAAAGTCTCAATGTCTCAAGGCAGTGCACCAATATCTCTCCTCTGCGGCAGGCACTACAGATAGTGTGCTCCTCATTGATCAAGGGCACAGATCATCTTATGCAGATCCGGGTCTACATTCTCAGGCTCCGACACTCATTACTCAGTGTCAGAGGACGCTCAGGCTGCTCTTTGATGGGCACCATAATGTAGTGCCTTTTCCCACTCTTGCATCTTCCGGTGCACTGCACTTCCGTTGGAGCAAAGGAAAAGGATTGTGTGGCCAAAACTCAGGCCGAGGGGCTCAAGGGACTGCACACTGTCAGAGGTTACCAGCACATGACAGGTGAAAAACTCAGGCCTCAATCCTTTCGCTCTTTTGCACTGAAACTCTCCTGCTTCTTTTTGATGTTCAACGCCTTCTGATGAAGCAAGCATAATACTTCGGAGATACCAGACGTCCGCCTCTCATTTGTGAAGTAGGAAATGTGACGCAGTTGTTTTCTTAAAATTAATGCGAATACAATTTATTTGTGTTTTAACAAGGGGACTGCAAGCAGGTGGCCTGCAATCTGCGAGGGAATGGCCATATGCCATGAGACAGTTCTGGTCTAGAACACACTGTCATTTCTCAAAGGCAATACAAAGACAAAGGCAGTAGGCACAACAGTGCCTCTAGGCTCTTCAATTGGGTTTCCGTGTGAGAGCATATTCTCCATCATCTAATGGTAGATAGCGACATGATTAAGTCTAGGTGTTCCTAAATTCCTTGTCTTAAAAACATCTCAAAAGAAAAATCGCATAATACAGATTATCAGGGGCATGTAGATACCTCCCTTTAAAAGTTGTGCATCAGGTGCACTATGCAATACACAGGCTAATGATCAAAATGTGGAAACAAAAGACAAGAACTAGAGAGTCCTGGTCTTTCCATAATTTAGAACACATCTGATCCCACCAAAAATTAAAGCAGTATGAACAAAAGGGTAAAAATAACCACATTAAAAAGAGTCATTGAAAATTTGTCATGTTCAAAAAAAAAAAATGTAAGGTATCTCCTATTGAGATGGAAAACTTGTTTTGTTATAGTATTGAGTCAGTTAACCAGTCCATCACTATCCTAACAATCAGACTGGAAAACATTGCAGTGGGCCTAAAGAGAATTCTTGAAAACCAGTGTGGTGATACAAAAGGAATTATACATAATATGGGGGTTTCTGATATATTACTGAGGTCTGGAAGTGTGAACTTGAACAATACATCAATAAAAAGGCAAACTGGTGAAAAGAATATGGAAAAAGGGAAATGGAACTAGGACACAGCTAAAATCCCCAATAACTAGGCATGATGTGACATCAGGGGGGGTGACAAAAAGGTTGGCTCTACCGCTGGCCGCTAAACCATATACGGTAACCTCCGCTAATGTTCCAGTGCCTTCTTCAGGGAAAAAAAAATATGAAACCTTGTTTCCTTGATATCTTTTTTTATTTTTCCTTCAAATACCATTAAAGCCAAATTTGACATACACTGGTGAAGTGTTGTCTGTCTTTCTGTGAAATTTAGTGTCAAAGCAAATCTACCCAACTGTTTGCAGGATACACATCGTCATGTATATCCCTTCACAACACAGGTAAACTTGTAATAGTATCATAAGCAGCAACAAGTGAACCCAAAATGGGAATAACCTGCAAATTTGTGTTTTATACCTAAATGTATTCATTTACTGAAGCCTAAAGCACTTTAAAGCTATTTTAAATGGCAAAAATACCCAAATTCGACTTTGATGTTTGGGGCACTTAAAAATAAATATCCCATAAGTATGTTACATATTAATCATCCTCAGGATGTTCTTTACACATTACAGATATTAGATATTAGACATATCTCATGTAAATCTTTAGAAAAATGAGTTTTTCACACCTGCGCCAAGTGAAAATCCATATGCTAATGTCATCATTATTCGGTATAGCACAACTTAAATTAAATTTTAATGCTAGGATGTCATAGTATAAGCTTTAAGCTTCATGAATAGTAAAAAACGAATTTTGTAGCACTTATTTTTAATAATTATTTTTCATAATTAATAATAAAAAAAAAATTAAAAAAATAAACCCTTTTATTTTTGATAATTCCACATATAAGAGCAAGCTGCATCCCTTGCCTATCATTTTAGACGCATTTATTTATAAGCCTAAACACAGAAGCCTAACTTAAAACATGACAAAATTTGGCGTCACATTTTTCTTTCTAAAAGGACAATTTTATTTAGCAACAGACCCAATAATATACTTACAAAATGTTGCTTAATAGACTGAAAACATCAAGAAAAACCACGAACAGACATTGAGCTCATTTGAGACATAAACAGAAAGGGGTGAAACACTCAGGACACACAATACGGCGCGCTTTTAGCCATGCATTTCATGAATAGCGCCAACGCTATTCTCTTACAGAAGTTGCACTAATAGGAAAACCACAGACATTTAAACACACACATTTTAACCCACCTATCAATACTCAGGACAGCCCACAGACTGTACTAGAACCAAACCATTTGTAAATACTAGTCGTAAGTTATATTTACAAGAAACGCTTCTCAATTGTGTTTTTTTTTTTTTTTAAAAGACTACGAAAATACACTCAATTCACTAGCTTTGGTTAGCAGAACACCAAACAAAATCGTTCTGCATATCTTCATTCATAAAAACTGCGCAGAACAAAGGATCCTTGTTTTGTATTATGTCATATTTTAATTCCTGGGGATACAAAATCACCAAGGAAGAAATATGTTTGTAAATCTAAACCTATTTAGATTTTCCCTTTAGGGAAGCCGGCTAATCCAAACGTGTACAAAGTTGGCCAACATAAAGCTCCAAATTTGCTAAAATCAGGCATCTTATAGCTCACTAATCTAGCTTCAAACTTCAAGGGGCTATCTCTATCGATACACTCGTAAATATACAAGACCCTCGGTTTTTGAAAATTGCAATCTTCAAATAAAACTAAGGACCAAACAAACTAAGAACCAATCAAACTAAGACTCAAAGGAACCAAGGAACCAAAGAACAAACGACTGGGAGCGACCCACTTATACTTAACTCTTACTTTTACTAATCAAAAGGTTATCCAAATTCTATCTGTCAAGTTCTACATGACCTAACGGTCTTTTAGAATACTCACGCCAAAAAGGTTCTCAGTCAGGAGTGACGTCATGTGGAGGATCAAAAATCAGGAAGATCAGAAATGTACTGGGCTGCAGAAACAAAGAATCTCCAGAATCCTTGTGCACAGAGTACCTCCTTAGTAGAATCTTGTTCTGTCCTCCTCAGTAGACTTCAGTCTCCTGACAAGATCTCCCACAGAAAGCCACTTCTCTGATGAGGCCCCGCGTTGGCTGCGCCATTTGAAGTAAATCTAATCTTCAACTCAGGGATCTTATTAATATAAAGAACTTTACAGAAGCTGAAATATGAAAAGACATCTTTATTAAACTTACATAAGTGAGGCCACGTCACACAGAAGCCGTAGCAACTGTATGAGGCAGTCTGAGGAATACAAAGAACAGAGGCCTTTTATATGCTCTCAGGGTTACAAACTTCAGAATACAAGTAAGGGGCAGTCCTAGCTTGTGCAAGCATGCAAAATACCTAACATTCCTTCTTTACAGTTTACCATTCAGATATTTACAACATTGAAAAAGCAGAGTCATGATGACAAGCCCATTTTCAGTTTGTCCATCCCAAGACCAATTTCCCGGCAAGGCCCGACATTCTCATCAGATATCAGATGGACCCCTAATAAAATCGGGCACCTCCTCCTCGTAAAGCAAGTCATAAAGAAAGAAACATAGACAGGTGTGTGAGAGATTAGGAGTGGTTTGAATGTGATGAAAGGTTTATGGTTTGCTGTGCCTTGATACTAATCTTGATCGGTCACTGGGAAAGGAACTGGTCGAACAGGTTTGGCTTCAGGCAGTGGAGTCAGCTTGCCCAGGTCACACAAAAGTCAACAAAGGTGTACGTGTCCTTCAGACTCGTTTTGGCCTTAGTTATCAGCCTTTGTGAGGGCAACCACTTAAAATGGCTGCCATGCACAAAATGGAACCCGAGGGTTCAGGACGAAATCCCTGATTTGAAGGTGATCCAGCCATTCGAACACGCCGAAATTGCCTGGATATAGTATGTTCGTCATTGTCGTTCTGCTGATACCAAAATCGTCATGATTCGACGATGCTTATGACACGAAGCCAAAATTTCAAGTACTACATTGTGACTGAGGTATATGTCTTCTTGTATATGTATTCTCACATGTGTTATGCATCTGAAGTTGGTAGCTTAAAAAGTGGGTAGCTTTTCTATAGGTGGTTAAATGTTCTCAGTTCTGCTCTGTCATTCAGTTGCACAGGCAGACATGTCTTAGGTGTTATAGAGCCCCTCAAATATACTATTGAATACCCATGTACCCTATATTATGAGCAGAAAGAAATACATACACCTTTTTGTGCACATATTTACAGAGTATGCTGTTTGAAACACAGGTATTCAAGTATTTCTATTTTTATTTTTATGTAACATGCCACTCGGTAAAAGCAGAGACACGCATGCATAACTTCACAAACTTGGTCAGACTTACAACAGTGATATGCTTAGGATTGCGGTTTTATATTTGATAGGTAGGCCTAACATTCTGAGCAGCCAATTAATAGTGAACCTTCAAGAGAAAAGTGAGGTTTAATCTTGGGAGAAGGATTAGTGATTAGGCTACTTTGTATGAGTCTGTTGTAAGGTACAGTCAAAGTAGGCCTCTTTCTGCACCTCTGTTGGTTCTTTCTGCACTTCTCTTGCTTCTTTCTGCACCTTTCTTCCTCTTTCTGGACTTCTGTTGCCTCTCTCTGTACTTCTCTTGCTTCTTTCTACGCCTTTCTTCATCTTTCTGCACATGTCCTACCTATGTAGGCATATTTAGAAATTAGCATTTAAAAAACCTTAAAAATTCACTGAAAAAACCAGAGGTTTTTGGGACGTTATAGTTAGAAATTAGCATTTAAAAAACCTTGGAAATTCACTGGAAAAAACCACAGGTTTCAGGGACGTTATAGTTAGTTGGAAATTTCACTCGTCCAAAACCAGAGAATCGGACTTTATAGTTAGTTGAGCTAACTAGAACTCGCGCCCCCGCAATGCACTGCTGATGACATCACATATTACATCACTCATGACATGGTCAGTGACATCACTCATGACATCACTGATGACATCTCAAATGACATATCTCATGACATCACTGATGACATCATCCACTTAATATCTGACACACCTCCTCACACCCTAATATAACCTTTCATACACCCACTCTAAAATACAGACTACCATTCTCGAAACCATAGACACACCAATACCAATTAGTACATACCCACTCACTGATTCATAGATCTACACACATCCACTCACTCACTGATACGGTCACTCATACACACAGTCACTCATCAATACAGTCGCTGTTATATGCACTCATACACTCATACACCCATACAGACACTCACATACTGCCACTCATCCACAGAGATACTCACACACCTAGTCAGTCACCGAAAGACTCAATCACACTGCCATTTACTCACCAATACAGTTATACACACACCACCTCACTTATTCATACAGATACTAACACATACTTACTCTCTTATACAATCACTGACACAAGCACACACTCATCCATACAGCCACTCTCACAATCACTCACTCTCACATATAGTCACTTATATACTCCAACATTCACATATACTGCCTTTCACATATGTAGTTACTCACACATATACCACATATACCAGAGACATCCATTCACTTACCAACACAGCCATACACACACTCACTCACCAATACAGCCCCTCGCAGATGCACTCATGAACCCATACACCCACTGAATCACCCACTCACACATCCATGGAGGGAGTCACACACACCCCCACCCACCCACACAGACACTCAGGCACCCATACAGGTAATCAGACAACCAATCATTAACCCATATAGACACTCATGTAGCTACTCACCAACCCATGCAGCCACTTACACACCAACTGACAGACTGATACAGACATTCATACAGATTAGTCATTCAGCCATGCATTCACTAAGACACGTTTAATCTCTCACTTAAACAGTCAGTCATGCACCCACTAAATCACCCATTCAGACACTCATACACCCACTCATTCTTCAATACACCTTTGCGTATCTATAATTAACATTCCTAAACTTTTCAAAATTACACAGTCTCTGGATGATGTCATCAATGATTTCATCAGTGATGTCATTTGAGATGTCATCAGTGATGTCACTGACCATGTCATGAGTGATGTAATATGTGACGTCATCAGCAGTGCACTGCAGGGGCGTGAGTTATAGTTAGCTCAACTAACTACAACGGACGAATTTCTCTGGTTTTGTATGAGTGAAATGTCCAACTAACTATAAAGTCCCTGAAACCTGTGGTTTTTTCAGTGAATTTCTAGGGTTTTTTAATTGCTAATTTCTAACTATAATGTCCCTGAAACCTATGGTTTTTTCAGTGAATATATATATATATATATATATATATATATATATATATATATATATATATATATATATATATATACACATACCAATATATAAATTACCTTTGCTTGCAAAGAGGGTCTTACTGCCCTGATTTACTCATACCACTGGAAAAATCGTACCTTGATCAGGTCCAGAGCTGTTTGGAAGTGGGACTGCTGCATGGTCAAAGGAAGAAAAAGAAAAGGATAAATATTGGTGACTTGTTTCCAACATCCGAGAAGTAGGATACTTGATGATTAATATGAAGAAAGCCAGTGAACTGAAGTGAAAGCAGCATTGGATTTTGATGCATAGGATCCGAAATTGGAAACTGAGGTGAAAATATCTCTAGGAGAAATAAAAGTGTGTGCTTTTGCAGCTCAAGAGCGTGAGATTTTCCAACCATCTCTGGACCTATGTGTTGACCTGTGTTTCAAATTTGACATTGATATTTTCCTGTTTGTCCACTTGGTAGGAATACTCTGACCCCTCTTAGGGAGGTTCTGCAGGGACCCTGCCTGGGGAAAAAAAGCTTTTTTTCCCCCTCCTGAACTCTTTTGACCCCGGGGACCACCACCTCCCTGGGGCTTTGTTTTCAATTTGGACGGGGGCGTACGGACCCCTTTCCTGGGGCGGGTTCAAGCCCCGGGGACCACCACCTCCCTGAGGCTAAATTAAAAACAGTGGGGGGGCACACAGACCCTTAGGACCACCACTTCCCTGGGGCCTAAAATGTAATTAAAACTGAGAGGGGACCACGTGGCCTCCCTCCCGGGCCAAATACGACCCCAGGAACCACCATCTCCCCAGGGCTGACCCATGCTCCCACTTCCCCGCATCGACAATATATGTTAGAAGGACACATGAAATAAACACAACGCAGGTGAAAGGTTGGAGACAGTTTATTGTCTCATAAACAGAAGGAATCCACGACCATGTCCTCGTCCGTCCGGAGCAATGGTCAGAGTGAAACTCAAACCACAACTCCCAATAATTTTCTCTTGTGATTATTCCATTGAACCCTGAAAGCCTTTATAATAGAATAGATGTTTATGCAGACACGTGACTATGGAGAGAGGGTGGTACATAAAGGTACATAATGGTCTGTTCCATTGTGAACTAACGGAAGAGCTATTGGGTTCATATGGAATTCCTGAACCTTAAATGCCTAATTTGAAAGCAGATAAATGGTGAAGGCTATTGAGCGAAGCACTTGAGCTAGGATGTACAATGGTAAATAGTAGGACCAAAAGTGATACTCTTGTGGTACACATGCATAAAACTCCAAGAGAGGATCCGGTTGTCAACCACATTTTTATGTCTGTAAATTAGTTTTTTTTGTAAGTGATAAAGTATAAGCCCCATGGATCTAACTGATCATAATTCATGATGGTAATGGTAATATTGCAAGAAACTTTGGAACTGGATTGTTCCAAAGTATTTACAGAGGAAGGACTTAAATAAATTAAAAATGTGTTGGTCATTACAGGTGAATATAAATGTATACTCTGATAAAATTCCATTAACAAGATGTGTCGATCTTTTTCAAGGTATCAATGCGTTAAAAAAACTATGAAAGATTAGTTATAAATATAGTTACCAATAAGGTGGGTAAACCAAATTTCAGACAGTCAGAACAAGGACGAAAGATGTACTGCTGAAGGAAGATTGTGGTGTAGGTCTTTAAACAAACTAATCCAAGAACAATATTGTAATTTCTGTACAGCCAGAAGTAAGCAAATTGTTTACCTCAGAAGAAACTTAAACAGACTGAGACAAAAAGGCTAGAGAGGTCCGAGAGGCCCAAATATGGTCTTCCTTGACAGAATCTGCATTTTCACGAAATGTAAGGGAGTTCTGCAGAATGGTAGCTAGATTCCCCAGCGCAATAATGCAAAACAAATTCAGCACACAAGCTAAAGGATAGTTCAATCGACTGTGTTTTCAGTGTGAGCTGCTTTAATGGAGTCACTGAGGTTTCAGAAAGTGAACTGGTCTACCTCGTCTCCATTCTCATTTCCCCACTTTCTCCTCTAACGATCAAAACATTATAAAGCATACTACATCAACAAGAGCAAGGTCCTGATGGAGTTCCAATAGTGGTTCTGAATGAAAACACCGATTTTTGTGGTAGATACTTAGAACCCCTTTCACCTGCCTGTTACCATTACTATAACATTTCTGAAATCTGGAAAGATTATTCTCCTTATAAATAAGAAGGAGACCCAATTGAATCCTCAAAATTACAAACACATTGCTCCTTTGGATGTAATCGGTAAATTATTTGCAGCCTCAGTTTTAGAGCATCTGAGTGGATGAAACCTTGGAGCAAATAGTGTGTATTTCAAATTTATCTATGGTAGACAGGGTTTCAGCATTACAATTAACTGCAGACAAATATGCAGTAAGATGTGTCTGCCAGTATTTGCTACATTTGTAGATTTTTCAGTAACCTCAGACAAGGTAGATAGCCCACAGTGTGGCATAAAATGCCTACTCTGGAAATTCCTTCTTGACTATTGAGAATTTCATGCACCCTCTCTTCTGGAAAGTGGGCCAGAGTTCTCATGGGGTCAACTATGGGCACCATAGGGAAAATACCATGAGTAAATGGATCGAAAAAAGGTTAACGTTTAGCACCTTTAGTATTTGCTCTTTATATTTAGAATTCACAATCTAGGAGCATATTTGCAATGAATTGGAGTAGAGCAGTGCTGAAAGTCTTTTTACGGTGCTGCCCTATGCCAATTCGAAAGGGTAGGAATGCACCATATTTACAAGATATGGTGCATATTAGTCCTTTTAGCCAGCTCCGGCGCACAATTAGCAGCCATGCGACAACACAGGCACCCTTGCAACATGATGCAAGAGTGTCTGTGTTGTTGGCATGATTGTTTTTGTGCAGGAAGGAACACCTTCCTGCACAAAAACAATCACAAGAGGAGTTTTCCTTGTACCATGTGTGCTGCAGTATGCAGTACAGGTGGAAAGAGGAAAAAACGAGGAGAAATGTAGACATTTCTCCTCATTACACCTGCTCTAGGGAGGTGCAAGGTTTTGGAGCTGCACCAGGTTTAAGAGACATTGTAAATCTGGGGTAGCATCAAAGTTTATGGCTGTTGCTTGGGGACACCCACAGCAACACCCACGGGAAGGCCTCTATGACGCAGAGTAAGGCAAGGCAGCGATTTGCACTGCTTTGCCTTACTCCACATCTACAAGGCCATGAAAAGCCACGCAGGGACAGGGTGGCTTTACTTGGCCTTGTACATATGGCTAAGCCCTGTGCGCCGTCAGAGAATCACAAAAAGTGACGTTCCAGCGGCGCACAGGGCCTGTAAATAATCCCAAAAGTTTCTAAGTTTCCCCATAAATGTAAATATTCTTTTACATGCAGACGATGCAGAATTAGTATATTTGACTCTAGTGAGGCTACATAAAGCTCTCTGCTCCTTATGTCATTACTCACACTCTCATTTTCTAAAAACTAATATGGAAAAATAAAAAATGGTGGTGTTTAGTAAACCAGTAGGAATAGAGGTAACTACTATTGGTATTTGGATAATGTTAAATTAGAACGCGTGTCTTCATACAGATACCTCGGATTTGTAATATCTCAAAATCTGCACGCCTTTTGCACCCCTTCGCACATCTTCATATCTCGCTCTCAAAGGCTTTTCCACCTCACCCTCTTTTCAGTGTTCAATGCTTACAATAAAAAACACTTTGAAATTGTATTCACTGTCTACAATGCCAAGATTCCACCAACAACATTATGGCATCAAATGTGTACAATATAAAAACATAGCATTTCTCGAAAGAGTGGAGGGTACAATTAAAAAAAACTCTATGGGGCATATTACCAAGGAAGTGGCAGAGAGAGACGTTAGCCGTCTTGGCTTAACGCCTCTCTCCGCCACTTCGGAAACGCCAATCTGCACCATATTAACAAGGATATGGTGCAGCCTGGCGTTTCCCCCTGCGATGGCGCTAAGTTACACAACTTAACGCCAGCGCAGGCACCCTTGCACCAGAGTGCAAGGGTGTCTGCGAGCAGGGAGGTTTGTTTATGTGTAGGAGGAGTTCCTTCCTGCACATAAACAAGCCTAAAATGCCATTTTGTAACTTTCATGTGTGCTGCTTTGTGCAGCACACATGGAAGTTACAAAATGGCATTTTGAAAAACGGTTTGTTCATGTAGAGGAAGGGACACCTTCCTGGACATGAACAAACCATGACATTTTGCTTTCTCCATGTGTGCTGCACAAGGCAGCACCTATGGAAAAAGCAAAAACGAGGAGAAATAAAGCATTTCTCCTCGTTTCCCCACCTTAAGACCAGGATTTTTCTGGTCTTAAGTTCGGCGCTGCCACCTATTATCGCCAAACTTGATAATAGGTGGCAGCGTCGACTTCAATGGAACGCCCATCGCAACACCCACTGCACGCCCCCTTTCACGCTAAGTTTAGCGTGAAAGGGGCCCTATTATCAAGGCAGCGTTAAGCCACTTAACGTGGCTTTAAGCCACGTTAAGTGGCTTAACGCTGCCTTGATAATAGGGCGCTGACCCTATCACCACCAAAACGTCACAAAAAGTGACGTTGTGGTGGCGATAGGGGCTTGATAATATGCCCCCATAAGTGGTTCGTAAAAGTCCACGCAATCAAGCTTTACGACTAGAACTAGGAGGCATATTATCAAGGGCTCTATCGCCGCTTTAGCAGGACTTTTTCCCGCTAAAGAGGCGATAATGCAAACGCCCTATTAGCAAGCTGTCGCTAACTGCTGTTAGCGACAGCTTCTAGGCGCTAGCGACCGGGTTGGGTGCCGCTTTGCATGCCAGCGATATTTATCGCTAATGGCATGCAAAGTAGGCGTTCCTAACCTAAAAGCGACTGGAAACAGTCGCTAAGGTCGCTATCGCCTATTAGCGAGGCAGGGGAGGTGATTAACGAACCAGCGCTAAACACGTTTAGCGCTGGTTTGTTAACGCCTGGTCTAAACCTGACTTAGCCATGTAATCCAATGGGAGGTGGATTACATGGCTAAATCCCCTCACCCTATCGCCAAGCTAACACTGGTCACAGTGTGAATATCGCTTGTTTTCAAGCGATATTCACACCGTTCTCCAGGGTTTCTATCGCTTTGGAGATAAGCGTTGCTGATAGCACGCTATCTCCGCGATAGAAACCTGCGATAGCCGGCGATAATTATCCTAGCGCTAACTGCGCTTAGCGATAATTATCGCCGGTTATTGCTAATAGGCCCCTAGGTCATATGGCTGTAGTTTTAAAGCATATGGGGCCTTGATAGGGAGACCGTTTAAAATATCCAAAGCATCACCCACTTTTTTTCAAAAGTCCATCAAATATAAATAATGGCTGGATAACAATAAAAACTGTACCTTACATTATAGTTTTTCTTTTACTTTAAATAAGTTTGGGTTAAATCTCAGTTCGAATTTATCTTCTCTTTGACTAATAATAAACTGTACGAGTTAAGGAAAAAAATATTAGACAAGTTGGATTATGAGGAAGCTTAACCTACACCTGAAGTTCAACAAGAGCAGATGTGCAGACATGTACAAAATAAAACGACCCAAACTTACTTGTCATTGCTCAATGACTAATAGTCTTTATTTCAAATACTAATTTGGCGAAATGGTACTCTAATCGTGAACAGAATATGTTTTGTTATCTGTGAAATTTAGCTTCACAAGTTCTGAAACATGTTTTGTCTGGCCAGCATTTTTGCATTTCAGAAATTGTTTCTTAGGAAGGATGTTTATTTTGAACAATATATGAAATGCTAAAGAAGCTTTGAGTTTTATTGGTAATCCGAGGACAGTAAGAGATATCTACAGGATATATGGGTTTAAAAAAAAAATTGTTTTGATATATTGAATGAGTTTGTTTGTTCACCGAATTATGAAACAAAATAAACGTGAACTATTGGAGATCTATCGATCCCAGTGGTAGAAAGTAGAGGTTCTGTAATTCTGAGTGACAAATAGTTCACCATAAAGAGCAAAAGTGCCCGGACATTCAACAATGGGGCTTATTTACAAGCCCCTTGCGCACCCGGTGCGTCACTTTTAATATTGGAAAAAGTGACGTGCCGGCGGCGCAAGGGACTTGTAAATAAGCCCCAATGTTTTCTAAATAATACAGCAGGTCTGTGGCAATCTACCTCAGAGCCAGTCATGCACTTCCCATGCTGTCTGGCACATTATACTTTTAAGAAGTAATCATTGGCTTTAGAGATTATTGTTCAAATGACTTATCACACAGTATTTGACTTCATTTTGTCGGGTACTTTAAAACATTCAGGACGATGAGTCCCCTTATTTCTTCAAAACAATATTGTTTTATTCTACATACATACAGAAACTTCGCCCTGTGTTAAACATCTAGCAAACACTGGATAATTAAAGCAGTGGTGGTCGACTTTATGAATAAAAAGGCAAATAATAATGTTGTTCATGATATTTGGTTCCAGTTTGGGGTACAGCATTTACCTGCCCCCATAAAATTGTGCCGAAGCAGTCTCCTTCACCTGTGCAGAGGCACGGGCTGCTGGACAATTAGAGGCTGTACATTCATTGACCACCCCGAGGCCATTGGAAGTCATAAAGGGCCTGATGTACAAAACACTGGTCGCAAAATACTGGTTTCAATTTGCGATCAGTATTTGGCTACCAGTGTGGAACTTTGTGAACCAACCTATGCACTATTCGGTCAGTTTGCAAAACTTCCATTTGGAGCATCTCCTACATCTTCTAAAGAATCGCTATTTGGAAGGGGTGCCTACATGAAGTCCCTTCCAAATAGCGAATGTTTCTGCAGTTGCAAACCAATTTTAGAAGTCTGAAACATTTAGGGGCAGATTTACAAGCCCCTTGCGCCACTTTTGCGTCACTTTTCCCATGTTAAAAGTGACGCAAAAGTGGCGCAAGGGGCTTGTAAATATGCCCCTTACTGTCTCTTGAAATGGAGTTTGTACTTTGTATGTTTCAAGGTCTCAATCAATCAGAATCACTATTTGCAAGTGTAACAAGAGGTTTGTGCATCAAGCCACAAGGGGAAGTATTTACAATACCTCTGATTTGCGCACCTTATCAAATTAGTTGGCAGTTGATCAAAACAGGGCCTTATCTTCCTCCACCGCTCGGGTACAATACTGCTGTCTCCCACTATTGTTTATTAATATCAGCTCTCAGAAACTACCTACATTCACTTCTCAGGACCCAAAACAAATGGGTAATTACAGTTGGAGAGAAGGCAGCAAAGATGTGTCTATACAGAGCTGTTAGTCACCATGCACACTTGCAACACATTTGCTTGACTGGATTATTCCTCAGCAGTCCATACCGCAATGTGTTATTGTGAGAGAATGTCTATGTCTAATTAAATGATCTCCTATATTGGTTTATAACATTGATGCTTCAATGTGTTTTGCATTAGTTAACTATGTTTAAAGCCATACCCTCTTCAGTTTATTGAATAGCTACATTTACATTAGGCCCTAAAGAAATTTCAGTTATTCTGATTCACCCTTACTCATCCCAATACTTACTCCATGAGCAAATGTGCCCATTGGTCATACTCCTTCCACAGTTTTGAAAGCTATCTTCTATTTCCATTCAAGGGACCAAGAACATACCCATAATAACTCTTACCTCCCACCGTACTTCTTGTTCCTAACCCAGCCTACCTAATAATAAGACTGACGAAGGAGACAGAGTTGGAGGAAAGGTGCATAAGTATTGGGTCAAGTAGAGAAGAATCAGAGTAGTGAAGATTACAGGTTAGTAATCTGAACATTACCTTCTCTTCCTTGACCCACTACTTATTCCATGAGGTCTGCTGCAAGCAAAGATCCTCCATCATCAGAAACAAAGAGGTAAACCACAACAGAACAAAGAATGTATTGCTTTCCACAGCCAACCTAAACATCCTTAAATTCAGGTTTCTATCGTAAGGTAAACACACCTTAAAGAGACATAGATTTTAACAAAATCTGTGATCCACAAGCCAAGTCTGAACTCTGGGCCACATTTAACCTGTAATGCACAATAAATGTTGATGAGGAGGACCAGGTTGCAGCTTTACAAATGTTCTTATAGAAACCGCTGCATATTCTACCTATGACACTGTCATACCCATTTGTTGATAGGACCTTGATGAGCTTTGGGATTTCCTTACCAAGGTTTTGATGCTAGGCCAAAGAAATGACCTGCCCAATCAACCTGGCTAAGGAGGAAGAAGACGGTTTATGACCGCTCCTGATTGGTCCAAAATTGACAAAAAGAGAAGAAGACATTCTGTAGTCAACAGATCTGTGCAGATAAATCTTCACTGCTCTTACCACATCTAAGAGGCATATACGAGTATCAGACTCACTCTCAGCCTCTTGCAAAGCAGGGTGCACAACATCCCGATCCCTATGGAAACCAGTGTTAACCCTAGGGCAAAATTTGTGATCAAGAGAGAGAACAGTATACGATTGTCGAACACCTTCAAGTACGGGTGGAGAGAGACCATAGAATCTAGTTCCCCAAACACCTAGCTGTGGTAATAGCATAAGAAAAACAACCTTTAAATTTAAATTCCTTTCTGATTTAGTCTCAAGTGGTTTGATGGGAGGACCCTGTAGTACAGAGTACCAATGATAAATCCCAAGGGGGAAACGTTTGTGAACTCTAGGTCTTTGTAAGACAAACCCCCTTACTAATTTAGATACACGAGGCTCTGTGGGGCTCCAGTCATTCCAGGGAGATCTAAATGCTCTGATTGCCACAAACTGCAATCTGAGAGTGTAAACAGACAATACCTTGTCAAATCCCTCTTGCAGGTATTGGATAATATTGGGACTATTAGCTGTGATAGGAGAAAGATTTCTATCTCTACATGAGACGACAAAGGAAGCCCAGTGCTGACTATATGCCCTGTTGGTGGACGATTGTCTAGAAGCATGTAGAGAGGTTGAAATGGCAAGATACATTTCTTTCTTTCTTCTTGTATCCCTTCCTCTCAATCCCTACACCAATAGTTTTAGATGAGCCAAAGTCTGAGGGAGTTAAAGAGGTTAAGATAGGGGCGAAGGGGGTATCAGAAGAATCCACTCTGGTTCTATCTGCAGGTGTCTTAGCAGAGGACATTAATGTCTTCTTGTCCAGAAGGGTGAAACCATTATCAGCTCCACTGATTCCCTCTGAATCCTTGCTAGGACCCTGGGGCTTCGAGGGATAGGAGGAAACACATAAATAAGTCCCCTGGGCAAGGAGTGGTCAAGGCATGAGAAAAGAATTGGACCCCTCTCCAAACAGCTGTTAGCTCCTTCCTGTTGGAGGATCCACCCAAAGACCATGATTAGCCTGGTCATCTAACACTACTCCCCAACCCAAGCTGCTATCATCTGTAGTGAGGCTCAATAGGCTGGGGTAAGAAAATGCAGTCCCTTTGTCTAAGGTATCTGGTAAGGTCCACCAGAGAATGTTTGCTTGGGGTTAGTGAGTGACCGGAATCCGGACTTCGTTGTCCTGGTGTAATGGAAGCCAATGGTCTAGGATGTGAGACATCAACAGTCCTATGTAACATCTAGACCATGGTATTATATTTAGCATTACCGGCTGAAGATAGAACAAATGCAAATAATAGGCGCAATGAGTGCCTTCCATCATACCAGTGAGGCAATAGAAAAATATCAAGAGTAATCTGTAACACTTACCATATTCCCCAGAATATATAACCACTCTCTCACTGATGCTTTTGCTCTCGAGAGTAATTTCTGCAACAAGATTTTGACCATGAGCTTTCTGGATTCTGGCAGAGGGACAAGACCCTGGCCTGTGTCAAAAATTGCACCCTATACTCCAGCTTCTGAGATGGCTTGAGAAGGGATTTGAACCAGTTAATTAGAAACCCAAAGTTCTGGAGAGTATGTAACATCAGGGATGTATGTGTCACTGACTGGCTAAGGGAGGGGACCTGGATCAGATATATAAAATTAAATATAAACAAATCAGAAACATACCTTAGAGGGGCAACAGCACCCAGGATTCAGAAGATGTGATGCAAAGCCCCTAGAAAACAGCCCAAAACCCCTCTGGAAGGGCTAGGGCACAAAAAGGAACAGGAACAGTGTTGCCAGATTTTGAGACCTGTCCTCAGCCCAAAGCTGTCCAAGTACAAGCCCAAATTCAGCCCAACACTGAGCAGTATCAGCCCAAACACCAGCCCAAGGATGAAACTCTCAAATTTTACAAAAATAGCCTTTAATAAACATTTTAAAGTTACTTCTATAGTCTATTTAATATACCTATATTAGAAGGAGGAACACTGGACAACAATGGGCTTCTGAGATCATGCCTAAATACTATTAAAACCCTCATTTTGATAACCAGTCCCCACTGTGACCTTCTAATCGGCACTTCTGTCACCACAAATACAAACTCAAGCCTGGTACTCCTGAATTTATTCTACATGAGCAGATTATAATTAGCCTTCCTGAAATCTAAGAACTGGAATGTCAAAGCTATTTCAGCAGACTGGCTCCATAACATTGAATGGATCTTGCTGAGGTAGCACCACACAATGATACGTGTATTAGGAAACACCCTTGTGTTAAAGTATTTCGAGTACGGCTTGTCTGGCAAGGTTTACATTCTATGTATTTGCCTGAAAAAATTCAAAACAAAAGCTTCTTTTACAAAGAATTCATGACAGTTTGGGACAACAATAAAAATAAACATTGCGGCAGACATTTAACAAGTGTGCTTAAATATGAAGCGACAGTGTGAAAACTTAAAAGAGTCCTGTTTAACAGCTTCTAGGGTCACCACAGTAAGATGAGAGGCCAGAAAAGAGATATTCACTTACTGTGACCAATTCCCTTCCCTGCCTTCCACTTCAAAGTGTTTCACCATGACCACATAATTTGGCACTAAAAGTAATACAGTACTTGTGTTGTGGCCTTCATGTTGTAGCACCAACTAGACAAAAGCTCCTGGTCTTGGCACAAAGCAGATGTGTTCGTTTGGGGTCTAAAAGACCCCTTTTCCAAGAACTTTTAGCAACACTTTCCCCTCGACATCTGAACACTGATGCTCTCTCAGCTCTGTTGACACTGTCATCACTCCTCTTGCCCCATCCCAATCCAGTCCCCTTCATCATTCGGGCTGTCCAGCTATCATAACACTGCTGACCAGGGCAATCTCATGAGCCTGTGCAGCTGTTTTATGCCAATCGCCCACAGTGAACTTTACATGGGGTGGGTCCTCAAACTGACTTTGAAATGGCTGCCTATATTCATGTAGTTAACTTTAAAGGCAAAAGCACTTATCAATTTCTCAGCAATGACTGTAAACACCCCAAGGCAATTCATGCCAGCAAAGCAGTCCCTGTTTACGTTTCACTTGCTTTACTTCATCCCCAAGAATATTTGCTTTTTCTAGATGTGGGTTTCTGCTGTTTTACTTCATTGCAACATATGGCTACATTATAGTACATGCTATGAACTGTTTACTTTCAGAGCAGCAACCTGTAGGGGGTTTCTTATTCTCACTTCCATCTGGGCCCAAAGCAAAGACCTCAGTTAAAGGGCTACCAGCCCTCCTTTTGTTGGAGTCCCATCCTGGTCTGAGTGCTATCTCGAGCCTAACACCAAGATATCTCTGTAATGGAGGGAAACAAAGACACTAAGCTTGTTATCACTTCAAAAGTTCTTAAACAACACTATGATTTAGAGGCACATTTTTGACTTTGTTCATCATGTCTGTAAGAGATATGCATACACTGTAAGAATGCCAGATGTATGTCTGTATGAGTAATAAGACTAATGATGTAAATACCACTTACTAATTTAGTTTTTTATTCAATTTCTTTTATTGCGCTTTTAATCCTAATGTATGGTGTCAGAGTGCTTTGCAACACATAAACAAATTATACAGAAAGAATGAATCATACAAGTGTGTAAAACAACATACATGGGATTTTTATGTAAGGCAATCAGTGCTACAAGGTGTAGGAGTCACATATCATGCATACTTGTAGGCATTATATGTAAGAGTACTTGATCTGAAGAAACACAAAGTTGGAATTTACAACATAATGCAGTGGTTGCTTGTGCTGATAAGACTTTATGATTATCCAAATGAGTCTTTTTTTAGCAATGTGGGAATAACAAACTCTTGAGGGGGAAAAAAGGTCTAAAGCTATTCAGTTTGTATACAGCTCCTGGAAGACTGTTCTTTGTTCACTGTGTTATGTTTGAAGGATTTTAACTTATTAACTGCTAGTAACCAAAGGATCTCTGTGGCAAAACACAGCAAACCACTGAGTGATCAGTATACAATACAAATTTGGAATCTGCATGTTATAAGTAGGATTGCCATCTGGTTGGATTTGCACCAGCATTACCAGTAGTTTAAAGTCCAAGTCAGTAGAAAAATTAGCAAAATCTCTAAAAGCTAGTATTTTTCCCCTCATCAGTACATACTTTAAACAGTAACTGAAGTAATGTGAAAATATGTCAACATTTTCCCCCAGGAAAGGTGGCAAATGGTGCTTTACAGCAGCCACATTCAACCTCTGCGCTATTTTATAATGAGCCAAATCTGAGACTAGAAAAAACAAAGCTCTCTCCGTCCA
Organism: Calotriton arnoldi; assembly: GCA_963921515.1. Classification (NCBI taxonomy): domain Eukaryota; kingdom Metazoa; phylum Chordata; class Amphibia; order Caudata; family Salamandridae; genus Calotriton; species Calotriton arnoldi. The sequence continues at coordinate 785,834 of CAWUFW010008129.1, forward strand.
AAGTCTTATCTCCAGAATTAGCTCTCAGCATACCAGCAGGAATCACACCTCGCCAGTCAACAGAGACCAAACACCTTATCCAGTTACCAAAGCAAACACCCATCTCCAGTAACGTACCTGTCACCTGTTTCAGCCAGGCCCTTCTCCTCCAGTGACAGAGACCCCACTTCAATAACCAAGCCACACTTAATTCAATGAGAACCACACTCTCCTTCACTGACAGAAACATCACAGAAACATGTGTCAACATTGCCTGTCGCCTTCACAGACAAAACTCCCCCTAGAGTAACTCAGTCCGACTCCTTCAATTTCAAGACCACCAGCCTCTTCGTTAATTGTGCCTCTCCTTCCTTTACCCTCAGTGACAGACATTCTTACTTTAGTAACAAAGAACCCCTTTCACAAGTGAGAGCCAGATTTTCAGTGAGAGGAACTTCCATTGACGTCCAGTTAACAAACATCAGATCCTGTAGTGACAGTTCCCATCCCAGTGTGAGATACAAGGACCATCCCCATCCTCCAGTGAAATACCCAAGCCCCTTCTTCACGTATTCAATGAGAGCATCGTACCTCAAACAGTTCGTATGTTACTGAGAGTATTTACTGATGAGAGGCTAGACCTCTGCTCCGTGATATGCTAGTGCAGCCTCATGCAAACAGGAGGTAGCACTCCTCGTTATGTGCGGTGCCAACCACAAAACAAATATCACCTTACTGGTGCAAGTCATGGGTACCGCATCCCTCGGCCTGTAGATCCGTTGCTCCTCGGACTATGAAACAGGGCCAGATGGACGTGCTCTGTTTATGAGTGACCCAGGGCTCTTATCCTCCACTGGTTCCAAATTTTCCTCTATGTGATTGGTCGAGAGCACTGTAACTTTTGGACAGGCCTTGCTCGTTGTTGTTGTCCTTGGTCCAGTGTGGTCCTTGACCACATTGGTCCACACTCTCTTGTGGGCAGGCCAGCAGCATTCAGCAGGGCCGTCATTGGTAGCGCTGTGAATGATTGACAGCACTGCTCTGCTGAGTTCGAGAGCTGTGCAATAAATGATTGGCAGCGCCACCGCATTCTGAATTTTGCTCATACAGGGCATAATAAAACCAACATTTATGCAATCCGCAAAGAGAGTAATTTCCCCGCAGAAATGGGAAAAGTATCGCCCATTTGTGCAGGAAGAAGCCTAATCTGGCATCGCTGACCAGGAAGTATTGTGGGAGGTTAGAGGTTTTATGGGTATGTTCTCAATATCTTGTATGGAAATAGAAGACAACTTTTAAAACTGCGGAAGAAGTATGACAATGGGTACATTTGCTCATGGAGCAAATAGTAGGATGCGGAAGGTAACGCTGCCTCACATTTACAATTAATGCAAGGATACATTTTATGCCAAAATATAATGTTGGTTTTGCATTTTACTGTCATGTCTTTTAGGCTAGTCCTGTCATGTATGCCCCTTTTTACATACATTGTCGCATCCACACAACAAAAACGGTTCTAAACAAGTGACCTTTTACCTAGTAACTTGCTCCTGTGTCTTCAACAGCAGGCACTTAGTATTCTATCATAATCCCTGTACCTGACGTACATAAACATGTCCTCAGGCACTGCATAATTATTCTGTATAAGGGTCACCACTTTTTTCCTCCTTGGCCAACAGCCCACCGTGCATGATCGCATTTGTTTGGAAAAACATTTATGATTGTTTTCAAAACATTTATGATTGTTTTCAAAACATATTGATGCTAGAAGAAACCCTGGAGTGACCACTCTAGTATATAGACCCTCATTCCCCCCTACAAATTAGAGAATTCCTTCCACGCTGACACGGGGTCCTGCATGCTGAATCTTCGACACGCAGTGGTCTGACATCCCTTGCGGGGTGTCATCCTTGGAGCAGGGACGGGGTCCTTTATTCTCTACCATCAGGTGAGGGGGGTTGGTTCTTCACTAGGGGTTTCTTGGATATATATATATATATATATATATATATATATATATAGCTATAAACGTACATGCTACACCTACATATCTAGGCTAGGTACATCTAGGCAAATTACGTAGGGAGCGCATTCTAGGAGTATGCAAGTGCTACTGTCTTATCTGAACTGTATATGTTCTTCTTAGCACTATGGTAGAAATGTATCTACTGTTTTAGTACTTGCGATTTCTTTCGTATGCTTTTGTCTCCTGATTGTCGCAGCAAATATGTTTTACACAAGACTGACGCTGGACCAATAAATACTAATTGAAAACGTCCTAATCGCCATCTAGTGTATTTTCTGAGAATAAGTAAGCACGAGTGACTGAGTGAAAAATTCTGTACTGTTTTCCACGATCCCTGAGGAATCAGGGTTGCCAGAAACTACCTACACCACTGTAGGATACAGGGGGGTGGTAGTGGCACTGTAGAGCTGGCTGGTCTAACGGCTGACATATCCTGTGGGGGGTCCGGAAGCAGTTTGGACAACAAGCCCTCAGTTTAGGTCATCCAAAATGCGCAGGTCCTGGGGATTCCTAGGAACTACACGACATTATTCAATTGTGCATATTTTCACTGAAGTTTTACAAAACACATTTTTAACATCCTTCATGTAGACACAATTGGGTGCAACAATGGATGATTTTGTAGTAAGATATTGTTAGTATTTAATTTGCATTATAATGACTGCTTATCTAGTTCGTTCTCATCTACTTAATCAATGGAAAATAGTTTTCATGAAACAACATTTTTGAAAATACGGTTTGGGTCGCATGATGAATTTTTGTTTTCCTTTATCATTTTACTTACACCTGAGAGACTTTGGCATTAATTTTCCTTGCCTTAAGATATCTACAGGGATGTTTTATGAACATGGAAGTACTTTTTACATTTATGAATCTCTTCATTTGTACTGGCAATTGCCAAGAGACATAATTTTGAAATCTCAAACAGCACACCCTGCTGTTTTCTATTAATACCAAGGTTGTAGGATCTATTTTTGATTTTCCCCAAGTCAGAAGAGGGAGATTCTGCCTTGAGAACGCAGCACATTTTAAATATGCCTAAGTACCTGCAATTTTCCAGCAATTTCACTTGATTAAATTTCAGCAGCAAAGATTACATGAATTATCCTTTGCTTTAAAAATATTTAGTGCAGCTAAAATGGGGTTCCGAAGGAGCATGGAGACTTGCTAAAGGATTGAGATGTCTTGGTTAATCAGGGCTGTCAAGTCTAGTGTCCTTCGGGAGCCATATCCCCCTCAGCTTTGGGTTTTGTGCTCTGCCTGTTATAAAATGTGCGAGTCACAAGGTGACAGTCTACATAAGTCAAGCAAATGTGCAGCAAACGGAAATATCCATCACCCCAAGCATAAAAACCCAGAAACGTTACACATTAGTTGTTTTGAAACAATAGTTTTCCTTTCCCAAGTGTGTTTCTTTGAATATTTATTAATGAAGCTTGGATAACACATTGACACTTCAAGAAATTCAGGGTGGAATGTTAGAATAGTAAAGCAGGATGCACTTCCTACTACCACGGATAAGACATATAGGTCAGAGAAGATGTAGGGGCAGATTTACAAGAACTGACGCATCTCTGCATATCAGCAGCGATGCGTCAGTTAATCTGCGTCACGTAAAAAAACCCTTGCACCACCATGGATGCGTCACATTTACAATGCGGCGCGCCGTGGCGCAAGGATTGACAGATGCGTGATGCATCTGTCGGCGTAAAGGTAACGCAGTGTTGGAGTCGTGTCGCAAGCGCGACGCAACTCCAGCACTGCTCAGGGGCGGGCTATACTTGCTGTGCTGCGTCACTCCTTACGCCTGCTTCAAGCAGGCGTAAGGTTTTTGACGCAGCGGCATCGTAAAAGTGTTTCAGTGAAATCTTGTAGATTTCACTGTGTCACTTTTACGAGGCTTTCCTGCGTGGGAACGCCCACCCTGCATACATTATACCTGACCCAGGTATAATGTGAGGGGGCCTAACAACGTGACCCATCTCCCTAGATGCGTCACGTTGTAAATTTGTCTCAACGTGGCGCATTGTTTACGACGCCGCTGCATCACAGAAGTGACGCAACAGTGGCGTAAATGTGTCGCAGGGGGCTAGTAAATCTGCCCCGTAGTTTATGGTAAGCACATAAACACGTAGGTGCTTATTCACAAAGGCATTTTGGACTACTAAAGCCTGTCTCTTTTACCTACTCTTTCATGCCTTGGTGCATGGGCCTTAAAACATCTCAAATTTGACGAAAATGGGAATAATAAGAGTTTATTACTATGCATTTAGTACAAATAGAAAGGACTGTGCCCTCTTTACACTTTTACTGATAGGACTTTGGACGTTTTGGGGTGATTCACAAGGACATGTAAAGTACGTAAATGAGTGCTCCTGTAGTACTACTTCGCCTCCTTATAAATGCTTTTGTGAATCTGCCCCACTGTTGGAGGATTGGAAAACATAAAGCAGTGTTTGCTTAAATAAAGTACAAAACCTTAAATACTTAGGGGCATATTTACGAGCCCCTTTCTGTCGCTATTGGGGCCACAAATTAAAAATGAGATTTATGAAGCCACGCAAGGCCACCTTGTGTTGCCCTGAGTGGCTTCATAAATCTCGAGTAATGCAATGCAGCGCAAATCACTGCATTGCATTACTCTGTTATTAAACTAGTCTGCTAGAATGAGCGAAAAATGAAGAGTGGATTAGCATTGAGGAGTACCAATTTCTGAACAATAGGAATCCTAAAATTCCAGCATTTTACAGACTCCCGAAAATACATAAAAACCTTGCAGAACCACCCCTCAGACCCATAGTGGCATCCATTGATTCACAGCTAGAACCCCTGAGTAAATATGCAGATGTGTTCTTAAAGCCTCTTGTACAAAAACAAAAATCCTATATAAAAGACACAGCTGACATGATCAGCAAAATTGAAGGTCTTGACTTCAATAATCGAACGGAGTATATGGTGACCCTCGATATCGAGGCACTATATACGAATATACCCCAGCTAGACATCATCGAGGAAGTCAGACAGACCCTGGAAAAATCCATCATACCAGGGGCAAAAAAGGAGTTTATCCTAAAATGTGTGTCAGTGGTGCTCCTTGATAATATTTTCCTATTCAAGGAAGACCTGTATTTACAACTTAAAGGGACCAGCATGGGGGCCACTTGTGCCCCCAGTTTGGCATGCATTTATGTAGGAGCCTTTGAAGAAAAGCACATACATAATGAAATCTCCCCCTTTTATGAAAACGTCTACCACTGGTGTCGTTTTAATGACGACATCTTTTTCATCTGGCATGGCCCCAAAGAACAGCTTGATGAGTTTCTATCATGGCTCAATTTTGGTGATAATAACTTGAGATTTACAGCACATATCAGTAACGACAGTGTGAATTTTCTAGATATTACTATTAAGCATTATGAAGGACATCTGGAGGTAGAACTATTCACCAAGTCAACTGACAAAAATACTCACCTACATTATAGCAGTCACCACCTCAAAAGCCAGAAGGATAATATCCCTTTCGGGGAATTCCTGCGTCTCCGCAGAAATTGTACCTCATTAAAAGATTTCTATACCCACTCAGAGAGATTGAAGAAAAAACTTAAAGAAAGAGGATACCCAAAAAAAAAAAAAACCCATTCCTTCAAGAGGGCCAGATTCTATGATAGGGAGAGCCTCCTTAAGGGAGGGAGAAAACATAAATCTCAGGACAAATTAGTGTTGGTTAGCCAGTTTTCTGCTATAAGCAACAAACTAAGAACATTGTTAACCATAATTGGAAAATCCTCAATGATGGGGAGATAGAAAGGCTCCCAAAGCCCCTCTATGCATTTAGGAAAAACAGGAATTTAAGAAACACTCTTGTATTCACCTATAGAGAAGATCATAATGAAACATAAAGGACATGGGGAGGAGGGAAAGGCTTAGGTAACCACAGTTGTGGTAATTGTAGCACATGTGATCAGTGCACGGTGACAAAGGAAGTATCCCTCAATGGGGTCACGCATAAAATCGCTACCCTCAACAATTGCAGAAGCAAGAACATCATATATCTTTTATTATGTTCCTGCGGTTTAGGATACATAGGGGAGACAGGCAGAGAATTCAGGCAACGGTTATATGAACATAGATCTGCCATTAACACCAAGAAAGAAAATGCACCCCTGGTGAGTCATTGGACGGAAAAACAACACAGTTCAACAGAGATTAGATGGATAATTTTAGAAAAAATTAGAGATCAAAGAAGGGGTGACAACAAGGAGAACAGAAGAAAACTTAGGGAACAGTGGTTTATTATTAAATTTGACACCATCAAACGCGTCCTAAATAGCAGGGAAGATTGGGAAAAGTTCATTGTGGGATAAGACATGGGGGCGCAAGCGAAGTAAAGGACTTTAGACCTCCCTAACAAATAGGTTCATACCTGTACGCTGTAGAACATTGCCTTACAAAAATAAACCATCTAGAGTTGATGGCGTGTGCCTCATCATGTAGATCAAGAGGGGCGCTCCAGAGTACATCCACAAATTATGCAAAATTAGTGCCCAGCATATGAAAAACTGTAGACAGGAGGGCAGGGAGGGACTGGTGGCCTTCAAACCGTATGACATGTTATGTTATGTTATGTTACTTGGGTATTTGTTTAAGCGCACGTACACCAGCAGGTTTCTTGGCGCTGAGATTCCGAACAGAGACCTGCCAGACAAGGGAGCCACTAGTTATAAGCCAAAGTAAACAGCCATGTTTTGAGCTGTTTTCTGAACCGCATATAATCCGCCTCAAGCCTCAATGAAATGGGTAGAGAGTTCCAGAGCCTCGGACCCAGAAAGGAGAACCGAGTCCCACCGATGCGTTTGCGTTTGAATCTGGGAACCACCAAAAGATTCAAGTGCATAGATCTCAAGGTACGCAGGGGAGAGTACTTACTAATTGGTGAGGAGATAAAATTAGGTCCTGTTCCCTGAATAGGTCTACAGAGAATGCAACCAGTTTTAAACATAGCTCTCTGTTCCACTGGAAGCCAGTGGAGATCTTTTAACAGTGGGCTGATATGACATCATCTATCCTGAAGATGGATGATTCTAGCTGCTTGATTTTTGAATCATTTGAAGACGATGTTTCTGCTTTTGTGGGAGGTCAAGATAAAGCGCATTACCGTAATCAATCTTAGATAAAATAAGTGCAATCACTATTTGAGTACAGGCCTCTTTGCTGAAAAAACGTCTAATCTTGCGCAGCTTGCGAAGTTGGACAAAGCAGGAGGAGGTGACTGACCCAACCTGGGCAGTCGTGGAGAGACCTGAGTCAATGTGAAATCCCAGACTCTTTATCACTGGTTTGGGGAGTGGAATCGCCCCTAGTTCCAGAGGGCAATGAGAGGGTGTCCAGTAGCTGAACTTATTGCTGGGTATGATTATCTCAGTCTTGTCAGAATTTAGTTTTAATTGGTTATTATCCATCCAGTTTTTTATGTACAGCATGGAATTCTTAACAAAATCTTTGGATTCATTCCAGGGAGAAAATTAGCTGCATGTCATCAGCATAGTTAAAAATCTTTACCCCCATCTGCCGAAGGCTGGAGATCAAAGGCTGTATATATATATTAAAAAGAATTGGTGAAAGAGCGGAGCCCTGCGGGACACCACGGCTCATTTCTACCGTGTTGTATTTAAAAGGGGAAAGCCACTCAGACTGTTTACGATCCTCTAAAAAGGATCTGCACCAATCCAAAGCTGGTCCCCTGAGACCTGCTGCGGCTATACGATTCAACAGAATTTTATGGTTCACGGTGTCAAAAGCCGCAGATAGGTCAAGGAGGACCAGGGCCTGAGGACAGTCAATGTCCGCATGTCTTTTGAGGTCATCCATGACAGACAGAATCACCGATTCAGTGGAATGCCCGGGGCGAAAGTCCACCTGATGGGTATCCAGAAACATGGTTGCTTCTAAGAAAGTACTGAGACAAGTAGCTACATGAGCCTCCAGCAATTTAGCAGGAAAAGGGAGCAGCGATATTGGCCTACAGTTCTCCAACTTTTTCGGATCCATACCCTGCTCTTTTTGTATCGGGATGACCCCTGCTTCCTTAAAGACTAGCGGTACAGTGCCATGAGGCAGGTACAAATTAAGAAACTCCAAAATAGTATCAGGGAAGGCCTGATAAATTACCTTTAGTATATTAATAGGGCAGTCTTCCTTGGGGGAGCCTGATTTAATCTTCATAACAAGGTCTAAAAATAGTTTCCTGTCCAATTTTGGAAAAATATTAAGGGAAGAAAAATTGGAATAGGCCGGGCTGGCTTCTGTACTCGGGTTATTGGAAACAATGGAGTGTTGAATATTCCTAATTTTTGCAATGAAAAAAGAATTCAGATCGTTACAGAAATCCTGGGTAGCCGTGACAGACGGAGTCACACGGCTGGGATTTGATAGCTCTTTCACGACCTTAAAGATTTCTTTGGAGCTATTCTCCGAAGAGAGTACCTTATTCGTGAAGAAGGTTCTCTTAGCCTCCAATATGGCATTTTTATACATATGCAATTTTGAAGTATATGTCATTTTATCCCTCACTAGATACGATTTACGCCATTTCCGTTCAGCTTGGCGGACATGAAGTTTTTGAATTTTCAGTTCCTGAGTGAACCATTTAGATGCTTCGTGTTGCCTTAGGCGGGACGTTTTGGTCAGTGGGGGAGCATGAATATTAAAGGCTTTCATTTGCCAATTGGTGATCTCTTTTTCACAGCTATCTAACTCGCCTTCTAAGGCAGGCTGCTCACAGGATAATGTGTCAATGAGCGCCTTCAGGTTGGTACGATTCCAGTTTCTGAAGATGCTTTTTGACAGGAAGGGTGTTTCGACGGTGACAGATTAATCAGCGTAAAGCTGATAATAGAATGGTCTGACCATATACAAGGGTAAACAACCAGATTATTCAAAATAATATTGATGGACCATACTTGATCAAGAGTATGGCCTTTTAAATGCGTGGGAGAATGGATGTGTTGGGTGAGGTTTAGGCTAGTAAGGGACTCCGTGAGTTCCCTAGAAAGCGTTCCCTCATCTGTCTCATTAGCCCAATAGTTTAAATCTCCAGCGACCAAGACTTTATCGTAATCAGTAGTCAAGGTCGCGCTGTTGTTTGCTAAGACTTTCGGAAAGTCAGGCATCGCTGTAGGAGGTCTATACAATACCACACATATGAGTGTACTGTTGTGCAGATCCAGTTTGATAACTAAGTTATCAACTGCGGGAATTTCAAAATGGGGCAAGATGGTGAAAGAAAGATCTTTTTTGACAACCGCAGCCACTCCCCCCCCTCTTTTCCCTGAGGGTCTATTAGTTTGTGAGAAAGAATAATTATCGGGGAGTGCAGCTAGTATCTCAGGCGTAGATTCCTCTGTGAGCCACCGGCATTGATTAATAGCCTGTGCCGGCGTCAAGGGCTCTGCCCCCCTCCCAACTGAAATCAAGCCCTCCTATAGGTTAAGGGCAAGTACGGGGAGTGACCTAGTCACCAGCACGGAAGGTACATGCAATCAATTTCAAATTCAATTCAGTTCAACATGTAAGTTTAAAAAATACGGCGATAGTGCAAGTTTCTAAAAACAAAGTGCTCTGAGTAAAGTGGCTAGGATTCTAGGCAGAAGTCTCTATTTAGACGCGCGGTCGCGCCACCGGCATTGATTTATAGCCTGTGCCGGCGTCAATGGCTCCGCCCCCCTCCCAACTGAAATCAAGCCCTCCTATAGGTTAAGGGCAAGTACGGGGAGTGACCTAGTCACCAGCACGGAAGGTACATGCAATCAATTTCAAATTCAATTCAGTTCAACATGTAAGTTTAAAAAATACGGTGATAGTGCAAGTTTCTAAAAACAAAGTGCTTTGAGTAAAGTGGCTAGGATTCTAGGCAGAAGTCTCTATTTAGACGCGCGTTCGCGCCACCGGCATTGATTTATAGCCTGTGCCGGCGTCAAGGGCTCCGCCCCCTCCCAACTGAAATCAAGCCCTCCTATAGGTTAAGGGCAAGTATGGGGAGTGACCTAGTCACCAGCACGGAAGGTACATGCAATCAATTTCAAATTCAATTCAGTTCAACATGTAAGTTTAAAAAATACGGCGATAGTGCAAGTTTCTAAAAACAAAGAGCTCTGAGTAAAGTGGCTAGGATTCTAGGCAGAAGTCTCTATTTAGACTGTGAGACATGTTTCATCCTATTGCAGAAACGGTAGAAATGGTCTTTGTTAAATGCTGATATATAATAGAATCAAAAGGGAATTCCAAACAATCTAACTTTAGGTCTACCACTTTAAGATGGCTGCCGAAAACGGACCCCAGATAGGTATACAGAAGGCATTAGGTAATCGATGTGGCAGAAAAGAGTAGGAGGGGTAATTATAGGTGAAAACCCCCCTGAGAGGTAGATATTATCCCACAATAGAAACTAAGTATAAGAAATAGATTAAACAAGAACACTGCACGTTAGAACTAACCAACTCCAAGATGGCCGCCATACGTGCAGTCTAACAATCTTATGGAGAAGATGGGAAGATGTGTGAGAGTAGGCCTTCCGGGTCACGCAGGATTTAAATGCCGGGAAGGGCGCAGACCGGTTACCTACAATGAAATGGACGCAGATGCGCCGTGGTTAAGGTGAGTCCCTGTTAGGGAACTATTGTGCTACGTTAGGGCCGTCTTGGAGACCGTTACCCACTGCTTTTCTACTGCTTTATTGATGGTTGGTAGCCCACAACCTTGACAATAAAAGAGAGAGGGGGGTCTTATTTTTAAATAGCGCGTAACAACTGGGCAAGAAGAAACTCACAACAATGCATAATCTCGTACGCGTTCAGGGCAAATCCAACTCCCTAAAGATAGCGGCACTTAAAGTAGAAACGAGCTAGTGTCCGCACACTCCGTAGGTTTATGGCGGGGAGACACATCCAGAGGAAAGCGGTGAACCGTGGGGCACCAATGAACACCTTCAAGTAATTTTACCATCGTAGGAATAAATTTGTTTTAAAACTAGATCAGAGCCCAGTAGAAATTTATGTGCTAATATACTAATGAGTGGGAGATGTAATGGTTATATAATATATTGCAGATCAAGCACATAGCCCTGTAAGAGAAGTGGCACTCTTTACCGGTTTTCAAGTTGTATCCAATAAAAATGAGGCAAATCTGCTTTTTCTAGAAACTAATTTCCCCAAAAAAAACGACATTTGACTTTTGGGTGTGAGACTGCTAACAGGAACCAAAAGCTACTGCTCCATAGTATGAAGAGAACGTATACGATGAATAATTACTCCTCCCTCCAGACTGTAGCAGTGGTACAACAGCAGTGAAACAGGAGAAATACTTTCCCTGTATTAAGACAGGACATAATGTCCGCATTCACTCAAAAGTGATACTTAGGAGGTAAGATTTGTGAAATACATTCATAGGAGAAGTAAACTAAACGAAAAGTGGGGATGATAGAAACTTTAAAAACACCCTGTATATTTCTCCTCCTTTTACCACAGAACAATGATACAATATTCTCCCGAGTCGTGGTGAGGTTGTGGCCATATTGAAAAAAGCCATAGGCCACAGACTATTATTATTATACATCGGATACACATCACCAAGAGGGGTGAGTGCCATCCTTTTTAAACATATATAAGAATACATTTGAATGCATGGTGAGCGTGAATGAAAGGGAAAAGGTCTCCGCTATTACATAATAAGTAATCCTGGGTATTATGAAACCACCAAAAAAAAGATTATGTACCAATGGGATTATTCAAAGGGGAAAAGTACCAAGATAAGTTAAAGTGTGGGTTTGAGATATTTGTGTTAAAAAGATGAGTAGAGCATTTAAGACCAGAGGGTGGACAGTGGATAAGAAAATATAGGAACTATAATCCCTCTTTGTATGTTTTCCTTTTCTATCGATCATATACTCTGTTAGTACTCCGAGGAGGGAGAAAAATTCCCTTATCTTTGTGTCTGAGGAAGGTGGTTTTTAAATAAAGTGATTTACCACCGAAACGCGTCGACGCTGAGCACTTCTGAATCCAACCACGAAGAATAACTGGAATGAATAGATTTTAATATTCACCAGGATACGAATTTGATGTAGATTGTTGGATCAGTCAATGCAACAGCTTTCTTAGAACTGTGCAAAAAGGGTTCCCCGTTAGGATTTGTGGTTTGTCATTGTGTATATTTTGCGTGTTTTTTAAAATATTTGCACATATTGTTTTTAACATATACTGTATGCTATATATGAATTTTATATCTTTTTTATGCCTTTGATCACCAAGAGTGTATTGTGATACAATGTGTCTTTTTTAAGAAATTAAACAATCCTTTGATGCTACATTTCGATTTTGGTGGTACATCAGTCTGTGGGGTTGGTCTTATCCGATCACAATTAGTTGTTTATGCATTGTGTAGCTCTAGTGTGTGTGAGTTAGAGAGTGTCTGAGATCTGGTTTCTAAGGGGAAGTCACATTTTCTCTACTATTGCATTACTCTGTGCCAGGGAGGCTTTTCCATGAGCATTGTGTGGGTGTTCCAACGCAAATCCATGGATTATCACGCTTTTCCAGATTTACCAGAAGTGGTAGACCTGGGAATTGTGCCAAAACCTACGCCTCCCCAGGTGAGGCATAACGAGGAGAAATATGTTTATTTCTCCTCATTTTTTCCTCTTTCAATGTGTGCTGAGTTCTGCAGCACACATAGAGAAAGGAAAACACCTCTTAGAATTGTTTTTGTGCAGGAAGGTATCCCTCCCTGCAAAACAAAATCCTTCTTACAACGCAGGCATCTTTGCAGTATGGTGCAAGGGTGCTTGCGTTGGCGCTAGGCAGCCAAAAGGGCACCAAGCAGCCAAAAAAGCGCCAGGCTAGAGGAAAAGGCAGGAATGTGCTGTAGTGACTTCAATATGGCACATTCCTGCCCTTTCTCTGTCACGCAGCGCAGCAAGGTGACTTTGTCATAATGGCCCTTAGGGTTAGGTTTATTAAGGCTTGTTTCCCAATCTGTACCCGAAGAGACTGGACAAGAAATGCATTTTGCAAACGGGCTGAAATCTGAAAATGAATTTGCACAAAATTCTGTCTGTGTGCTAATTTGTTCTCAAGTTCAAAAACCTTAGCCCTGGGATGGTTTGGGTGCCCTTAGGCACCGGTTTTGTGATACATATCTTGGTGCGTCTCTCAGTCACAGCAGGAACCACCAGAGCATTAGATTTCTCTGAATAGAGTGGACGGTAATTCATAGTGTGGGCAGAGGAGCAGCCACCGCCAACTGGTGACTTGGCCGGCTACATCTGGGATCTAAATGTTCCTTACAGATGTCCAGTCATATTGATGTGACCTGATAGTTGGAACCCGAGTTTAGACTTCCAGAGTTGCTTTGAAGAGTATTGATTTCACATATGTAAGAAATGGCACTCAAGGAAGTCACGTGTGATCAAAATATCAAGACTTTAGCTGTGTTCTTTGAAACAACATGTATATGCGATTATTTAAACATTTCTGTCATTCCATAATACGCTTCTCTTTCACTCCCTTATGATGTATTGCCCCTTCTCTTTTTCACTCCAGCACACCTAATCTCTTCAAATCTAATTCTCTCTCATAGACCTTAAAGGCATAGAATTGTCATTTAGTCGTCATAAAGTACCAATGTTTTATTTCAAGTTGACACACACATTATTAATCCTATAATACAAGTATTAGTAAATGGTTATAACATTACAAAGATATTTCACATTACAGGGCTTTTTTAATTTATTGATTTTGCATCTTACGACAGAACATTATACATTGATTGCTAACAACGGGGATCCAATAAATGGTTACAATGACGCAAGAGGGCTGATATAAACATCATGGTTATCAGTAAGAATGACAAATGAAACAGATCATGCTATTGTGAACACCAATATGTATATTCGAACAAACTGCACTCAAGGGCACAGGAACATTACTCAGGGGCCAGCATCCCCTCCTACACCAAGTAAGTATGACCTAAGAGGCCAACAGAAGTCTTTGAGCCTAATGTCCAGGGAAAGAATTTCTCACATTGTTACAACTGTTCAGTACAGTCGGTTAGCTCCTTAAGCCAGCCCTGATGTGATGGGGCATTGCCTCTTCCCCAAATCTAGGAAACCTTTGCTTTTGCCACCAGGATATCGATTGTCATAAATCTGCGAGTTCCATATGGAATCTCTTTAACTCGCCTCAATAGTGCCACCTTGGATTCCAATGGAAAAGGGGCTTCCACCATGTCTGATGTGCAGCCTGTCACTGCACACCAACATTTGTATTTCTGAGGGCAGAGCCATGCTACATGTAAAAAACAGCTTCGGATGCTCTTCAGCTGCTGCACCTCAGCTGCTGCACCTCTCTTCAGTGACCAAGCCACAGTGCTGTAAGCTCAATAACATATGGTAAAGTCTGTGGAGGTATTTTAATTGTAAGATTCTACAGTGGCTATTCATGGACAAAGCACCAGTGTGTGCACAACAGTACCCCCTTCATCATCTGTTAGCTGGCCGTCTAATTCTACTCTTCACCTGTCTTCGGAGGTAGGGAACTCAACGACGCCTCTTTCTGAATAGCAGTATATAGCAGGGAAACTATGGCCCTTATTTACAAGAGGCCTGAGCCTCCTGAGCGTCACTTTTGATGAACAATCCGGTGGCGCAGGCCTCTCAATGATATCTATGAGATGACGCAAAGCCACCCTGCTTGGCTTTGCATGTCCTCATAGATATAAAGTAAGGCAAGGCAGCGCTTACTCTACGTCAAGGAGGCGTTCCATCGGTGTTGCTGTTGGTGTTACCACTCAACAGCCATGGAATTTGACACTGCCCCAGATTTACAACATCATCTAAACCTGTGGCAATGGCAAAAACATATGCCTCCCCAGAGAAGCCGTAACGAAGAGAAATGTTTATATTTCTTCTCGGTTTTTCCTCTTTCCACGTGTGCTGCATTCTGCAGCACACATAGAACGAGGAAAACTCCACTTATAATTGTTTTTGTGCAGGAAGATGCCCCTTTCTGCACAGAAACAATCCTGCCAACAACACAGAAACCCTTGCACTATGGTGCAAGGGGGACTGCTTTGGCTCTCAGCTACAAATTCTGCGCCGGCAGAAAAGACAGGAATGCACTGTATCTTATAAATGTGGTGCATTCTGACCCTTTTGAATTGGCATAGAGCAGCACAGCAAAATGACTTGCGGCGCTACCCTATGCCAATTCTTTGTAAATGAGGCCCCATGTACTTAGTTGTTGAGGAGAGTATCATCGTAACAGCTAAATTTCTGGGGCTGCTACGGGAACTCAAGATATTCACTTTTTCATGCAACCCTAAGCTTGGATGTGAGTAATTGGAGGTCAGTAAATCGTCCTTCTGGAAAAAACCAATGTATCATTCATCCACTGTCTATGGGATAAATATAACATTTTTCAATTGTTATATGTGGCATATAAGGCAGTGTATAGTACCAATAATGTATGAACTGTGATTGAGCACATAGATATTATAATTCTATATTAGGCCCCATTAAATCCTTTAAGCTCATATGGAACCACCAATACTTCCCAGTTAATTCTGGGCACTTTATTGTCCCATAATGGGTTTATCAGAAGGAGTCGGACTTTTCAGAAGAATTGTTGCCTTAGCTACATATTAATAAATATGTGCAACAGCTGTGGCACAATGGGCATTTTCTTTAGAGGAATATGCAGTAGCAGCCATTGTCAGAGGAGACGGGAGGGGTTGGGGGGGGGAGACGACAGTCAACAAAAAAAGGATTAAAAAAAGAACTTACCTGCCGCTTACAGCCCGCCGCATCACTGTCTTCTGCTCCTCTCCTCTCCACTGCAGGCAGAGACTCCCAGCCTCCCCTGCTGCCAATCCTGAAGCTGCTCTCAAGCATGAGAGCAGCTTCATAATTGGCCTGAGCGCCAATGATGATGAGACTGGGAGGCTGGGCTTGCTGTCACCAACCCTGCAATGCAGCTGGGTTGGAGAGATCATCAATGCCCATGACTGTCCGGCCTGAGATGGCTGGCCAAAACGTCATGCACATTGATAATAGTGCATACCACTCCCCATGGGTGTCTGTAATCCCCCTGGCCAGCCCCCAAGACTCCTGTGAACAAAATAAAATGATAATAAATGCAGGGTTATTATTATTATAATTTTTTTTTGCGCTGATGGCAGTGGGAGCAACGCTCCTCCGCCATAGCGAAGGAGCCACCCCTGGCAAAATGGCCCGCCATTAACAGGGAGCATTAACCATTGCTTCACTTTCTCTTGTATCTAGATGACAGGTTAAACCAATTTAGTGTTGCAAATATTTCATCGAAAAATATTTACTATATTTTGCAATTAAAAATCTTCCCGCAAAAAAACCTATTCCACTTGTCTGCAGCTCGCTCAAGGTACTCAGGACTGTCTTATAGTAGACTTCTTAATGGAGACCACACTAGACATTGTTAGTTTTATATTATTTCAACACCTAACTATACCATCATTTTAATCTTTATTTTTTTCAGTGAATTTCTAGGATTTTTTAACGTAAAGTAATATATTATTACCATACCTAACAATAACATCACTTTTTTTCAGTGAATATTAATATTACGCAGTGGTGGTTGCTACTGTGTAGTTATAATTAGGTCAAATTTTCCATAGGAAGAACGTTTTTTGTCTTGCTAATAAATTTGGCGCTGCTTGATGAATCTTCACAAAAATTTCCAAAAAGAGTTCATCCACCTCAGCTCCTTCCTTGAAAGTGTTTGGGTAATGTGCCAAGAGGGGCTGAGAAAAAGGGGAGATCCCAAAACACAATTCCCCATGCAATTTCCATTGGGAATTTTTGACAGCGCTACAGTCAAAACGGCAAAACAAAATTACGCCAAATCTGGCAGAAAGTGTACTTTTTGTGATTTGGTGTGAAACTGTTCTATAGTTTTGGAGAAATTAAGGTTAAAAATGTATAGATATATTGACAGCTGGGTTGAAATTAAAAAATTCAAGCATTCCAATAGGCTGAGGGGCCTTTTTTGTAGTGAGACCTCTGATTTCAAGGCCGCAACTTGGTTCCCTCTCCTGAAATTGCTTTAAAGAATGGATATAAGAGGGCAGTGTAGGCATACAATGACCCCCAAGTCCGTGTAGAGGATCGCCGTGATCCCGCTGGACTCCTGAGGGACTCCCTAGGGAGTCCTGAGGGACCTAATAAAATGAATTACACAAACAAATGTGGTGTGTGTCGGGGGGAGGTTGGCCACCCATGGGGCTCGGCACAGGGCCTGGTACAGGCGATTCCCTGCTACCAACCCTATGCCAGGCAAGGTCTTTGGTTGTGCACAATAGGAAGTTCAGCACCCATGGTATACGGTAAAAACTTTAAGTAAAAAAAAAATATTCACTGGAAAAAGCAAAGGTGACATTATTGTTACCAACTTCAGAGGTATGGCCTCAGGGAATGAGGTGGCATGGTCCAACAATACAAGGATAAATCTGTTGCCTAAATCTGTCTTTTGGTCTAGAGGACAATATCCACTCCCACCCTCTCAAGGGTGTGCCCACCACGGGGAAAGGTTGGAGGTGGGCCTTATGATTTACCCCAGACTTACCGCTGGCCTGGCAGGACCTAAAGGATGCATCTGTTTTTGCCATTGTTTGGGGCAAATAGAAGTTGGTGACCGGGGAGGTCAAAGGTTTTAGCCCTCCCCAGAAGTCCTGCCAAGGATATCTCATAAGCCAGCTCCAGAAGGAAGGTCCTATATGGCACTGGGGAACCACCAACACTTTGGTTGACCCAACCTCAGGGACCTTTGGCTCATTATACCGGAGACTAATAAACGTGTTGATCACCAAAAGTGTCGCCATGGCCTTGGCCTCAGTCTGTAACCGCAGGGCCTCAAGAGTGGGTCACTCCCCCTGCTCCTGGCAGAACTCTGCCTGGGATGGTACCACTGCAGTTTGCCACCCGACTAGCTCAGTCAAGTCTCCCAGGGCAGCAATGTTTTCCCCTGTAGGTTCTGGTGTGTCGCCCTCCGGCTCAGCCTCCTCTTGTACCATGGGAAATTTCCAGGGTTGGTTTCTCATGCCCCTTGCCCCTCCTCTTCCTGGCAGACACCTAGGCCACTGTTTCAATCTCCAGGTCTTTCTGACTCACCTGAAGAGACCTGAGTTCCACCTCTTTCGAGACAGTGTGCTCTAGGCCATTCCCCAGCAGAAAATCTACAATCATGTCTGGAACCTCAGCTACTTTCAGAGAACCCGGGATCCCACCCCCCTCTAGGGGAACTAAAGCCACATGGTAGTGGTTTACCTTGTTATCAGCTGCCACAAACTTGTGGAATACATTAGGGATAACCTGCTCTGAATACCCCAGATGACACATAACAGTAGTAATGCTGGCTTCTGTCACTCTCTAAGACTCAACTATCTGCCCATTGATGGTAAGCCACTTCATGTACTTTTTAGTGTTATCAGACATGTGAGCTTGAGGCACCATCTCTCTGTCACCCAGGGACACTAGTGTAAACTTTGCACTCCCCACAAAACAAAATCATATGGTGCCCTACTTGATGAATCCACAAAGTCTACCAATGACTGGTATGACTGCTTCTGGCTATCCCTAAACTTTAGGCAATGATTCTCTGGGGTTTACCAAACGTATGATATTTTATGTTATAAAATTTATAGAGCGAGTAGTTGCACCAGAAACAGGGCTTTCCAGTGCTGGTCCAGAGAAAAATTAACTGCAACAAACGAACTAAACAAGAGAAGCAAAGAAGGGTCATAAAAGGAGAAAACCCAAGTCTTCAAAGTTCTCTGGAAGTGCAAATGATCCTGAGTGTTCCTGATAGACAGCGGACGTGTGTACCCAATGGCTGGGACCTTGTCATCAAAAGAATGGCCTCCCACTCTCACTCTCTTGACATGAGGAAGAATGGCCAGATTGAGATCAGCTGAGCGCAGGAGATGAGAGGGTCGATACAAAGATAGCAGGCTAAACAGAATGGGGGCCCCTGAGAATGTAAGATCTAATGGACGATACACAAGGCCTTAATGTGTGCACACGACTATCCACAGGGAGCCTGTTCAACTTGCGAAGGAGGCCGGAAACAGGGCAACATTTTGGGAGAGAGAACAGTAGCCTAGCTGTGTCATTAAGTGCCAGCTGCAGTCTTCCAGTCACTGCCTGATTGACTCCAAGATATGGAATGTTGCAATAGTCTAACCGGGAAAGGATTGTTGCCTGAATGATGATTGGTTGAGTGATGGGGTCAAAAAGACCTAGAATGGGTTTAAGATCTCTCAAGTACCTCTCAAGAGCCCAAACTGTTAAGGGGCCTGAATCAGAATTACCTCCTCTTGACTCTGAGGGCTAACGAGTACTCTGCTTTCTTTATTCTTTTGCCAGCTTCTGTCCTCTCTCCTTGAACAGTTTCTTCACAGGTGCAAAAAAACAGAAGGTAGGAATAAAATGTATTAAAAAGGCTAATCAAAAATCAGAGATGAATTTGAAAATTAAAAGTCAATGTTGGTGCCAAGTTACAAAGGTATTTTGCTTTCATTGAGTGGGACTGAAAAAACATAAGTTCTGGGTCCCACCACTGAACACCAGTGTAAGAAAGTGGGGTATGAGATGAGGGGAGTGAGTACCCACCTCAAATAATAACCACAGTCCTTGTCAGGGTGAACACTCAAAGTCACTAAATTGACCTGAACTTAACCCTCTGGTACCCATGGCACAGAGCAGACAGGCTTAACCTAGAGGCAATATGTAACGTATTTATGCAATACTCAAACTGTAATAAAGTCAAAACAGAACACAAGAAAAATCTCAATTTATAAAAATAGAAAACAACTCAATTTTAATAAGTAGAACCGGAGGCATTCAAAGCTATGAGCAGGAAACAGCTTGCACCCAAACAGCCCTAAACTTCGATCAGATGGAGGTGGTGGCTTGGTCCGGTGAAGGTTTCTATGTAAGGGTGGGCAGTGAACTAGGCTACGCCAGTGGAGTTTGCGTAGTTTTACCAACTCCACTCTGCTGCGAGCGCGGAGTTCAGCAAAAAACTCTGATTCCGCCGGGTTGCGAAGTTTGCCCTGCCGCCTACCCTTAGATGTGGTAATAAGGACCTGAGTACAGACATTTGCACCTTTTAGCTGGTTCTGAAAATACATTTCTACCTACAGGTCAATGCTGTTGAGCCCTGGGGGGTCAGTGCAAAGGGTTTTGCACCGGTCGATCTGTGTAACTACTGGTGTCATCATAGTGCACTTCACTGGTGGAGTTCTGTGGTGGTGAGTGGTGGGGGCCACAAGAGCCCGGTGGACGTAGCCCTTTGCTGGTTCCCCTGGAGAGGTCAGAGCACGTGGCCAACATTTAAAACAGACCTTTCACTCGAAAGAAAGAGAAGTGCATCTGTCATGGCTTGCACTTGAATCGAGGAGGTATTTGGAGAAACTAAGTGAAATAAGATTTTTGTTAAAAAAGGAGAAAGACTGGCTCTTCTGTAAGAATAATTGGCGCGTGTTTGCCAGTCTCTGAAAATGTTCTGACTCTCAAGGTCTCCAAGGAGCCACCAACTCACGTCACAACTATGGGTGAAATCACGACGAGGAGCACGAGGTTCGATGTGTAAAAGTTGTTCTTGTGCATACATTTCAATTGGAAACGCTGCTGCTGCTCCAAATAAACACATTAAAATAGACATATGGATGGGAGAGAGTTATAAAGATGACATATTGTTAATATTATCTGAGCTGAGCAGCCCATAAAAGGGGGGAAGGAATGCTGGCTGATAAACCATGGTGGAAAAGTTCTGCGTTTGGAGAAAGCATTCCCATGTTAGAAGCCTGCAGTTCTTTGTATGGTAATGACCAGATTAGGTCTGGCATGCATGTTGAAGGGTCGTGCACAGGCGTTAGAACTGGGAGCCCACCTTCGGGCGCTCACTTCAACCTTACATGTGCCAGCCCCATTCCCCAACAGCCTTCCTGGCTGCTCTCTTTTCTTCCCGCACTCATCACTGTCCCGCACCAGCAATGCAGGGGTTTCCGGGTGACTGACGTCACATGCATTGTGCACGCCGTGCTCTGGTGTTTGTGAGTGAGTGTTTGCAGCTGCTGCTCTCGCCGCTTGCAACGTGTCCAGCGCCGCATCCCCGGCATCACTGGGGAGCCCCGCAGGGGGCAGCGGAGGTGGCTCCCTGGGGCCACGAGAGTCCGATGTAGCACCACCACCTGCATCCATCTTCTTGGGCAGCGAGCAGCCCCTTTCAGGAGAAGAGGCGGCACTAAGAGGTGAGTGCAGGGAGTGGGGATGGAACTCAGTGTTACACGTAGGCAGGCGGAACTCTGCAGACAGAATTCCGAAGAGTTTTTAGGCAACTCCACAGAATTCTGCATAGTGCAACTCTGCGAACTCCGCCCCCACCCCTATTTCTATGTGCGGACTTACAAACTTTTCTGGAGCTCTGATTTTGCCAGCAGAGCAAGGCTGCAGGCTGTAGCTGAACAGAGTATTTAACGGCCTCTCTGAAATGGATTTGATGCTGCAGAGAAGAATGTAGTGGGAGCAGTGGCACACTCAATCCCTGCATCAATAGACCCTCTGCGGATTGGCTTGGCAAGTTGATCCCAGTCCTCTGTCAGTTCACATGGCAAAAGTTGGCAAAAAAATTCTAGGTCTCAGTTTTCAGGATTTGGTGGGAGGAATACACTTTGAAACCAGCCAAGGGTCCAGGAACTTGTGGACAGCACTTGGGGTCAAGACTCAATTCAACAGAGGCCAGCAGCATGGTCCAGGGCAAGTCCAGTTGGAATTGGTCAGCTGGGAATGAAGGAAAAGGCATCTTAAAACGTGTTGTGTCCCTGTAGCTCAAACAGGAGGTCAGCCTGATGACAATTGAAGTCCACTTCTTTGTCCCGGGTACAGAAGGGAGAGCAAATCCAGTCTACAGGGCTCTTCTCCACTCCCGGACAGCAAGTCCAGTCCTCTTTTGTTCTTCCACAGGTTCAGGACTGATCCGTGGATAGTATTGTGGGTGCCACATTTATGCCTAGCACCAGCCTATGGGTGGGGGTGCTGGAGTGGGAATTCTTGTATCTCAGTCTTTCAGTATAATCATTAAATGACCCCCGCCATTGGTCGTATGGGCCTTTGCTCGTCAATAAGGAGAATTGAGAAGGAGCAATCATATACATCAAATGCCATGAACAGTGAAGTCCATTTGGGTCTCCACAATATTAATAAATCTGCTAAAACATAATTGCAGCAATTGATACATTCCCAGTATCCAAGGTCCAATAAATTCTCAGCAAACTCTGAGAGCAGGTGAACTCCCTAGTTTCTCATGTACTCACAATAAAACACAATAGTTGAATTTTTGAAATTATACACAAGGAACATCTTGTGGTTAGTCAGTTCTTCCCACGAGTCATGTTTTCTGTCATCTCCTCTCCTCCTGGTAAGAACCTCACTATCAGTTGTCTAATACATAACAAATGCCTATTCACTAGCTAACAGAAGGCTTCTAGACAGTTACAGCATCTTCAGTAGAAGAGAAAAAAAACATTGTGCAAGACAACACTTTAATGCTAAAGCAGGCCTTTTAACCCTAGTGTATAAAATCAATGTTAATATGGCATCAGTAGTCAGGCTAACTTAAGTCAGTATATTATGTTACTTCATTTGTGAGCTTGCAATACCTAAATATGATTACCTACTGCAAATTCACATTTATTTTACATGTGTTATTCAGCATAGATTTGTATTTTTCAATTAAAGATGTTTTAATTTTGCAAAATGAGGACATTTGCTGCATCAATTCCCCCCTCCAATGGCTAGAACAGCTACACTATTTATCACAAATGAATCTCTAAGGTGCATCCTTCTCCTTTGATGAGTCATGTATCTTACTCTTTCAGTTTCCCACCTCCTTCAACGGCTTGTAAGCCTTACTCTTTCTTTCTTCCATTTCTACTTCTACTCCCCTTTGCCTTTGTCCTTCTTTAGTTTTCTTTCTTGGTAGGTAACTTAATATGATCCCTAAAAATAAACTACCAATATTTCTAAGCATTGATTAAGGGAGGACAAGTTGTTAAAATGACTCTGAGATTTGGATTGTGCCCTGTTCTCGATGGAAGATAGACATGTATGGGCATCCTGATTTGATGCACCTGGTATTTATTTTGATAATGTTGGGCAAGTTACGACTTTGGCGTAACTCTACGAGGGGTGTTTTCCCACCCATGGTTGACACAGGAGAACTTGGGGCATATTATCAAGAACAGCGTTAAAATTATCGCCGCTTTAGCGGCAGGAAACTGCCGCTAAAGCGGCGATAATGGGCTTGATAATATGGCCTATGAATTCCAATAGAAGCCCATGTTCACACCAGAACATGGGTTTCTATTGGAATTCACAAGGCCATATTATCAAGCCCATTATCGCCGCTTTAGCGGCAGTTTCCTGCCGCTAAAGCGGCGATAATTTTAACGCCGTTCTTGATAATATGCCCCTTGGTTCTATGCACCAACTATGAATGTGAAAGACTGGTTATTGTAGCCCTGCAAAACACTATTCAATGTATAATTGAGATATATACAATGCTTTTCACTTACTTCCAATCCCATAAAGGGGAGAGGAGTTGGCCTAACGGCTAGGGCGGTCGACCTCGAATCTGGGGAACTGGGTTCGAGTCTCGGCAATGACGCCGAACATCCTGTGATTCTGGGCAAATCACTTAATCTCCCCGTGCCTAACAAAAATGAATGTGTCCTCATGTAATGCAACTGGTGCTATGTAAAGCGCTCTGATACCCGATTCGGGTAAAGTTTGCGCTATATAAAACTCTGTAGAAAAAAATAAATAAAAATAAAGGGATCAAGGGCTTCGTGGAAAAGGTATCACACACACTTGATTAAGAAGAATGAACACTTTTAAGTTAAAAGTATTTATTACTACAGGAACAATATGTTTCTCATTAAATCTAAAACAACTACACAGAATGCTATAATTAACATGAATAAAGTGAATATTTCTAGCACGCTTTAAATTGCCATCCAAAACCTAAAACCCTAATGCCTCCTTCTATGCGCTTCACTAGCAGAGGACAGAAGGCAGACCAACTTGCAGTCTACAGTTTCTTAGGGACAAGAGACGCACTGCATACCTTGTTGATAACAAAGGGTGTCTTTATCAGCTGAGGTGTGAAGACAGCGTTACCTGCAAAAGGCACACACACTAGGATAGCAGTCAGTAGGTCTTCCTCCAGGACACAGCTTTATCAGCTACAGGTGTGATGTAGCATCTGTGGAGTGCGAATTGTGCTGGCAGTAGCTGAGACCATCTCTAGCAGAATCTTGGGCGACAATCTGTATGAAGGACTTCTCCTGACAAGTGGTCAAGTGGCAGTCCTCATATACAAAATCTTATCAGAAATTAGAATTTCTGACATAAGTTTAGGAATGTCTGACATAGATTATGTGCATCAAGGTCTGCATTCCAGACGTTTCCTTATGAACATATAAGGTAAAAGAACGTCAATTCAGACTACACTATTATGGTTATATGTCTGTATGCGTTCTTAATTAACCTTGACATGGGGGAAAGTAGACATTTGACCCATACGAATCAATCAAGTGTTGTATCCATGTCATCAATCAGATGGCTTGACGCTTTCATAGTTCTTAGAAAGATAAGGTCAGATGACAACTACGTCTATGACAGACATGACAATGATTCCACATAAACTGGGAAAGATGGTGACTTCTATTGTTTAGGAGTGAGGTGATGGTGACCTTCATTAGTCAAGATGGAGTCAAGGCCTACATAAAATGGGGTCGAACCTTAGGTTCTTTATGTGAAATGATATTTTTGATTTTATCACTGAGTAACAAAAACATTACTGAGAAATGGTGATGAGTTGTTGGTTCACCTCATCATATACCGAAAGCAGAGATCATCTAAAATGCAATAAAAAATGATTTGTAAGTGGAGTAGTCTCCTTATGAAATCCTCAATGATTAAAGCCATTTTAAAAGCTTTACCAGGACAGTTCTTATTAAACACATTGCTCACAACCTCTTGGTTGAGACAGCAGTTTTAGGAGTTAAATCAATAATATAATGAACAACAGTTATATTCAGAATAAGCAGAGTACTTACCAGGTCCTCCCCCATTTGATTTGGAACCAAATTAAGATTACAGCCTTTGATGTAAGGTGACCCTTATACTAACTGGTAATAAACAAGCCTTTCCATGTGGTGATGACATTTTTGGCTACTGTGTTGGTGTGGAACTTCCACTAAAATATTCAAATTAACGACCACTGTAAGTGAGGATAATTGTGTGGCTACCAAGTTATGTACTATAGCACGGAATAGTAGCTTTAAAGACTGATAGATGATACAACAGGATGAATTGTTCAGTTACAAAGTAGCAACAAATTGGCATGATCTTAGCATTCTCAAACTGTGGACACTGGAATACTGCCACTCCGATTTGTTTTTTCCGTCTAAGAGCAATGCTGCTTCATTTTCTCTACCACCCTGCTGTTTATCGTGATGTTATAGACTAGGGAACCCCATCAGCCATTACAGTAAGTGATTTTTTTTAGCATAATTCACTTCGAAACAACGGTTTGACTGACACGCAGCCAGACGAGAGAGTTGAGCGCAGAGTCCGGAGCAAAGCTCGGAGCAAGCCGTGTGTGCTAGTGCGTGGTGCGTAGGGGGCGGAGCCTCAGCAGCAGCAGCGGCGGCGGTGGTAGCGGACCACTCGGCTGGTTGTATCGCCGGCTGGCAGTGTTGGTGGCTTGTGGCGGCGGCCGTGGCGCTGCAGGGGGTCCGGAGGACAAAGTGAGGTGTGGAGGCGAGGTGTGGAGGCGAGGTGAGGAGGCGGCGGTAGGAAACGCTGCAGGGGCTCCTGTGTTCCTTTTGCGGATTGGCGAGGCTTGCAAAGGTGAGTCTTCCGTTCTCTGGGAGCCCTAGCAGCTCCCCTCTGTGGGTTCAGCCCCCCGCCGCTCCCCCCGGAGACCTATGGAGACCCACGGTGTCTCAGGTCTCTAACTCCCGCCCACCTGCATAACACCAGTGTAACACCTGTATAACATCTGTATAACAACAGCCTGCAGCGCCACGCCGTTTCTGCCTCGCCGCCTCCCTTGGATCGTGTCACTTATGGTGCCTGGTCCGTGGGCAGCGGATAGCGTGGCTGCGCTACCTTGCACTGCCCTGAACCGCCCTGCTCTGCCCTGAACTGCAGTTGCCAAACCTGCCAGCCTACCTGGTCTGGCACGGTTGGCTCCGGCCGCCTGATCACCCCACTTCTGCCCCGTGCAGCTTCAGTGTCTGCTCTGCCCTGCCCGGCCCGGTCCGGTCCGGTTTGCTCCCCCAGCCCTGTCACCCATCCGACATCCCAGCCCACATCTCTATACTGACCTCACTGGCCTCCTGTTGGGACTCTCGTATATCCCCCATACGCGCAATATCATCTCAGTTCTATTTTATAGAACTGACCGAGGTGGTAGGGGGGTACAAGAGCCACAGGGGTCATAAGGCAGGCTAGTGTGGGCAGGGGGAGGAGGCGGGTGGAAGAAAGGGGGGGTGTCAAAGAAGCAGCGCTCGAAGCCACCAGCCAAGTGAGCCCATTTCAAAACCAGTAGAGGTGGAACCAGCTTCTCACCGGTAACGCAGTCAAATCAAATAAGAGTGATGAGATCCGGGAGAACAAGGAAGGTGCTTTCATCACCAAAACAAAAAAAACTAAAACAGTTGGCAGCAGCGGTAGAGGGAGCAGCAGCGAATGCCTCTAACCAACTAATGTCCTCGTCCTCATTGGACTTGCTGAATCCGTCCCCTTGTGGACGAGACCCTGTTGGTAATAGAGACTGCATTTCTCCGTTGTGCCACAAGACTATGCAACCTCTCTCGATTTTGGAGTATTTTAAAAAAACACCCGGAACAGTTAAGCCCCTTTCCCCTCTACAAACATTGGTGGCGCCAAGGGCTAGCAATTCCAAACAAACAACCGAGGCAATCATCCATATGTCACCAACTAGTAAAACCATACCATCAATGGCTACCTTTAGCGCTAACCCCAGCGTCAGGCTATCTGAGGACGATTCGAAAACGCCCCCTGCGCTTCACATTGCAACTTCTCCGGTCACTCAGCAGTCTTCACCTTGTCAGTCATCTTCACCTCAGGAAAGCTGTATGCCACCTGCCTTAAAAAATCATTCTCGGACTGAAACAATTGAACGAAAACTTAATGCTGTGCTACCACAATCAGATATTCTCACGTCCATGTCAATACAACAACTGTCTTCAAGCCCCTTACTTGCACAAAACAACCAACCTTTAAGCAGTCCTACCGTAGTCCAACGGGAGAGGTCCCCGAAGGAGGATATTACACCGTTTCCGTTGCAAACGTTGTCAAGTGTAGCGGCAGCCACTGCAGCACTCACAGTCATGGCCACGACTACAGCCGCAGCCACAGTTCCCGCAAAGTTCGAACAAGGAATTGACACAAAAGATTCAAAAGACCAACTGCTACTGGATCTATCTTTTTTTCTTAAAGATCCAGATAAATTACCTGACACGAAACAAGAATCCGACTCACAAGCCGTTCCTTTGTCATCCATGTCTAACATTTGGCCACAACTGTTGCAAACTTTTCAATCCACAGTCATGGCATTAAATTATCACTCCGATAAATTGGATATGAAGTCGACCTTTTGAACACCTTAGCTGTGTTCACTGCAGGTATCGACAATAAGTTAGAGAACTTAAACAACCTAATAATAAGGGCTCAATCATCTTCAAACCTGGTCCAGTCAGTCTGCTGTTGTTCACCCATCATTGACAGCCTCTCAGCACTTCCAGCTTTTCTAAACTGTGTTTTAGACGAAGTTAAACAACTATCAGGAGGCAGTGTCAGTAAGGGCCAGGTTCAGGAGCACGCACAGTCTACAGACTTCGTCAAAATAAATGACAAGACATTGACACCAGAGGACGACGGGATCCCAGAAACCAAAGAGGCGAAATTTTCTGCAGCATTTAAGCCGTACCATACAGCCCAAGGGTTGACAACGCCAGCCAAGTTGATATCACCCTTGTTGTTGAACGCCCAAACTGCGAACGGCCCTACAAAAGCAGTCGATCCTCCCAATGCAGACGCTGATTCTAAGCCATCCACTCTGGTTCCACTCCCCTCTAAGACAATTTCTCAATCGCCTCACCTTCTTAGCAAGAGAGAGAAAAAACGTCAACGCAAACAAAGAAACAAACTAACAACAAAATTTGCGGCTGCATCCTCCAAACTGTTTCCATTGTTTAAGAACCCGGACAACGAACGAGCTTCGAGCCTTATTCCATCAAATCAGGACCAGCTGATCACAACAGCCCCTCCATCGCTAAACTTCCAGCAGTCCACTCCCGCACATCACCAGGCCCAAGCTGATCCTTCCTCCGGCCGAAGAAGCTCCGAACAAATTCTTTATGAAGTTGCGGCTGCTGAAAAACCAAAAGAGTTCCTAAATGGCATGGACCAAGTAACTGGTCACCCACAAGCTGTAAACATAAACTTGCCTATTGATACGACTATTCAAACTCAACCCACTCTATACTCCCGTATTCAAACTGTTCCATCAAGCACTGGAGGTTATCATCCAAAAGTAATCTTTAAGAACACATTAAAGCCATCTGAGGATTTTCTGACAACTCCGGATGGGCTTCGAGGCACTCCTTTACCAAATCCTGGAACAGTTTGCGACTCTTTGATAAAAAAAAAGATCTTAAACGACAAGGGTCACTGTCAATTAAGTGCCGTCAGTGATTCCCAGTGCTCCAAAATCCTTCTTGTCCCTGAATACAAATCAAAAGGTTATCACGACGTCCTCAATAGAGCAAACATCATCAAATTATTGAAAGGAGTCCCGGGTCTCGATACATTGGTATCTGATGACATTGAATATATAGAATTTCTTCCGCCAAGAGGGTCGCAACCCTCTGAAGTAACCTTGGTGACATTTAAATCTGCAACTTGGGCATGAGCTCTTCTAGCCTGCAAAGATACCCTTCGGTCATGGGGAATCAAAATCTATCCCCACTCTAACCCAGGCTACCCTATGGTATTAGCCAAGCAATTGGCCACTCAGGCAAGTGTGTGTCGGACCTTGATCAGCGACAATAGCAAACCATATTCAATCTTAAAAAATGCAGTAGGAGATGCATCTCTAACAGGAAGTTTACGGTCCGTACCCTAGAACTGCCATGAAATTCAAGACTGGGGGTGGCTATCAGCAGCTTTGTCTCGTAAGAATCTACCCTGACCATTCGGACAATCTTCGCCTAAATCGAACCCCTTGGAGGCTGTTAAACCTAGCACCCCCCAGCCTAAATCCATAAACCTCACAAATCTCCAGCTGCAGCCTCGCCTATCCTTGTGTTCATGGAATATTAGCGGCCTTCATCTCAAAATGTCCTCACTAGAGACCCGAAATTTTACTTTTAGTCATGATCTAATTGCCCTCCAGGAAACATGGGCTACCTGCAATTATCCTATTGATGGATTTATTGAATATTGGAAATCAGCCGTCAGAGACCATAAATACGGCCGCCCTAAGGGAGGATTGTCAATTTACATTTCATGTAGCCTAAAGGGCCCAACAGAGCTAGTAAATTTCGAAGAGGACTGGTTGCTTGGAGTTAAAGTTAGCTCGTGGAGACAACAGCGCCCTCTGTTGCTGCTTAATGTCTATATCAATTCAAGCGTACGGACAAAAAGGGCCCATTTAAACCGCCTGTTTAAAATTTTATGTGACCTAGCTGTGGCCTTTCCTTATGCCGACTGTTTGCTCACTGGAGACTTTAATACTAACTTGTTTCAGGGAAATCCGTCGGATTTGGGAGGTCTTTCCTCATTGTCGTTGTCGGTTTTGAAGTCTCAGTCCAAACCCCCAAATCAATCACACTTTGCTTTGGGAGAGCTCTGTGTGTTGCAATTCTTTAGTGCAGGTTTCATTGTAATGAACGGCAGGTTCACACAGGACACTCCTCCAAACTGGTCATGGACAAATGGCTGAAAGTTCTCTTTTTTAGATTATACCATCTGTAACTTAGCCCTGTTTTCTCACCTGGAAAATTTCAGCATTAAAGCTCGATCAGAGAGCGATCACCGTCCACAAGTCGTCATCATCAACACTAATTCAGCTTTCCACAACTCAGCCCCAATAACCCACAAGGGAGTCCATTCAGAAAATCTAAAACGTTTAAGATGGAACGACGAACTTAGTATCAACATCTTGAAGGAATGTTTGTCTCTCACACTTGGTGGCCCCTCCTCCACAGCTTCTCACATTGCTGATTGGTCAAATTTTTGCCACCATCTGCTAATCCTGTTTTCATCTCATCCGTACTCCAACTCGACCACCTGCAGTTCCCAGTTTCCTATTTCAAGCCAAACCGTGAAATTAAAGAAGATCAGAAACACCGCCCTGCGGGCAACCAGGAAGCATCCAGAATCCAACGATTGCCTGAACGATTATAAAATTGCTCAAAAAAACTATAGACAGGCGCACCAAAAAGATAAACAACTCCATCTTGATCAATTTTGGTGCAAACTTCTCTGGGAAAGCAAAAACCACAACTCAAGAAAATTTTGGGCACTACTGAACAGACAAATCAATGGAACTTCCAGACAGGGAGTGCAAACATTGCGGAGGCAGAATGGGTCACATTCTTGACTGATCATTTCAAGGCCAATGGAGGTGTAGACTCCCTAGCAGTAAACACCTCCGCATTGATTAAAAACGGGCTCTTGGAGCGCCAGGACCGCCCCCACGAGTTTTCGCAGCCCCAATGCGAGACGATCTCTATCACTCAAGTAAGGCTGGCTAAAATATTATCAAAAGCGAGACCAGACGGAGCGCCAGGTCCAAATGGCTTGCCACAGGCCCTGTTCAAAGCAAACATTCCCTTCTGGTCACAACAATTAGCAATCCTTTTTAGATCCGCACTGAGTTGCTCAGCCATACCGGACTCATGGCGAGGTGCAGTAATTCACCCAATATATAAGTACGGTGCCCATTCGTCCCCAAATAACTATAGGTTGATAGCCTTATTGGACAACGAGGCAAAGCACTTTGCAAGTATTTTACTTGAAGAATTGAGTTCCTGGGCTGAGCAGAAAGGCCTGATTCCAAAAAACCAAACGGGCTTCACAGCAAACTCGGGCACATCGTCCAATTTATTGGCACTATCAATACTTATTGATAAATCGCTCAATTCATCAAAGGTGGTTTTTTGTTGCTTCGTTGACTTCAAAGCTGCCTTCGATCGGGTCCCCAGGGCAGCACTTTGGGCAAAGTTGACGAAATGGGGAATCCCGGTCAAACTACTGGAGGCCATCGTTCAACTACACACCAACACCTGGATACAAGTTAAGCTTGGCACTGGCACACACCTGTCTCGAAAAATTTCAACTGCAAGAGGAGTGAAACAGGGGTGTGTGCTTGCCCCATTGCTCTTTAACTTGTTTATTGCTGACCTTTCAGCAGAACTGGATGAGATAAACAGCCATCCCTCAAAGATTGGTGGTGTGCAGCTAAGTAATGTTCTGTATGCCGATGACCTTGTTCTTTTTAGTCAAACCCGAGTAGGGCTGCAACGATTGTTAAATAAATTACACAGTTACACCGTTACAAACAGCCTAGAGGTTAATCTAAAGAAAACTCAAGTAGTCATATTCGGCAGAAAACATCACGGAGGTGGTGGCTGGACGTACAGCGACTCCAGCCTTGTTGTAGGAAAATCCTATAAATACCTGGGGGTCAATTTTGACTCCAGGGGCACCTTCGCCAAACATCGTAGCGACATTTCAATGAAAGCCACAGCCCTTCGACTGAATTTCTCAAAACTCTCGAAAAAACTGATGGGTCCGAGCCTAACCCCAGTGATGGAAGTCATGAAAGCCAAAGTCAGCCCCACGCTGTCATACGGTATCGAAATTTTTAGGGGAAAAATCAGCACAACATTAAATCAATACGTGACCAAGATCTATAAAAGTGTTTTTCGCATGCCAAAATCTGCCTCCGCCGCACAGATTCGATTAGAACTGGGCCTTTTAAACTATGAAATCTCCAGCCTAGGTGTCTATTTAAACCTGTGCCACAAGCTAAGGCAGGCTGAAGGCGGGTCCCTTGAGTCAATGTTGTGGTTGGACATTAGCTTTAATAACCTAAGTGGGACTTACAGTAAGCACTTCCGTGATTGTGTACAGCAATTCTCAGCAAGCGACCTTTGGAATCTAAATCCCAGTCAAACGGCCTTTAAAATCAGCATCAAGAAGCGCACTCGCATGCTGTCCCACACTACAGACAAAGCTGTTCTCGCCAAACGCAAGCATGCATGGGCAGTAATTAACTCTTACCAGCTGGTTACACCATCATCATATCTGCCCTGTACATATCCCTTGTATCTAAAACTGCGATTTATGGCACTTAGACTGGGGGAATGGCACCTGCTGAAACATTTACCCATTTGGCGTCGCACGTCAGACAGCCAACAGTGCAGGGGTTGTGGGGACCCGGTGGAATCTATGGAGCATGTTGTATGCCTCTGCCCTGCACTGCTGACTCAGCGCAGATTAAAACTGAGGTCAGAATGGAATAGATTGGGAGTTCGGTCCTGCAGGCAGGCAATTATCGCGGCTTTGAACCCAGAGAACACAGCTCTAAATATAAGTTTTACAATTTTTATTTATTACATATATTGTAAATTTAATCAGCAAACTGTAGGCCCGTTAGCAACTGTAAAGAGGGCTACAGGTGACTAAAACAAAACTGTAGACCCACAAAGCCCCATCTTAGTCACCTCTGTGTTCTTTGTGTTTGTAACACTAGGGTATGTGAACCCGATGATCCTTCATTGATATTGACACTTGCCACCTGTTTCAATGAAATGGTCACACTCTCTGTGTCCCCTTGTAACCCCCGGTCTTTTTTCCCTACCAACCCTTCTAGAAATACTTTGCTGCTACCTAGTTTTAAATTTTGTATTTTTATATCACCTTGGTCATTTTAATCATTTATTCTGTATATGTATGGTATGTATGTCCACCTTTTATGATTATATTTTTAATCAAATAAAGTTTTATGCACAGCCACTTCGAAACAAATGATTAGGTTAAAGTTTTTCTGGATATCTGATATGCCATTCTTTTTTCACAGCTAACCTCGAATTAAAAAAGACAGGAGAAAGCCAGTTGAAGATCAGTCAATTGTCTCTCTGGGTCATTGAGGTAAATGCATGAGAAGATTCAGTTGAGTTAGAGATAAAGAGAAGTTTAGTTGGAGGAATTTCAGATAGGACCTTAAAGTACAAGACACAGATTTATTTTGGAGAAAGTACCAGAGCTGTGTCTGTCATGGGAGGAAATCATTTGCTCCTCAGGTGCGGAAGTTATGGCAAAAGCGGCCATGTTTAAGCATATTCATGGACCATGCGTGCACTACTGGCTATCTGCAGCTTGTTGCTGTCTCTGTCTTCAATGCCTGGTTTTCTGCATGGTACACATATTCCTATGCGCATGTCTTCTGGCAGTCGGAGCAGGGCTGCCTGTAGCGGTCGGCGAACTTTACTGGGGCAGAATTCTTTTCATTTTTTTAAATGAGCCAATGGCACAATCTCAAATTTGATATAAAGGAAGGAAAAGATTCAAATGTTATCTTCTCCCATGGTCTGCTTTGGGGTGGCGAGCTTCTTAACAGGGGCCATTAGACACAGGAAAAAGTTGCTGTTGCAGTAGCCAGCCTGCCTCTCCAAGTTGTGCTAAGGGCCTTATTACACGACATTACATGCACTTTATGACATAATACCTATAGCACCTGGTTTGATGCTTAGCACTGTCGCACTTTACATGATGTAACCCTTGTGGTCTAAAACATGATTCCTGAAACAAGAACGCTGGTCGTTTTTTATTGACCTGTAAAGCTGTTTTTTAATCTATTTATTTATGTGACTTAAGTTTTACTTACAGAATGTACCTTGATGAAATGTGTCCTTTTTAAAATTGTTTGCTTTTATGGCTCTTAGTTGCCGAATAAAGTACCTTTTGACTTTGACTTTGATTTTCCCCCTAAGAATATTTGCAAAAAAATAAAGACAAATTGTGCATTTTGTAGCACAGTTTGCAAACTAGCTAAAACACTATCACTTTAACGTAGAATTCTGAATGGGCAATCATAGAATATTTCAGGCATAGTGCTGCAAGGAAGCCTGGCTTTATCAAAGGGCATGAGGGGTGACTGCATATCCTGCCCCAAGAGACCTTGTAACACCCATGGCATTTGTCACATTCCCAGATGTACAATGTTCTGTTAACCTGGGAATGCATCAAAAGCCTACGCCTCCCAAGGGGAGGCGTAGGGAAGGTGCAACAAGGAGAAAAAAACGGTATTTCTCCTGGTTTATTCCTCTTTGTAGGAAGCTGGCTATTTATGTAGTGTACTAATAAGAAGTACACTGTGCAGAGAATCCAGAGAATCCCCAAATGGTACACCGAGGTAAAAGCAGATCATTCTAATGCTCTTTTTGTGGTAGTGTGGGCGAGCAGTTAGGGCTCTGCATTTGTTGTACTCACAGAGGTAATAAATGAGACACTCTCAAGAATAAATCAGAGACCAATTTGTAAACATGAAGTCGATTTTTATGTATTTTTTAAGACCAAGAACACAGTTCTAAGGTAAGTACTTTCAGAGTTATGAATTTTCAAAGTTTGGAAAATATATCACTTTTGTGCACAACTATGCACCATAGGAAACAATGGAGAGAAAGAGGAAAAATGCATATAAAATCAGGCAACGCTTGCACGAAGTTCACCTTCTCATTTTAGGTCGATGTCGGGACCAGGTCCAAAGTTACAGCAGGATAAGTTCGGGAGCGTCCCGGATCGGGTGGGAGCAGAGTGCTGAGGGTCTTGGAAACTGGTGTGCAAAGACGAAGGGGGCCACTTGAAAATGCACTACACAGATGGACTTACAGGCAAGTCCGGTGGGTTTCCTTAGAGGGAGGACATTGCAAGAGCCTGAGGAATATGGGAGCAGAGCTGGTTAGTCAGTGGTGGGGCAGGGTGCAGAACGAACAGGTCAGCCGGGCGTTGTGCGTCTTCAGGCTCCTCGCGGTCAGGAGCAGGCAACATGGTGAGGCGATCTCGGGACAGCTGGGCCACTCAGGAAGTGGGTCTCAGGTGCCTCAACATCCCTTGATGGGTGCTTGCTTCTGGTGCTTTGGGAGTCCAAAGTGGACTCTTCTTCTTTGTTTTTTAACATTGGGGGTCCAGTAACCCGGGTATTGGTACGGCGCGGCTCCAGTAGGTCCTGGTACTTCCAAACTTGGTGGAGAGGCAAATCCAACCCTCCGGAGCTGTTGTACCTCTTTCTGCATTGGTGATGCATCTAGGTCATCGGAGAGCAGCAAGTTGACAAACCGGACTTCACGTGATTGGTGCCTGCGATGTGCAGGGTTGTGATACCTTCACTACAAGGGAGCTTCTCTGTGATTTCTGGAAGGTTGTAAGTGCTCAGTGGTTCTTAGAATCCTTGCAGGTTCAGGACAACACAGCAGGCAGCAATTGGCGAGTTCTTGGAGCAGCTGGCAGTGTTTGGTGCCTTTTTCTTCTGCAGTAGGGCTTCAGCTCTCGTGCAGCGGGTCTTCTTTTTCCTGGTTTCTTTGGCCCGATGAATTTGAGGTTCAGGTCTCGGGGAGCCACCTAAATACTGAAATTAGGGGTGTTACAAGGGGGGACAGGTAATAGCCGATGGGCTATCTACCTTTAGGGTGCCTACACCCTTTAGTGACCACTTCCTGTGGGAAGGGGCACTAGCCTAGCCCTGATTGGAGGTTTTCTCACCATCTCAAGATGGTGGAACTTCAGGAGAGCGGTTCAGCTCGCCTGCCCCACCCTAGAGGTGGTGCAGGCTGAAGAGGGACCCTCATCCTCATCTAACTAATTTCCTGCCTTTCCTCCTGCCAAAAGTAGAGCAGGAAAGGAAGCTTGGCCTCCACACTATCTGGGGGTTCCTGGGTTGGATTTCAAAAGTGGCATTGCCTTTGAAGCTTCCTGCCCGGGAAGGCCATCCTGTCCTGGAGGAGGAGTGAAACACCCTCGCTCAGAGCAAGTATTGTTTCTGTCTTCTGAGAGCGCTGGCTCTCGCCCCATGAGGTCAGAAACATGTCTGATAGTGGCAGGCTGGAGATAACCAGCCAGATACCCCACTAGTGTTTGGTTATTTATCAGGGGACTCTCTAAAAGGGCCTCCTGTGTGAATTTATCAATAAACCCAACACTGGCATCAGTGAGGATTTATTAAGCCAAGATGCTTGGTACAAACATCTTAGAAATCAGAGAAGCCATCATTGAGCTAAGAAACTCGTGTTGACAAGTATTCAGCCCATGTACTCTTTATGGCTTCCCTGTTCACTTACAACATCACAGAATGGGCTGGGCATTGTAGGGGCATATCTGCTCATGCTGATATGCCCACACATAGGATATTGTCAGGATCCTCAGGAGGATTCCTGTTAAAAACTCAGTTTTGGCCAGTATTGTTACCTGCAGAACGGGTAGTAAGGGAAACAGAAAAAGAAAAGCAATGATTAGAAACTGAGCTGGCAGCGCTGCAAACTTAAGATGTCTGCTAGCTCAGCTTTCCCTGCAGCACTCTAGTTGTTTTTCCCCCTAAGCTACAATTGGAATGTGAAGCACGCACTAGTTAAAGAATGCACAGTTCACCTGAGTGAATTCTGGAAGAAGCAACCCTTCACGTTCCTCCATCGCGGAAGCTAGTTAGGATAGAGATATTGTGTCCTCCCGTCATTTAGTTTCTGCGGTAGGGCCTAGGTAAGGAGTCGGTCTTCTGGGAAGTGTCTCTACTTGGAGCATGCTTATCAGCTACGAGTAGTGTTTCATATTTTGAGTTTGAGCACTCCCGCTTCTCGCAGTGTCTCAGGAATGCGAGTGTGAAGAGAATTCTGGAGACGTTACCAGGAGATAAAGTATAAGTAAAGGCACGAACCGAAATAGGCGAGTTTAAAATAACTCGAGTTTAATTTAGGAAGTAAGAAGAGAAAAGAAAATAATTTCTCGCATTGTATTATCTTTCTTGAGGTAAAACAAAAAATGAAACTAAAGAAGCAGTAACAAATGAGAATCCAGTTGTAAAAAAGAAAGAAAGAAAAGAATTCCTCTTACCTGAAACCGCAGAACGTTGTTTCCAGTCGACATCTTCGCCGAACAGCCAGAGACACTCAAGTACATCCTCTGGAAGGAAAACATAATAATGTCAATTTTATTTTAATTATTTGACTGAAGAAATCATTGGAACAGTAAGATATAACTCAAGTGTACAGAAATTCAATGAAAGATTAGAGAGGAGATACTTTTTACTGCATAGAAGAGGAGCAATAGTCTTAGACAGATTGAGTATGTTTTCTTTAGTAAATGAAAATAATAATAATAAGAGTAATAGCGTAAAGTTACAGTTAGAGTAGAGTAGATTGAATGCATAACCTATGTTATCATTTCTTGCAGTTCTAGAACTCCCCAAGAAATGATTAAATTGCATAACAGCCACAAGCTGAAGAGAGATAAAAAAACTTTTCTGGAGAAGAAACCATTGTTGACAGGCTGTCTCTTCTTTCTCTCCCCATCCCCTCCCCCTCCCCTTGGAATGCCTCCATAGCTCAGTACTGAACTATAGAGAGCTGATGGTGTTTCAAGAGGGGCATTGGGAACAGTTGCCATTTTTCTCCAGTGTAAGTCAAGTAGGGCTTAGAATTAAGAGTCTTCTGACAGAGTGAAGTGCCCAAGTGGTTTCACTTGCACCCGAGCAAAATGGCAGAAGGTATAGACCTAAACAATTTGGGAGAAATATTGGAGTGTATTCAAAACGAGTTAGTTACAGTCAGGGAGGAGAATAAATCCTTGCAACAAGAAATAGTAAGTTCTAGAAGAGAAACATCCAATCTAGCCACTAGGATGAATGATATTATGTCAGGGGTTAGTTTTAAAATTCCCATATCAGAAACCACTAGTTCAGTCACCAGCTCTATATCTTGTACACCTATTCAGGTCATCCATTCATTATCCCCAGTAATGATTCTAGCGCCCCGGAATATTTTAGTGGAGACCCTCAAAAAGCTCAAATTTATCTGACACAATGCTCCTTGCATTTTATGTGCCGTCCAACGATTTTTCTCGATGCGCAGTCTTGAGTAGCATTTATACTGTCCTATCTTAGCTGTGACGCAGCATCTTGGTCCATGCCTTTGGTCACGAGGGATGATCCAATTCTATACGATTTCGAGGAATTCAAGAAAGAATTTCTTCGGATTTTTGATAGAAGGAAAGCATCACAAGTGACCGGCAATGAACTACTGGAATGAAAACAAGGAAATTGAGAGTTAGCTGCCTACCTGGCTCAGTTTAACTAAGTAGTGGTAGAAACTGAGTGGGCTGGGAATAAAAGAGCAGCAGTCTTCTACTGAGGCTTAAAAGACTACTTGAAAGATGCTAAGCAAAAATACCTAATCCCCCGACGGACATCTCAGCATTGGTGGATCTGGTGCTAGAAATAGATTTTTGTCAGAGCGAAAGGAGAGGAGAAAAGAAAAAAAAGATTCTGATCAAATGTGCCCAGGTTTGATAGGGTTAGAACAGAAAATGCAAGGACCTCAGAAGGCTCGTCAGGTGTGGAACCAATGCAAATAGGCACCATTAGAGGTCCACTATCTAAGGAAGAAAAGGAAAAAAGGAGACCGAATAAATTGTGCCTCTACTGCGAGACAAGTGGACATTTTTTAAAGATGTGCCCAAAGAAACCCAAAATACAGTTCAAGGAAAACTTGCAGCACCACCAGTAAAGGGAGTTGGACTGGTGAGTTTGAACCAAGAAACAACTCCAATGAATGATCTGGTAGCAAATACATTGCAAACATCTTCACCTCATCTAATCTTTTCGGCGTCATTGAAATTATCAAACATTGCTCTAAAGGAGATATCAGTGATGATTGATTAGGGGGCAACTGGGAACTTTTGCAGTCTGAAGTTTGCAGATTACATAGGATTAAAGGCCAAAAGAAAAGACAGAAGTGAAGCAGTTCAGGCTGTAGATGGCACCAATCATTCATCAGGACCAATAGTAAGCCACACAGAATCTGTGCAATTACTGACTCAAGAAGGACACCAAGAAATTATACAGTTTAATTTAATTGAGGCTCCTCAATTCCACCTCATTTTGGGAAGCCCCTGGTTGACGGAACACAACCCCACCATTAACTGGAGTTCAAGAACAATTGAAATAAATTCAGAATATTTCCAGGGAAATTGTTTAATAAAGGATGAATTGCATAGAGAATCCAATGCAGCAACCCTACTCTGTGAGAGTGGAGTTTCAGTTTGCATGATATAAACTAATGAGATAGCAGATGCATACATAGATTACACAGATGCATTTAAAGAAGCGGAAGCTGAAAAACTTCCCTTGCATAGGTCTTATGACTGCAAAATTGAGTTTGAACCTGGTTCGAGTTTACCATGCAGTAGGATCTATTCACTGACCGAAAAAGAGAACCAGCATTTGGAGGACTATATTAAAAAATACATAGGCAACGGATTCATCAGGCCATCTCAGTCTCCTGTCTCCTCGCCACTCTTCTTCGTACCCGAGAAGGAGGGTGACCTGAGAACTTGCATAGACTATAGAGCAATCAATTGAATCACAATAAAATGTTGCTGCCCGTTACCTTTTATCTCTCAGCTTCTAAATCTGGTGAAAGGGGTGCGAATTTATATCAAA
This sequence comes from Calotriton arnoldi, assembly GCA_963921515.1. Lineage (NCBI taxonomy): Eukaryota > Metazoa > Chordata > Amphibia > Caudata > Salamandridae > Calotriton > Calotriton arnoldi. The sequence continues at coordinate 825,734 of CAWUFW010008129.1, forward strand.
CTAGACCTTAGAGGTGCCTATCACCTGATCAGACTACGAGAAGGGGACGAATGGAAAACGGCCTTCAGTACTAAAGATGGCCTGTTTGGTACCAAGTAGTGATGTATTGGCTATGTAACGCTCCTGCTGCCTTCCAGCATTTTATAAATGGCGTCTTAAGTGACTTCATAAACAAATGTGTCATCGTCTATATAGACAATATTTTGATTTACTCAGCCACAGAAGAGGAACATCAAGAGCAAGTAAGAGCAGGACTTCAATGACTTAGAGAAAGCAAGTTATATACAAAACTGGAGAAATGCTCTTTCAATGCAAACACAGAGGAATTTCTAGGATTTGTACTCTCCCCTTTGTGAATAACCATGGATGAGCAAAAGATGAAGGCTGTCACAGATTGGAAATCACCGGCAACTGTAAAATAAGTCCAATTTTTCATTGGCTTTGCCTATTTCTACAGGAGATTTATCCATGAATTCTCTCAAAACATCATACCTCTCACACGGTTGTTAAAAAAAGGAGTACCTTTCAAATGGTCGGAAGAGGCAGAAGAAACCTTTAACTCCCTAAAGAAGAGTTTCACCTCAGCACCTATTCTACTTCATGCTGATCCCTCTGAACCATTCTATCTTGAGACTGATGCATCTGATTTGGCCAAAGGAGGAGTCCTTTCTTAGAGAAACAAAACGACAGGACAATTACAACCAGTGGCTTATCGTTCCCGAAAACTAAATCCAGCGGAGGTGAATTATACAATAACTGAAAAGGAATTACTAAGGATTAAAGATGTTTTTAAAGAATGGGGGCATTAACTAATGCGAGCGAAGCACACTGTGATGGTATTCACCGATCATACGAACTTAAAATTCTTGAAGTCTGCCAGAACTCTGACACCACAGCAACTCAGATAGTCATTGTATTTTGCTGATTATGATTTTATCATCACTTACAGACCTGGGAGTAAGAATGGAAAGGCCAATGCCTTGTCAAGATTGGATACAGAAAATAAAAAAAATTCAATTGAAGATCAAAAGATAATTCCAGAGGAAAAAATTATAGGAAAAGTTTCCACAGAAAGTCTTGAGGAGTCAATAACTCAGCCAATGAACTCCGTGGAAATGAAGGAATGGGCAGGTCAGGATCCAAGAAGAGAAGTTTCAAACCAATTACCTTATCATGATGGAGCCTTATATTTGCCCACTAAGGAACTGCAGCTTAGATCCTTGCATGAATACCATGACAGTCCTTTGGCAGGGGATAAAGGAATCCTAAAAACTGAAGATCTAGTAAAACAAAGATTTTGGTGACCGCAAATGAACAAGGATCTTCACCAGTATGTAACTAGCTGCCAGACCTGTGCCCAGGGAAAGTCGGAAAGACAAGCTCCCAAGGGGTTATTGCAACCCTTACCTACTCCCCATACACTTGGCACACAGTGACCTTAGATCTCATCGTAGATCTACCTTCCAGTGAAGTTTATAACACTATTCTTGTTTGTGTAGACACCTTCACTAAAATGAAACATTTTATCACTCTAAAAGGTATTCCAACAGCAAGGCAACTAATGCAATATTTCAATCAACATATAATTTGAACTAATGGCATACCAAAATGATTATCACCGACAGAGGTACCCAGTTCATATCCAAATTCTGGAGGGCCTTCACTAGGGGGATACACATAGAAACTCGATACTCTACTAGTTTCCATCCAGAGACGGTTGGGCAAATAGAGAGGACTTACCAAGAGTTAGAACAACACCTCAGGCTATTTTTGTTAGATTAGGAAGGAGACTGGCAGGAATATTTGTGGACAGCAGATTTTGCTCACAACAATGCAAAAAATGTTTCCACCGACTACTCACCCTTCTATATGAATTTTGGCTGGCACCCTAACGTTTTGGTAGAATTCGGAAATATAGAGGTGCCTGCAGTGAAGGATATAGTTCAACATTTGACTCAAGTTAATCAATCTGCAATACAGAATCTAACACAAGAAAAAAGTTGTTATAAGTTTCTCGCTGACAAAAAAAAAAAGAGAACCCTCTTTCCAGGTTGGAGATAAAGTTTGGCTCAGTACAAAAAATGTAAAACTAAAGGGTGATCATAAGTTCCAACCCTCTTTTCTTGGACCGTATCCTATTGAGAAAATCATCAATCCTGTAACATATGCTTGACACTTCCAGAGAACACTAAAATTCACCCGGTCTTTCATGTGTCCTTATTAAAAGGGTTCAGCCAGATTTGAGAATCACTGCTCCCCCTGAACCATTAATGGTGGACGGAAGAGTAGAATATGAGATAAAAAGAATTCTTGATTCCAAAAAGGTCAAAGGTGAACTTTATTATTTGATAGACTGGAAAGGCTATGGACCGTACTAAAGATCTAGGGGAAAACAAAGTGATGTTCACGCTCCTCGTTTAGTCAAAGCCTTTCACAAAACGTTTCCAACCAAACCCCGATTGGTGGAACCCTCCTTGAGAGGGGGGTACTGTCAGGATCCTCAGGAGGATTCCTGTTAAAAACTCAATTTTGGCCAGTATTGTTACCTGCAAAACTAGTTAAAAAGGGCAAAAGAAAAAGAAAAGCAATAATTGGAAACTGAGCTGGCAGCGCTGGGAACTTGGGATGTCTGCCAGCTCAGCTTTCCCTGCAGCGCACTGGTCGTTTTTTACCCCTAAACTATGATTGGAATGTGAAGCGCGCACTAGTTAAAGACTGCGCACTTCACCTGAGTGAATTCTGGGAGAAGCAGCCCTTCAAGTTCCTCCATTGTGAAATCTAGTTAGGGTAGACACGTCATGTACTCCCTTCATTTAATTTCTGCGGTAGTGTCTGGGTAAGGAGTCAGTCTTCTGGGAAGTGTCTTGGAGCATGCTTATCAGCTATGACTAGTGTTTCATGTTTTGAGTTTGAGCACTTGCTCTTCTCGCAATGTCTCAGGAATGTGAGTGTGAAGAGAATTCTGGAGACGTTACTGGGAGATAAAGTATAAGTAAAGGCACGAATCAAAATAAGCGAGTTCAATATAACTTGAATTTAATTTAGGAAGTAAGAAGGGAAAAGAAAATAATTTCTCACATGGTGTTATCTTTCTCAAGGTGAAACAAAAAACGAAACCAAAGAAGCAGTAACAAATGAGAATCCAGTTGTAAAAAATAAAAGAAAAGAATTCCTCTTACCTGAAAATGCAGAACATTGTTTCCAGTTGAAGTCACGCAAGTACTTCGTCTGGAAGGAAAACGTAATAATGTCAATTGTATTTTAATTATTTGACTGAAGAAATCATTGGAATAGTAAGATATAACTCAAGTGTACAGAAATTCAATGAAAGAATAGAGAGGAGATACTTTTCACTGCATAGACAAATTGGGTATGCTTTCTTTAGTAAAATAAAATAATAATAACAGTAATAGCCTGGAGTTATAGTTAGAGTAGAGTAGATTGAATGCATAACCTATGTTGTCATTTCTTGCAGTTCTAAAACTCCCCAAGAAAGGATTAAATTGCATAACGACTGCAAGCTGAAGAGAGAGAAAAAAAACCTTTCTGAAGAAGAAACCACTGTTGACAGGCTGTCTCTTCTTTCTCTCTCCATCCCCTTTCCCCCCTTGGAACGTCTCCATAGCTCAGTACTGGAACTACAGAGAGCTGGTGGTGTTTCGGGAGAGGCATTGGGAACAGTCGTCATTTTGCTCCTGTGTAAGCCAAGTAGGGCTCAGAATTAGGAGTCTTCTGACAGATATAGTGCACTCTGCCTTACGGCTAAAGGCCTGCAGTAGGAGTGACTTACCTATATCGTATGCAGTGCATGGGAGGCATAACACACAGGGCTGTGTGCCATGTGGACTCTTCCTGCACCAAGATACGCAGCCTGCAATAGCAGGGTACATAGCCTTGGTGAGGGGGCACAGGGGTGGCACAATCAGTGCTGCAGCCCCAGTGGACCCTCTTCAGTACCCATGCCCTATGTACCAGGGGTACCACTTACTAGGTCCTTACAGAGTAGCTGAAATTGTGCCAATCATTGTACAGTGTTTTGGGAAAGAGATCTGGCACTGGGGACCAGGTTAGCAGGGACCCAGAGCACTCTCAGTTCGAAATCATATCAGGCAAAAAATGGGGGCTACCCATGCAAAAAGAGGCACTTTCCTACACTCTTTCTCTGTGTGCAGCATTCTGTAGCACACATAGAAGGATGAAATAGCCTTCATTGATTAATTTTAGGCAGGAAGGTGTCCCTTCCTACACAAAAACAATAATTCCCACAACGCAGATACCCTTGCACCATAAAGCAAGGGTTCCTGGGTTGGCACATGGCAGCCAATTGTGCGCCAGCGCTTGGAAAAGGACAGGATTGCACTGTATCTATTAGATACAGCGCATTTCTGACCTTTTCTTTTGACGTACGGCAGCGCTGCAAGAAAGCTTGGGGCGCTGCCCAATGCCAAAAGTTTGTAAATGAGGCCATAATATTTTAGTGCATTTTCCCAAAACAATTGCTAAAGAGCTAGAGGTCATACAGGTACTTCAACTAATCAACGGAATGCATTTTGACATAGCCTCATACTACTTTTCTAAATGCATAAAGCATCTCCCTTATCACCTCTTGATTTTCTCTTCCACCCTTCTTATAATTTTTCAGTCACAAAATATTACCGAGAATTTCAAAGGAAGGCACACGAGTGAACAATAAAGAGTTACAGAGATGGTAAACCTTAGCCCAGAAGCAGCGCTTTCCCTAGGTAAGAAGGATTTTACATGTTCTGAACAACTGCTCAAGTGCATAACGAGGACTTATCTGGCAATTATAAAAAACGCAACCAAGGTCATGAAAAGCTTCGCTTTAGAATTTGAAGCAATAAACATAAAACAGCAGACATAGAAGAAATGCTAATTATGTTAGAAATGTACTAAATATGTGTTTTTCACCAAAAGAAAATAATAATACCAGCATTACATTTCCCATAACATTATAAATAATTGTCCCAAAATAAGCAAGAGTGCCTATTCAAATAGCAGAGTGAAATATTTTGTAAATTCGTTAATCTTGCCTCAGATTTCAGACACAAGCCATGGAAGCTTTTGCAAAAACAAACAGGTATTGTATGGGTAGCAGCAAAGCAAGTTTCCCACATACATAGAATGGGGTTACCAAATGCTGCAGAAGTACAAGCTTCACTGATACACACATGCTGGCGCATGCAATAGCTGTGAAAGCTTGCTTGTTCAAAAATCTTAGGTCAGCAGAACCATACCTTTACTTACCTCATACAAAGAAATGCAGGATTTAGTTACCGAGAATGGCATCCAAAAAATAAAAAACTGAACATTTTTGGCATTGCCAATACTAGGGCTAGACAGACCTTTTATTCCACGGGGCATTTCCCCAGTGGGCTGGAGCGCGTGGACGCCGGTTTTGAAAGTCCAGGGCTGCTACTGGTGACGGTCACTTTCCCCATCTCCCCGATGTTAATTGCAGCAGTCAGGGAGAGGCTTCAAGAGGGAGAGAAAGAGAGGGAAAAAGTGGGAAGGTAGAGAGAAAGAGAGAAGAGAAAAAGGAGAGAAGCAGAGAGAGAGAATGGATGGGTGGAAAGTGAGAGATTGTGCGAGTAGAGAAAAAGATCAGGGCTGGCTTGTACTTTTATGCTAGGGCAGCTTGACCAGTCCAGTCCTGGTCAAACCACGCAAAATAACAACACAGTACAGGCAGCAACAAAGCAAGCCTCCTTACCCATAAAAACATTAGCATTGCAAGTTCTGCCTTTTGCAAGTGAAATTGTTGGAGGAGAATGCGAGTATAAGAGGTGCACATCTCGTTCAAAAATAAATCATGAAATTGCACTCCGAACTGGGCAGTTGGCCAACGACTCAGGTTTCTATTTAAGGTATAAGGTTGATTCCAGATCAGAGCAACTGTTATGTGCTTTCATTTAGTACTAGTTAAAAAACTGTCCTCCCAAGGGTATCAGCATTCCATCATATGTTGTGTTTATTTTGTACCGTTTGGAGGCTATGGGGAGCCCATATGCCTTGCCGCTAGGTTGTTCCCCCTACCTCCCACTTTGCACTCCACTTCTGAGTGTGTGCTCAGCCAGCCGGCCGGCGTGCCGCAAAGTCAGGCAGTGATGAGACAGGGTGAGAGCAGTGCTCGATAGTAGTATCCAGAACTGGGCACTGGATATTGACAGCATTTACTCATGGGCATGCCACCTAAATGGCCATCGACACAGCGGAGCAGCCAGCTCCAGTCAGCGAGACCAATGGCGGCCAATGTTAGTGAAGTGGCAGTGAGACTGAGTGCAGATATGTTTCAGACCATAGCTCCTGACTTGAATCTGGAGGCATTAACCAGTGAGTACACCACCCGCTTGACTCAGGTGCTTGCAGTAGCCCCCCGCCCTCACTGTCATGCCATTGACTGTCCAGCACCTGTATTCAGCTCTCGTGGGATGTGATTTGATTAAATGAAATTGATATGAGAGACGGCTTCCTTAGCGAAGCAATATCGGATATTGCGAGCAAGTATAAATGGTGGAGGGGTTGAGATGAAAACTTTGATTACTCCTTGATAGAGCTGACGCATTGGTAAGAGACTGATCGCTGTAAATATAATACCAAGCCCTGAGTAAGCGGTCTTGCCTCAAGGAGAGCTAAGGAAACTGAAGCTCTGGGAGCAGCACATGGTACATGAGCTAAAGACACAGTTATAGACTTTCTCTTGGGGGGGCTTTCTAAATAAGAGACTGCAAATAAATGTGAAAACACAGATGGTAAGATCGCAATTTAGCGGCTCCCCTCGAGAAAACAAAATGGCCATTGGCTCACAGAAAGGCAAAAAGCATAGGATCCAGAGAAGACTGACACTAGCAAAAGCAGAGAAATCTCCCTCCACCAAATCTTGGACACAGAAGATCACTCTAAACAGTGCAGATTTGTCCAAAAAGTGAGCAAGCATGGACATCCCTGCAAGCTCTGAGTTTAGGTTAGCTCCCCATGGGAGGGGCTGGCGATCCCTACTATGAATGTAGAACTGGCCATTCCACTGAATGACGTTCAGGCCAGTGACAAGGATGGTGACAGGGCAATGGACTCAGACTGACGAGTAAGAATGATTGATTCTGTTAGACCAGCTGGCTAGTTCACCAGTTGAGCAATTGACCTAGCTGACTCAGAGGAATCACTGACATAATATCGACAGACACAATATCGACCTACATTTTTATTGACACAAAAATATCGAGTACACTAATATCGATAACCTATACTTAATTAAAATAATACACTATTATTGACACCAAAATATCGTCAAACAATAGTATCGATAACACTATTATCGAACACATAAATATCGTTATTCAAAATATCAGACATAGTTTAAAAATATACATGTCAAAAATATCGATCACAATAATATAGACAGCAATATTATTGTTTTTTTAAAATATCGACAACTTAAAAACAGATAAAACAAACAAAACTTAACTCCATAAATATATTTCAATCAATAAACATACACTGCATACAAAATAAACCAAATACAATCAATTTAAAACATAGTAAAACATATTATAAAACATTAAATCATAAATACACTATTAATAACTATTTAAATCTTATATTTAAATAATATACACATATTATTTTACATCACATATATTATGATACACATTTAAAGGATTCAACCTGTTTAAAAAAAAAAAGCACTAACTGACTCTTAATTAGCGTTTTCCATATATGGAAACCAACTACCAAAACAATTAAAACAATAAATATCAACCAAGCAAATACACACAATATAAAAATAAACTAATCACATTAAACAAACAATTAATTAAACACTATATAAAGAAAGAAAAATTATTCTTATTTTACACATCAAACCAAAAAGAATCAAGAAGACGAAACTCTGCCGGATTGCTGCCAGAAGCAAGGACTTCATTAAAGAAAAATCTACTTCCTATTTTAAAATGTAAGTAAAATGCCATTTATAATATAACACTAATGCTAATCTTCAAAAACTACTATTTATCATGCACAAATAATTAATATATATTTTTTTCAATCTATGTCTCCTCTACAGATAATTCTCAAACAATTACAGACCAGCTTCTAAAATCATCTAACAAATTAAGTAAGTATTCAGCAAAATGCTTTTTAAAAATTATCTAAAACACCCAAACAAACCCCAACTTCATCCCAAACCCCCACCCAACACCATATACAATTTAACAAAATAATTAAAAATATGTTTTACTCTAACAACAGAAACATCAGCAACAAAACAGAATTCAACCAACAAAGAAAGGACATCTCCATTCAAAACAACCTCAAAATCAACATTGTAAGTATATTAATAACAATGTGTATGTTTTATTTAAAAAACATGTACAATATTCATTTATTAATTTTTATATACATTTTTCGTAGCATTTAAAACATCACAATGACAGAAGGCGCCCAATCTATCACTTCCCAGAAAGGAAAGTTTTTGTTATGCTACATAGGGTATGTCTATACCCAGGAAAAGCAAAGTGGACTTAAAGTAAATTGGAAATGTAGCAAGTACTATTCAAATAAGTGTTATGGGAGGGCAACAACTAGAGAAACAACAGTTTTGTATGTAAGGGAGCATAACCACCCCCCAAATGTTACTGAAATAGAGGTTAGGAATGCCCTAGACGACATTAGAGAAGCCAGTACTAGCTCACAAAAATCTACAACTCAAATACTTAAGGAGATGCTGCCCAAAGTACCCCAACATGCTACTGGCCAAATGCCCTCTATTTCTTCATTAAAAAGAACTATATCTCGAACAAAAAAAGCCACAACGACCACCACACCTGCCCCAAAAACATTTGAAGAGGTAGTAATTCCCCCAGAACTATCTATAACTCATAACGAAGAACCCTTTATTCTTTATGACAACAAATCCAAAGAGAAAAGAATAATTATGTTTGCAACTGCAAATAATTTAATAAAACTACAACAATAAGAAACATGGATGATGGACGGGACTTTTAAAATTTGTCCCAAACCATTCTATCAATTATACACTGTCCATGCCCTATATCAAGACACTAACATCCCTTTTATCTACGCCTTACTACCCAATAAACAAAACTCCACATATATGGAAGTACTAACTAAAATTAAACAAGAAACAAATAATTATTTTCCACAGAAAATAATTATTGATTTTGAGCAGGCAATGATAAATGCAATTCTAAAATCCTACCCACACACATCAATTCAGGGTTGCTACTATCATTTCAATCAGTGTATATGGAGACACCTTCAGAAATCAACACTAAGGGGGTCATTAGGATGGCGGACGGACTGTCCGTCAGCCATCCTGGTGTAAACCGGAACCGTCCGCCATGCATGCGGCGGTCCCGCACACCCGATCAGGATGCGGCCGCCACCATGGCGGTCGGATTGTGATTTTTAACATTGTGGCGGGTGCAGCACCCGCCGCAATGCTAAAACAGCATGTGGTGCATTTCACAGCACTACGTGGCAGGCACCATGCGGTGCCTGCCACATAGTGCTGCAAAATGTAGGGGGGTACCATGGGTACCCCCCAAGTGCACCCTCACCTCCCCCCAACACAAGGGGGCCCGCACGGGCCCCATCACCAATCCCCACCAGCATTTCCATGGCGGCATCGCCGCCATGGAAATACTGTCTGCAGCCAGCATCCTAATTTGGTGGACGGTGCCTGCTAGGCACCGCCACCATTTAGGACTCATTGGGCCATCCGCCGGGCAATCGTACCGATTGCCTGCGGCGGTTCAGTGGCGGACTGTCTTTGCGTCCGCCACTGTCCGTGTCTGGATTCCCCCGCCATCGTAATGTGGCGGGGGCAAAATCCACTTTGGATGGCGGACGGATCGCCACCGCATGGCTGGCAGTGGCGGTCCTTCCGCCATCCTAATAACCCCCTAAGTGTTGAATATGCGACAAACAGTTCATTAGCATACCAAATAAAAAAACTTATAGCACTGGTCTACGTCCCAATTACTGACGTGGCCGAACATTACAACTTATTAATAGAAAGTCCTTACTACCAGCAACACGAACAAAAATTAAGTCCCCTCCTAGACTATTTTGAAGATACCTGGGTGGGAAGACTCCATAGATCAGGACATAGAAGGCAACCAAAATACCTAATTCCCTGGTGGAATGTATACCTTAGCACACTAAACCAAGAGGCAAAAACAAACAATGCTGTTGAAGGTTGGCATAATGCCTTCCAAGCAACAACAGGACGAGGTCCACCTACTCTACACAAACTCCTACTCTCCCTCCAAAGAGAACAGAGCTACCAACAGCTAAGAATGGAGCAATCTGTAACACAAATCAGGCCTAAACTATCCAAACAAACTAAACAAATGTTTGAATACTTACAACATCAAGTCAGACTATATCCTACAACAAAAGGCCTAGAATACTTAGAAATAATTGCCAAAAGCCTACTATAAATTAAAAATAAAGTTTAAAATATGTAATACTTTTCTGTAAAATTAATTAAAATGCATAATTATAATTTTTATATTTTCACAAAATTAATTAATTTGTCTAATATATTTTTATTAAAACAATAAATATATATATAGACATATTAATGAAATATATGAAAATATAAACAACAATAACACCAAGGGGCCGATTCCGATCTCGGCCGGTAGGGCACCAAATCGGATTCGGCTTTACCGGATCCGATTCGGACGCCCTGTTTCCGACCGATTCGAACACCCGTCCGCGCGAGCAAGTACGATGCGAGCGTACGCGAAATCCCCGACCGACTCGTTCCCGGCTCCAAACCGCTCCGACCGACTCGTACGGACTCGACTCGTACCACGCAATGGAGACTTTCCCCGACCGGGCAAGTACGATGTGCGCCTCGAACTGTCCGACCAACTCGCGCCGTCCGGCTCGAAAGAGCAGTCGGAGCCGGACTTCGGGGGTCCGTGTCGGACCCCCCTGTATGCGTAGCCACGCGAGTCGCACACAGGGGGGACCCATGGGTCCCCCCTACACATGCATGTACGGCGCGAGTCGCACTGACGCGTACCCGCTGTATGGGGCGCCCTTGTTCGCGACGCACCCATTGAGTCAATGGGAGCCCGTGTACGCGTCATACGACCGGCTCCCATTGACTTCAATGGGAGTCCGACCGAATCGAGTCCAATAGCATGCGTCCGCATCGTACTCGTTTGGTCGGACTGCTAGAGTCCGGTTCGGTCGGATATCTCCCCGAATCCGACTCGGTCGGAGGGATTTCGGGCCCGAATCGGAATCGGCCCCTAACTCTCTTAGCATTTCCCTCCCACAATAAATAATTAAAATAAATTACCGTTTCCGTAGCTGTAGAAATAAAATCCCAACTCTTGTAAAACAATACAGGTATATCATAATCCAAATAGAACGAAAAAGTACACCAAAGAAAATGTAAAAATCCAACTGTTCAAAAAGTAATCCTCAGTCCATAAGTCCACAAACGATATACCATAAAAAAAACGAAAAAGTGTTTTAAAAAAAGAAACGCTCCATGAAAACCCGAAAAATTAAGGAAGTGTAAAATAATTATTAGTTACTTAAACTAATACACACTTCCTTAATCAAAAAAACGCAATCTTCTAGTAACCGCCACTTCTCACGACCAAAACCTGTAAAAAAACACAAACATTCCCACCCACAGAAATATACACATAATATACAATATCACACTGTTACAAACATTATACACACCATATTCACACATATTCTAACATGTTTTAAGTTTTCTAAACTGGGCCTCAAAAAATAACGGTACATAAATCACTAAAAGCTAACTTACACATAAAAAACGCCACAATTCCAAAAACCTAACACTACACACACTAACTACAACCTAACTACCTTCAAATTAAATTAACAGTTTAGTTAAAATAAAGAAAATTAATCTTACCTTCCTCCACGCGACGCAGCTCCCAACCGTGAACTTGTCCCCTTCAAAATAACCCAAAACAAACGTGAGCAGTTACAAAATACAAGCACCAAACAAATATGGCTGCTTTAAACATATATAAATAAATGTATTTTGTTAAAAAACATGTTATTACATTGTAAATAAATTACTAAAATGTTTAATTAAAATACTACAATTTATAAGTTATATGTTTAAATGTATTTAACATTTTTCAAACATTGTAAAATTATAATAATAAATATTAATACACATATAATTATTATTATAATTCTATATATTTACAAGTTATATACAAAGTTGATTAAAAACATGTAATAATTTTATTAAATGTTTGCAAGATGTCAAACTTATAAGACAAATGTTTAGAAATTAAACCATGTAATAATTAATAATATTAATATTATATATATTAATAATATTAATTAAAATGTATTATTATTTGTTTAAAAAATGTAACAAAGTATAAAATTGAAAATGTATTAAAAAAATGTGAAAACAGTTATATAATTAAAAACTGAACAGTATATGTAACTAAATAACAAATGTTCACAATACAAGACTAAAATGAACTGTTATTAATAATTATATTTTTTACTCAAATGTTTCTAAACCAATGTAAAACTACATTATTTTATATTACAAAGTTTACATAACTGTATTAAACATTTACCAATGTTAAAAACATTTGTTTACATAATTATTACATGTAAAAATATACATATGTACCAAATATTTTGTCTGTAAAATAAATATAATTTTTTATCTATATGTCTTGATTTATATTATATGCATAAGTTACAATAAATAAACATCAATAAAAAATTAAATGTCTATTTTTTTGTGTATCATTTTATTAAAGTGGTATTTAATGTTAAAAATTATATTTGTATGAAATATACTATACTAAATAATATGTTTTAATTAACTATATATACAATGTCATTGATTATCAGTTTTAACTATGTTATAATTAAAATACATTACAACTACCAACTATATTAATTTTTTAACCTTACAAATTAATACATATATTTTAATTACTATTCCCACTACAGTTAATATTAATTCAGGGTAGATGCTGGACACTTAACTTAATTAATTTACTATTCCCACTCCAGTTAGTATTAAGTCAGGGTAGGTGCTGGACAGTAAACTTAATTAATTTACTATTCCCACTCCAGTTAGCATTAAGTCAGGGTAGGTGCTGGACAGTAAGCTTAATTAATTAACTATTCCCACTCCAGTTAGCATTAAGTCAGGGTATGTGCTGGACACTAAACTTAATTAATTTACTATTCCCACTCCAGTTAGCATTAAGTCAGGGTAGGTGCTGGACACTAAACTTAATTAATTGACTATTCCCACTCCAATTAGCATTAAATAAAGGTAGGTGCTGGACACTAAACTTAATTAATTTACTATTCCCAAACCAGTTAGCATTAAGTCAGGGTAGATGCTGGACAGTAAACTTAATTAATTTACTATTCCCACTCCAGTTAGCATTAAGTCAGGGTAGGTGCTGGACACTAAACTTAATTAATTTACTATTCCCACTCCAGTTAGCATTAAGTCAGGGTAGTTGCTGGACAATAAACTTAATTAATTTACTATTTCCACTCTAAATTTTATTAAGTCTGGGTAGGTTCTGGACACTAAACTTAAATAATTTACTATTCCCACCACAGTTAGCATTAAGGGCCTGATTCCGATGCGGTTAGGAAAGCATTCCCACCTAGGGCCCGATTCCGATGCGGTTAGGAAGGCCTCCTAATGGCATTTGCTCCTTCCCAATCGGATCGGGAACGTGACTTCCCAACCGAGGGCCAGATTACGATGCGGTTAGGAACATAGGCTTCCCATAGAAGTCAATGGGAGTCCAACCAAATCGTATCTGGAAGCATCCGGATGCATCATACTCGGTCGGTAGGACTCTCCCGATCCGAGTCGGTCGGAAACCATTTCCAAACCGATTTGATCGGGAAGATTTCCTAACCGCATCAGAATCGGGCCCTAAGTCATGTTAGGTGCTGGACACTAAGGGGTCGATTCCGATCTCTGCCGAAAGCGCACCTAACAGTATTCGTCCGGAAAAAAACCAAGCCGAACGCGTGTTTCCCGGCCGATTCGAACAGTCGTCCGAACGAACAAGTACGATGCGCATAACAGCCCAGATTCCGAGCGAGCCGTACTCACCGATTCCAGCTCCTGTTCCCCGCCCGAGCCGGTTCCGTAAACGCTGATTCGAGTCGCACGGAAGCAAATACACAGCACCTTCCGGCCGGACGACTACGATGCGCCTTCCGTACGCGCCGAACCCGTCGCTACGTCCGGCACGTCAGAGCATCCGGGAGAGCTGTACATAAGCTCCGATTCGCGCCACAAGACGACCCGCGGTGACGAGACGGACAAGACAGCGACGAGTACGAGTCCAAGCCACGAGAAACCCGAACGAGACGACCCAACCATGAATCCCATCGTGCAGGTCCTACCAATACTCTACATCTATTACCGGGACCGGTACGGACGCGTACGACGCAGACGGTAAGTCAAACACCCACAACACAAACAAACGACACGTACCCGAAATATGTCACACACACATAGGGATGCAGAAATGACGTACACTAGCAACAGCAGAACCATAGGGGCGGGATGGCTATCACCAATGCCATACACACCCAAAGGGGCATGGATGCCTACCACTAATACCATCCCCACTCATAGGGGGATGGATGCCTGCCACTACTACCATCCCCACTCATAGGGGGATGGATGCCTGCCACTACTACCATCCCCACTCATAGGGGGATGGATGCCTACCACTACCACCACCCCTACTCAGGGGGCCTGGATGCCTGTCACTACTACCCTCCCCACTCATAGGGGGATGGATGCCTGCCACTAATACCATCCCCACTCATAGGGGGATGGATGCCTACCACTACCGCCCCCCCTACTCATGGGGGCCTGGATGCCTGTCACTACTACCATCCCCACTCATGGGGGGATGGATGCCTACCACTCCCACCACCCCTACTCATGGGGGCCTGGATGCCTGTCACTACTACCCTCCCCAATCATAGGGGGATGGATGCCTGCCACTAATACCATCCCCACTCATAGGGGGATAGATGCCTACCACTCCCACCACCCCTACTCATGGGGGCCTGGATGCCTGTCACTACTACCCTCCCCACTCATAGGGGGATGGATGCCTGCCACTAATACCATCCCCACACATAGGGGGATGGATGCCTGCCACTACTACCATCCCCACTCATAGGGGGATGGATGCCTGCCACTAATACCATCCCCACTCATAGGGGGATGGATGCCTGCCACCACTACCATCCCCACTCATAGGGGGATGGATGCCTGCCACTAATACCATCCCCACTCATAGGGGGATGGATGCCTACCACTAATACCATCCCCACTCATAGGGGGATGGATGCCTACCACTACCACCACCCCTACTCATGGGTGCCTGGATGCCTGTCACTACTACCCTCCCCACTCATAGGGGGATGGATGCCTGTCACTACTACCCTCCCCACTCATAGGGGGATGGATGCCTGCCACTAATACCATCCCCACTCATAGGGGGATGGATGCCTGCCACTAATACCATCCCCACTCATAGGGGGATGGATGCCTACCACTCCCACCACCCCTACTCATGGGGGCCTGGATGCCTGTCACTACTACCCTCCCCACTCATAGGGGGATGGATGCCTGACACTAACACCATCCCCACTCATAGGGGGATGGATGCCTACCACTAATACCATCCCCACTCATAGGGGGATGGATGCCTACCACTACCACCACCCCTACTCATGGGGGCCTGGATGCCTGTCACTACTACCCTCCCCACTCATAGGGGGATGGATGCATGTCACTAATACCATCCCCACTCATAGGGGGATGGATGCCTACCACTACTACCATCCCCACTCATAGGGGGATGGATGCCTGCCACCACTACCATCCCCACTCATAGGGGGATGGATGCCTGCCACTACCACCACCCCTACTCATGGGGGCCTGGATGCCTACCACTACCACCACCCCTACTCAGGGGGGCCTGGATGCCTGCCACTACTACCATCCCCACTCATAGGGGGATGGATGCCTGCCACTAATACCATCCCCACTCATAGGGGGATGGATGCCTACCACCACCACCACCCCTACTCACGGGGGCCTGGATGCCTACCACCCACACAACCCCTACTCATAGGACGGGTAATGCATGACACAACCAGCATACTCCAACATAAGGAATGTCTGAAAAATACATCCCCCCCAACACCATGACAAGCGTGTGTAGTCTGTGTCAAATGCCTACAACACTGAACATGACATTGAACATACAATGTGACCCCCTATCACATGTGTCACACATAAATGTGTGTGGCCTCCACAATGCAAGCAGACCATGACCACTGTGGGAATGGGGTCTAAACCCCCATCATCACACTGACCAAAAGGTAAGTGTGGGGTCCATAGCTGAAGCACATTTTGAACATTGTGGCAATGGGGTCTAAAGCCCCATCACCACAGTGACCAAAATGTAAGTGTGGGGTCCATAGCTGAAGCACATTTCGAACATTGTGGCAATGGGGTCTAAAGCCCCATCACCACAGTGACCAAAATGTAAGTGTTGTCATGGGAAAAGCTGCAAATGCCAAACTGCATGGATGATTCCTGGTCACACAACAACAAACACATCAGTGGCATAGTAGTGCTTGTGTCCCATAGCAACATAGATTGGGTGAGGCAAACAGTGCAGTGCCAATGAAACATCGCTTTGGCCATGTGCAGACAAACATCACCCATGGGGGCTCACATTGTCAACATTCACGAATAACACAATGACAGAAGTGACCATCATAATGCAGACCCACATATCTGCACCAATGGACACACAAATGTAGATATCCTGTGGAGACTGTAGATGTCAGGTGAACAAATACCATTCCATGGCAGCAATGGGACATACAAACCATGATCATTGTGCTGACTGATGACCTAGGAGTCCCAGGGACAGCAGGGGAAACCCACCAAACAACATACAGCCAATGGCACACTAAAGAAATGCCAATGCAGTGGTGCAAATGCACAAACACAAACAGGCAGACTCACACTGCATATCAAACACAACAGGTGATGGGGGGTGTGCCAGTGTCCCCAGGCAACCACACAACACATGAGGAGGCCTGAATCCCTATTACACAGATGTCAATACAGTGCCACACAAAAGTAACTCATGGATCGGATTCCCCTATGTGGGCAATCAGGCATTGTTAGATGAGAGGGAGCCCAAATTACAAATGTCACACAAGCTTGTAGGAACAGCAACTAACACAGCAAGAGACAGACCCACCACAGCACTACCCCCAGGGACCCCACATTGTGGTGACACTGGCCTGCATGATAATCCCACTGTGATGACAAAGGTAGATGTCGTACACACTGTGAACCACAGTCATGTGTCCTGAGCAACTAACTACCATCACACCTACACAAGCACAAATCAATCAGCACGGCCTGTCAGCCAAGGCCAACATGGAGGTAGGGGTCTAGCCGTGCAACAACTCTCATTTGCACACACTCAACACCACACACCTTGATCTCCACCAATGTGCAGCAGTGAAGCTCACATGGACTGGTGACATTGCACATGCACCCATGACAATCCCAGGGGTGGTGGGGGGAACTAAGGTGGAGATACCCATCACACATGGCCAGTCAACAAGACTTGTGAATGTCTGACACACTGCACAGTACGCTGTACATGGGCATGACGTCAAATCCACAACAACCAATGGGATCCCGGCCACAGTCACACACCAATGAAGAAGCCAAGGTCACCCACAAAGAACACACATAGACAACTTCCAACATTGCAGCTCTGACCCTGAGGAGTGGCAGCAGTCACACACACAACGTGTCACAATCACTGAAAGCTAACACAAACTGTAAATTACATGACTTGTGTAACCAACAAGTGCCAAGGGAATCCTGACTGTGTCTCATCTGCGTTTGCCCACAAACTCAGCCCTGACAGTAAACACACCTATGGATGACACCCTGATGACCAGTAATGTGCCATGCACCCACATCACAGAGAACCCAGGGCGAAGATTTGGGGGGAACATTGCTCAACTCAGCAAGCATCACAAACAGGAACATCACTAGGGACCCCAGCCTGCGTAGCAAAATGGAAGTGAACACACACAGACATGCTCACACAACACACACCTTGTTCCCAGGCAATGTCACGGAATTACACACTGCCATGAGGGGACTCCACTCCTGTGTACGGAAAGCTGTGCCATACGTTGTCTCTGCAGGGCTCTATCATGTCAGCAGAACACTTGGTCACTCAGTCAACAATTAGCACAAAATGAAGGCTCTCGTCACATCAGCCTGCTCATGGCAGTGTCACCGAAAACATCTGCACCGATCAAATACACATGTATAGCAAGTTGCACTGATACCACAGATGAGTCCTTCCCCATTGATGCCCAAACTTGCATGTCCAGTGGAGATGGTCACACGGTCAGGGAAATAGACAAATTGAACAATGGCAAGCACATCTGATGTGCAGGGGTGTAAGCCACAGATGTGATATTGCAAAAACATGTAGGGAATCCCATTGGCAAATATGAAAAACATGACACCCTCATATTGCTGCAAAGGATGACATGGCTACACACCAGGATAGGACACATTCACCCTGGACCACATGGGGTCCTGCACAGTAACACTTCATTTACCTGATATCAAAAATCACCAACACTGCAGCAAGGGCATGGTTAGCATCCTCAACATCATGTACATCTGAAGCAAAACCACTAGAGAACTGAAAGGAGCTTTATTCAGCATATTTGATTTGAAAATGGAAAGTCCAGACAAAACCCAAAGGCCAATGGCCAGTCCATGACTAAAGTCCAAACAGGGTGACAGTGGCAGATGTCACCCTTTGCTTTCATGCACTGCTACTAACCAGGGACACTCCCCTCGGAGGGGCATATGGGGGGTGAGGCCAGACACCACAGGGACAGGATCAGGGCTCACCAGAAGGAGGCAGGGAAGGGGTGGCTGGTGGTGGAGAGTCACTGACAACTGCAGTGGAGGTGTCTGACATGGTGTGTGCCGGCACAACTGGGGGGCATGAGTCAGATGGTGTGGGTGCCGGCACAACTCCAGTGGGCTGGCCAGATGGAGTGGACAGGTTCCCCACTGCAGTGCCCAAGTCAGACGGGGTGGTAGTGGACTCCACTGCAGTGCCCATCTCCGGGGGAGTAGAATGGGGTTCAGGTAAGGTGGGCAGGACAGAGGGGGAGGACACGGTCTCCACACCAGTGGCACAAACATGTGCAGCGGGGAGTGTGGGGCTGGAAGAGCAAGTGGTAGGTGGAGAAGTCCGCATCATTTTGGGGATGGTGTTTCTGTGGGTGGGGGAACCTGGGGCAGGGTGTGGTGGGGGAACCTGTGTTGTGGGTGCCTGAGGGATGGAGGAAGGAGACTGTGTGGTTGACCTGCAGGGCGGTGGCGGGGTCTTGCTCTTCCGGGCCCGGGGGACTTGCGGGTGGGGGCCTCAGTCTGTCTGCGCCTGGGGGAGGGTGTCCGGGGGCGAGGGGCACTCCCCTCTGTGTGGGTGGACTTCCTCTTCCCCCTGAATGCTGGATCAGCGGGATCAGAGGGGAAGAGGCCGAGGTCACAGAGGAAGAGCTGCTTTGTAGGTGGGGTTGCAGGTGAGGCAAGGGAAGGGGTCTTGGAGGGAGAGGATTTTGAGGACTGCGGAGTGACTGTGGATGCCTGTGTATGTGTCTGTTCCCCATCCCCTGAGGATGCTTGTGTGCACGTTTTGCCCTTGTTTTGTGTGTTTCTGTGCTGCTCGTGTCTGTGTGTTTGGGTGATTGTGCAGGTGTGCATGTGCTTGGGACAGGTAGGGTGCCAGGAAGTGTGGATGGGGCAGAGGTAGGAGGGGTGATGGACTGTTGGAGGAGGGACACTGCTGCCGTCAGGGAGGAGTCCATGGACCTATTGCTCCTCTGTAGGGCAGACATGCCCGTCGAGATGCCCTCCATGAACGACACCAGCTGTGTCAACAGAGTGGTGTGTGCATGGAGGACACTCAGCATTGCTGTCTGCCCTACATGGAGCTGCCGAAGTAGGTACACAGACTCCTCACTCAGGGCAGCAGGGGACACGGGGCAGGGGGTGCGGTGCCTGGCACGAAGGAGACACGCTCCCGAACACGGGAGCCTCCACGGACCTCTGGAATGGGAGCCAATGGGAGGGCGGTGGTGGTGGTGGTGGTGGTGGTGGCGGGGCCAGACATACTAGCTGGGGTGTGGTGGCTCCTGACACCCGCCTCCACAAGGGAGTCATCCTCCGAACTGCTGTGGTCCTCAGCTGAGGTGGATGGTGCTGGGGACTCCTCGGTGTGGCTCCCCACGCCCTCCGTGCCACTGGGTCCCTCCGACCACTCATCGGCTGCTGACCCAGTCTGGCTCTGCAGCTCATCCTGGTCCGTGGAGCTGTCCCCTCCTGTGGCCGTGGATGTATCTGCAAACAATTAGGGAAACAGACAAACATCAGTCACCTGCACTGACCGCACACACCACAGTAAGTACAGCACATAACAGAGCAAGCCCTGGCATCCTCAGTTGAACATTGCCAAAAGTCCTCACACAGATTAGGAGAAGCCAATTGTCAGTCTGATGGTCAACCATGGCACTCACACCCCTCCTGCCCTTGCACCCATCTGTCTGGTGCCTGTTGGATGGTAATACCCCAGTGTGGACACATGCACCACGTACACAGTTGTTGGACATTGCAGAGAACACAGTGAAGTATGTGAACATGCACATATCACATCTTTTGCCACTGAGTTAGTACAGGTGTCCGGATAAAGGGATGGCCAGAGTCTAATTAGAAATGCATGTGATGCATACCAGCACCAGACACCATGATGCACCCATGTCCGGATAGTCAATGCCACAATGGGGTGCATGTTGCACATGTCACTCCCCTGCAGGATCACTCTTAGGAAGTTTAATGCCATGGCACAGGCATGCCTGCAAAGTCATACATCACTGTCTCCAGTCACATGGGCATGGCAGCCAGCCAACAACAGTCTGCACTGTGTCACAATCCTAGGTAATGGGGAATGCAAGTTATGTAGCTGACAAGTGCACATGTCCATCCCCCACAAACCACATCATCTGAACTCTTATTTGTCCACGTCATGCCAATTGGACATATGGGAGACATGAAACACAACTCTATGAACCTGAGCACCTCACAGTCTGCTGTGAATGAAAAACAGCTGCCTGAAATTCACAGTCGCATACACCTGTGTGCACAGTCAAGTGATCAAACACCTATAAGTCACAGAAGTATCGTCTCTCATGGTCACATCTCAGATGGCATGCTGAGCCCTAAACGATAAACATCCCAGTAGTCCTGACAACGAAGCCACAGCACAATGACACAGAGGCAGACACCTGAGGGAACATTTCACTGATCACAACATGTCAGCTGATACACGGGAGTGGGAGTACAGAGTGTATTGTATGCCCTGGAGTAGGCATGACTGTCCTGCTCCACCTGAAAGAGGGATGAGCCCTGGACAGTAGGCAGGTGGCTAAGCATGTGTGACACACTTGATATACATACTCCTGAGGCCCAAACATTGTTCCCACCCGCAGCATGGGTGTGTGCCAAATACCCCAGGGACATGTGGTGATTCAGATCAGCAAGTGGACCACATATCAAAGTTACACCCAGATTACATGTCAGAACTTAGGCATTGTGTAAGCAATTGACCCACCCATGAATCCCACCACAAAGTCACGGGAACAAATGCTGTCCCCCACCTTGAGCGAAGCAAAATGCAAGGACACAGTACCCAAGTGACACAATTTCCTGACTGTAAGGGCCACACCTGCGTATCAGATGAGGAGTGGGCATGTCACAATTGAGGGACATGGGTCCTGGACCACAAGACTGATGTACTGTGGAAGTTTAACCAGGCCAGAGGAGGGCACATAGCATGTCAGACAAAGTTCACAGTGCAGTCATGGACTCACCCCCTCCTTGCTGCTGTCTGGCCTTCAGCTGCCCATCCAGGTCAGGGAAGACCACCGCCAGGATCCTGAGCATGTGGGGGGTCAGGGTCAGGTGTCCGCCCCTCCTGCGAGGAGGCGACAGCTTCAGCTGGACCCTTGCGATCCTCCGGGTCCAGCCCCGAAGGTCCTGCCACCCCTTCTGGCAGTTGCGGATCCGGCGCTTGTAGTCCCCCACGGATCTTACTGCCCGGGCGATGGTCAGCCAGATTTCCTGCTTCTGGTGGGCATCAACCTGTGAGGATGACAAAGTGAAAATGCCATTACTACACATGCAACATATACGTGCATCACACAGTTGGATATACATGTCTCAATCACAGGGGCATATGATGTACACAGGCAGTGCAACGATGGCTATGAACAGTTTGCCAGCAGTTACTACATGGTATCATTGTCTGGGAAGTAAAACCTTGTTGGAATGCACTGTTACTGCACTGTACCTGTTCAGTGCATGTAACTACACACTTTGGGGGTGAGAACTACTCAGTGAGCATGCTAGCCAGTGGTGTGCACACTGTAAGTCTTGCTAGTCAGACAACAGGCACAATTAGTAAGGCAGTGGACAGCACACTCACCTGCTCCCCTGGTTTCCCATACAGCTTGCTGTACTGTGGAAGGAGGCTGTCCAGCAGGGCCTGGTTCTCCTCAAGGCTGAAGGCTGGGGCTCTCTCCACAGTACGTGCCATTGCAGTAGCCAGAGGATGCAGAGACAGCAGCAGTGTTGGTGGCAGATGTCGTCCTGGAGCATGAGCATGTAGTGCAGGCAAGTGAGCTCTCAGGGGAACAGCCAGCATTATATGTGTGCTGCAGAGGCAGATACTGTCCCATGTGTCCAAAGTGATAGGTCCAAGTCGTGTGCATCTTCTGAATCTGGCCAATCCATGGAATTGCACCACTTATACACGCCCACAGCATCCTTCAAAAGTTAAACTTCATGAAACCCATGAATTTGCAACATTGTTGTGCTGGCCAACTGAATTCACTGCATCAGACTCGTTAAAGCTTCGAAAAACGTGTCCGTTGCCATGCCAGGCCCTAGCCAATGCATGCGCACCGTCCGGACCATTGCTGTACAACGCGTATTTCAAAAAACAACGCGTACCCGCTCACATCAAATGCAATGTCCAATGCGTGCGCACCGATCGGTCCATTGCTGTACAATGCGTATTCCGGGAAACAACGCGTACCCGCTCACAACAGATGCAATGGCCAGTGCGTGCACACCGATCGGTCCATTGCTGTACAACGCGTACCCGCTCACAACAGATGCAATGGCCAGTGCGTGCACACCGATCGGTCCATTGCTGTACAACGCGTACCCGCTCACAACAGATTCAATGGCCAGTGCGTGCACACCGATCGGTCCATTGCTGTACAACGCGTACCCGCTCACAACAGATTCAATGGCCAGTGCGTGCCCACCGATCGGTCCATTGCTGTACAACGCGTACCCGCTCACAACAGATGCAATGGCCAGTGCGTGCACACCGATTGGTCCATTGCTGTACAACGCGTATTCCGGGAAACAACGCGTACCCGCTCACAACAGATGCAATGGCCAGTGCGTGCACACCGATCGGTCCATTGCTGTACAATGCGTACCCGCTCACAACAGATTCAATGGCCAGTGCGTGCACACCGATCGGTCCATTGCTGTACAACACGTACCCGCTCACAACAGATTCAATGGCCAGTGCGTGCACACCGATCGGTCCATTGCTGTACAACGCGTACCCGCTCACAACAGATTCAATGGCCAGTGCGTGCACACCGATCGGTCCATTGCTGTACAACGCGTACCCGCTCACAACAGATTCAATGGCCAGTGCGAGCACACCGATCGGTCCATTGCTGTACGACGCGTATTCCGGGAAACAACGGGTACCCGCTCACAACAGATGCAATGGCCAGTGCGTGCACACCGATCGGTCCATTGCTGTACAACGCGTATTCCAGGAAACAACGCGTACCCGCTCACAACAGATGCAATGGCCAGTGCGTGCACACCGATCGGTCCATTGCTGTACAACGCGTACCCGCTCACAACAGATGCAATGGCCAGTGCGTGCACACCGATCAGTCCATTGCTGTAAGACGCGTCCCTGTACAGGTCACTCGCATATATCACCATGCTTGTCACTGGTGAACGTATGCCAGCCACATATACTTGCCAGGGACTCAGGGGCACACCTACAACACCACAGCCTGTCCACACTGTATTCTAAGGCAAGTAAGGCTGCATTACCTTTTCTGTGTATGGGGGTCAACATGTGGTTTTTGGGGTGGCACTTGGGGGCAGCCACTCCCAAGCTGTGCATGTGTTCATGGGGACAGGATCCTTTGTGTGTTGTGCACATGACCACTGTGATGTGCAACTGTTCATTTCAGAGCATGTGGCATGGTCACATTTCCAGGTTGTGTATGTGTATGTCATGTCACATACCCCCAGAGTCCCATGTGGGAAGGTATGTACGTCACAGGGTGACCCATTGCCACAATAGTGATGGCCCTCCACAGTCTGTGTGCATGTTGTGTTTCCGATGTCTCTGATTCCATGTGCACAATGGGAGACAGTCTCCACATCCACGTTGTTTGTGCATGGACTTTGATGTTGTGCGTGTGTGTGTCACAGACGTCCATGTCTGTCCTGCGGAGGCAACAGGGGCCACTACCTGTGGGAGTCATGTTTGTTTTGCTGACGTGTACATGATACGCCATGTCATGCCAGTGTCCATGTGGCAAGACAGGGTCCCTGGGAATCTACCTGTCAATGAGCTGTGATGCCTGTGGCGCATCTGTCCAGACATGTCACTGTGGTGTGTGTTTGGAACGTGACAGCAGTAAATGGGTACTATGACACAGCCTAATGGTTTCCCATAGCACAACCTGGAACCTGTTGTCAACACATGTTGAACTGAGATGTTAGATGATGGCCATGTAGGTGCCATATATGTCCATACAGAACGGCACACACATCAAGTACTTGTGTCTCGTAATGATGTATCATGTGATATTGAGTATGGTCAATGCCACATATGTGGGGTGACTGACAATCTTTCTTTCTTCGCCTATACACTGCAGGGCACCAGCTGTCCATAGACCATTCCCTGACCTTGCAACGATGGTGGAACGTGACAGCATCCGACGGTACCGCTTCTCCAGGCAGCTGATTGAGGATTTGGCAGTGCGCTTGGCCCCACATTTGCAACCTGGCCGGCCGTACCCTACAGCGTTGACCCCCAAGGTGAAGGTGATGGCAGCCCTACACTTCTTTGCCACCGGTACCTTTCAACACACTGTGGCGTCTGCTGGTGGGATGTCACAGACTATGTTCAGCCGTGTGCTACGCGATGTTTTGGAGGCAATGTTGAGATGCCTGAACCAGTACATCTATTTCCCTAAACGTCAACAACTCACTGACGTCAAGAGTGACTTCTATGCCCTGGGGAGGATGCCACATGTCATTTGCTCCATTGATGGAACACATGTGGCTTTGGTACCACCACAGGCACATGAGCAGGCATACAGGAACAGGAAACATTATCATTCGATCAATGGTCTGGTGGTATGTCTTGCAGATATGAGCATCTCACATGTGTGTGCCCGTTTCCCTGGTTCGGCACACGATGCCTACGTGATGAGGAGTAGTCGCATCCCGAGGATGATGTCACAGATGCAGAACCAGCGTGCCTGGCTTGTCGGTGTGTACTGACTTTGTACCATTGTGTGTGTTCTGCTATGTTGTATTCCACCCTCTTTTCCAACTCAGCTAATGTGCAATTGTCTGTCTGTAGGTGACTCCGGATACCCCAACATGCCGTGGTTGCTGACACCCTTCAGGAACCCTGTGACACCAGCCCAGATGCGCTACAATGAGGCACATGGTCGGACCAGGAGAGTGATCGAGCGGACATTTGGTCTCCTGAAGAGCCGCTTCCACTGCCTGGACAAGACAGGAGGGGTCCTCCCATATGCCCCAGCAAAGGTGTGCAAGATTGTCATCGTCTGCTGCATGCTACACAACCTGGCAGTGCGGAAGGAGTTGCCTCTCATCCTGGATGACGATGACCAACATCCGCCACCTGTGGAGGATCCTGGCCTGGGCCACGATGCCAGTGATGATGATGATGATGATGGTGATGTCCGCACACAGCTCATCACCAACTTCTTCAGCTGAATGTGAGTATCCAGAGAGTTGTCATGCCAATGATGTGAGTTTGCGTGATATGTGTTGGTGGTGCTCTGGTGCTGTTTGAGTGTGGCCATGTGCTACTTGACTGGAAGCGTGCAGCGATGTGTCCTTACAGGTAGTCTGTACTCCCCAACAGTGTTGACATGCTAACTTGGTTTTCTGTGAGTATCTTGTGACATGTATTGGGCATGAGTATTGCAGTTCTGTCCTGTTCTTCAGTGCTTTTGACTGTGTGTCATGTCTGTCCTTCACAGGGTACTTTCAGAGTTGTTTGGTGAACTGTGATCCCCGACACCATGATTCAACTTCCAGGGTGGAAGCAGTCGTTTCCCTACAGGTGATGTGCCACACACCCCTGGACTTTATTTCTTCTACACTTGTTGACTGTGTGGCCACTGCCACGTAGGATTACCTTGCATCTGTAGTGGAAACAACATGTTGCAAATGTGTAATAAACCTGTGCTTCACTTTGGGATGTGCGTTGTCTGTGGTCACACATCTGACTGACATGTGCTTACTGCACCTGTGGGCTAGTTAACACAGACTGTGAATAGGTGTGGTGTCTGTGCATTCCACTGTATTTCCTGGCAACATCAGTGTAGGCGATGAGTCTGATGGCCCTGGTGTGTATGTGTTGTGTAGCCCTAGTGGTGTGTCTCCCTCATATGTGTCACGTCGCCATGACTCACATGACAGTGTTGAACTTGCTGTAGCAGTTAGCATGCACAGTGTCATTTAGCAGATCACCATCTCCATGACAGAAACCACGTTGGAATCACAACAGAGGCAAGTATGGTGTATTAGTGAGTTTATTTCCATACATGTGTGACGATAGTGCACAGGATGGTGGGTGCTGTACATTGGGATTGGAATCCAAAGTTCCCAGATGAGTTGGAAGTCTTGGTAGCAGAAATGTCCTGAGTAAAGTCCACAGTCATCTGATACATTGGGCCAACTTAAGCTCCCCATGTCATGTGGGAGAGTTGTGTTGCATTCGACAGGGTGAACAGTTTGCACACAAAGGAGAATTTCCAGAACAGGTGTTGGGTTCCTGGGGGATGTACATGGCCATCGGCCTCTCAGTTTTCCTTCCTCGGACGACCCCTCTTCTTTCGGGGGGACCCTCACGTGCAGGCTGCTGCGGTGCAGAGGACTCTCCGCCAGAGTCATCCTGCCTCCCTGTGGCAGTTGCAGTTGTTGCAGCACCAGATGTTGTGGGCACACAGGGAGGTGTGGCCATGTTGGTGCTAATCTGGCGGAGGCATGTCAATATGTCCCTATGCACCGCTGTCAGTTCTTCCAATGTGTCCCACTTGGACTCCATGCCAGAACTGTGTGTCTCCACACGGGACATGTGTGTCTCCACACGGGACATGTGTGAGTCCAAGCGGGCATGATGGGCAGCCTGCTCCTGTTGAATGTCCTTGAGGATCCCCACTACCTGGCTGACCTCTCCGGTGCTATTCTGGTACGCCTCAGCAATGCGTGCCAGTTGTGGGTCATCATGCAGTCCAGACCCCTCTGCAAACTGCGACCTATGTCTACCACCCCTGGCGACACGTGCGGGACCTGTGGTGGCACGCACAGGTGACCGTAGGCACACTTGGGGGTTGTTACTGGGGTCGTTGTCCGTTGCTCCACGTTGGGCCGGGGTCCCTGTGCTGTTGTCATCGGTGGTCCTTGGTCCGTCCATGTTGGCAGGGGTGGTCTGTGTGTTGGCAGTTGTTGGAGGGGTGGGTGCAGGGGGTGCAGATGTTGGTCCTGCTGGTGCTGCATGATGACTCACACCGGAGGGGCCAGGTAGGTCTTCGCCATCCGAGGAGTGCAGAGGCAGTTCCACACCAGTGAGCTCAGTGTCCCCCGGAGCCTGGTACAGGGACTCCTCATCGTCTGCTGCTGTGTCCCCATCATCACCTGTTTTTGGAAGAGACACACAATGTATGTTATGTTTCTACGGGCATCAATGGTTCACACACCTGACAGTTGTGACTGTACCTCTGGATGCGGGCCTGTACATTGCATTGTCCTCAGTTGTCACAGTCAGAGGTTGATATTGGTGTAGCACATTGTCCTGCCAACCTGAAGCTTTTCAATGTGAATGTTGAGGTGTGTGCATGGCCAGCATTGGTGGTATTTGGTGGACATCCGGCCCTCCTTCTACCCCCAGCCCAGTTATCCCACCATGAAGCATGCCACCCTTGCAGTGTGTGCAGGTTGACTCTCAGGATGTCAGTCAGTGGTGTCCTGCTGTTGGTTCCCCCTTCCCAGCATGCCCATACTTCCTTCCTTTTGACTCTGCTTCCCTGTGGGGTAGTGTGCCTGTGCTGACAGGATGGCTGACAGTGTTGTCCTGGTGTAACTATGGTCAGAGCTGTCAGTCCTCCTTCCCACCCAGCCAGATATCCCACCATGGAACGTGCTTCCATTGCAGGGAGTGCAAGTTGGCTTTTAGGATGTCAGTCAGTGGTGTCCTGCTGTTGGTTGGTGCCCAGTTCCCAGTTCCCAGCAGGGGCTTGTGCTCCCCACAGCAGTACCCAGTGTCAGCCATCTTGTCAGTTGTTTTCCACTCCCTGTGATGTGAGCATGGTTCAGAGTGGTGTTGATGGGCCAATTGTGAGGGTGACCAATATCTGTGACTACAACTCCCATCATGCTATTGCCTACACCCCTTCCCAGCATGCCCATACTTCCTTCCTTTTGAGTGGACTTCACTGTGTGTGAGTGTGACAGCAATGGCAAGATGGCTGACAGTGGTGTCCTGCTGTTGGTTGTTGCACAGTTCCCAGCAGGGCCTTGTGCTCCCCACAGCTGAGGCCAGTGTCAGACATCTTTGAAGTGGCTTTTCACTGCCTGTGAGGTGTGCATGGTTCAGTGTGAGCTTGCTGGGCCATGTGGGTGGGGGATGTTGAGCTGTGACTACCACTCCCATCATGCTATTGCCTACACCCCCTTCCCAGCATGCCCATACTTCCTTCCTTTTGACTCTGCTTCCCTGTGGGGTAGTGTGCCTGTGCTGACAGGATGGCTGACAGTGTTGTCCTGGCGTTTGTTTGGCTACAAGTCCCAAGAGTGTCCCTGTGCTTCACACAGCATAATCCAGGGTGGTGGTTCTTTTGTGGGATATTTAATTAGAGTGTGAGGCATTGCATTCTCCCAGGTGAGTTTTGTGGAGTTTGTGTTAAGGGGGTGTGTGAGAAAAGCTGCTTGTAACTATGGTCACAGCTGTCAGTCCTCCTTCCCACCCAGCCAGATATCCCACCATGGAACGTGCTTCCATTACAGGGAGTGCAAGTTGGCTTTCAGGATGTCAGTCTGTGGTGTCCTGCTGTTGGTTGGTGCACAGTTCCCAGCAGGGCCTTGTGCTCCCCACAGCAGTACCCAGTGTCAGCCATCTTGTCAGTTGTTTTCCACTCCCTGTGATGTGAGCATGGTTCAGAGTGGTGTTGATGGGCCAATTGTGAGTGTGACCAATATCTGTGACTACAACTCCCATCATGCTATTGGCTACACTGACTTCACCAGCATACACAGAATTCCTTCCTTTCAGTGAGCTTCCCTGTGAGGTGGTGTTCTAGTGGTGGCAAAATGTCTAACTGTGTTTGTTGGTTATATTTGTGCCACTGCCTTGCTGTATTTGTAGTTAGGTTTGTACATATCATGACACAGTTACATATCACTATGAGATGGCATGTATTGTGTTTATCTGACTGACAGACAAATCTTGGGGTGATTATCTTTTGGTTGCTGTGGATTTGCTAAGGGTGCATGGTTTGACTATCCCCTTGACAGTGATGTGTGTGTATTGTCACACAATATTGTGTATATTAGTTGTGTACTCACCAGGCTCTGGGATGTTTGATAGTCCATATACGCTCACTGGTGGTAGGATGGCCCGCACCTTCTCCTCCCAGGGCCTGAGGTATAGTGGTTTGGCAGGAGGGCCACTGCCGGTGCGCTGACTCACGATGTAATCCTTCTTTAGTAGGTCCCTGACCCTCCTGCGCACATCATACCACCTGTTCTGGATGTCTTCCTTTGTGCGCAAACATGGTGATTGTGCGTTGACCCTGTCGACGATCCTCTCCCACATCTTGGTTTTCTGCGACATGGGGGTCTGTTGGACCAATGTACCAAACAACTGTGGCTCTACCCTGAGGATCTCATCTACCAGGACTTCCAATTCACTGTCTAGGAACTTTGGATTCTTCTTTGGGGGCATGGTGATGGGTGGTGGTGGTGATTGATGTGTGTGTGTGTGCAAGTGAGGGTGTGTGAGTGTAGGTTTTGCTGGGTGTATGTGAGGGTGCTATTTGTTGAGGTGCTAATGGTGTGTGGCTTGTGTGATGGATGAGCTGTGAGTGTGTCTGTGGTTGCTGTCTGATGGTGTTCTGTGCTGGCAGGTCAGTTGAATTTGCAAAGGATCATGGTAGGGATTTGTGGCCTTTATATAGGTGGAGTTGGGGGTGTGTCCTTGTTCCATGTTTTTTTCCCTGTATTTATTGACTTTGTCATTGCTTGTTTGGCCCTTTTTTTGTATTTTTTCCTTCGTATTTTTTGTGCATGTAGGAGACGTTCTTCTGACCGAGTAGGCCGCTGCAGTTGTCTCGTGCGAGCTTCTCCGAGTCGTTCACGCTGTGTTTCAGCTCGGTTTATTGTGCGGCGTACGCGTCGGTCGCCGAGTATTGGCTTCCTTCGGCTGGCTTTTGTATGCGTGTCGGTCGTACGGCTTGAGCTCCGTGCGACTCGGTCTGGTTTTCCACGCATTACATCGTACTGTGCGGGTCGGTGTTCGCGAGTACGTTTCGTTCGGGTTCATTCCTGGTGCGTGTCGGTCGGTTCGAATCGCCTGGTTTCTCGGCCGGATAGCTGGTTTCCGTGCAGTTCGGTCGTTCGGCTTGTGTTCCGTACGAGTCGGTCGTGATTCACATGCATTTCATCGTACTACCCAGGTCGGGCAACGCCGGTACGTGTCGGGCGGACTATATTCCCATACCGAGTCGGTCGGTATGTTTTACGGCCTGAATCGGAATCGGCCCCTAAATGTAATTAATTTACTATTCCCACTCCAGTTAATATTAAATTAGTGTATGTGCTGGTCACTAAACTTAATTAATTTACTATTCCCACTCCAGTTAGCATTAAGTCAGGGTAGGTGCTGGACACTAAACTTAATTAATTTACTATTCCCACTCCAGTTAGCATTAAGTCAGGGTAGGTGCTGGACAGTAAACCTAATTAATTTACTATTCCCTCTCCAGTTAGCATTAAGTCAGGGTAGGTGCTGGACACTAAACTTAATTAGTTGACTATTCCCACTCCAATTACCATTAAATAAAGATAGGTGCCGGACACTAAACCTAATTAATTTACTATTCCCACTCCAGTTAGTATTAAGTCAGGGTAGGTGCTGGACAGTAAACTTAACTAATTTACTATTCCCACTTTAGTTAGCATTAAGTCATGATAGGTGCTGGACACTAAACTTAATTAATTGACTATTCCCACTCCAATTAGCATTAAATAAAGGTAGGTGCTTGAAACTAAAATTAATTAATTTACTATTCCAAAACCAGTTAGCATTAAGTCAGGGTAGATGCTGGACAGTAAACTTAATTAATTTACTATTCCCACTCCAGTTAGCATTAAGTCAGGGTAGGTGCTGGACACTAAACTTAATTAACTGACTATTCCCACTCCAATTAGCATTAAATAAGGGTTGGTGCTGGACACTAAAGCTTAATTAATTTACTATTCCCACTCCAGTTAGCATTAAGTGAGGGTAGGTGCTGGACACTAAACCTCATTAATTTACTATTCCCACTCCAGTTAATATTAAATAAGAGTAGGTGCTGGACACTAAACGTAATTCATTTACTATTCCCACTCCAGTTAACATTAAGGGGCCGATTCCGATCTCGGTCGGAGGCGTACCCAACACCATTCGGTCGGGAAAAAAGCCATGCGAAAGCCTGTTTCCCGACCGATCCGTACAGCACACCGAACGAGTAAGTACGATGCGCACAACAGCAAAGAATCCGGCCGAGCCGTACTCACCCAAACCAGGTCCTGTTCCCCGACCGAGGCGAATCCGGAAACGCTGAATCGAGTCGCACGGAAGGGAAAATGCAGCTCCGTCCGGCTGAACGAGTACGATGCGCTTTCCGTACGCGCCGAACCCGTCGCTACGCACGGCACGTCAAAGCATCCGGGAGAGGCGCACATAAGCTCCGATTCGCGCCACAACACGATCCACGGCTCCGAGACGAACACGGCAGCGACGAGGACGACGCGAAGCGACGAGGACGAGGCGAAGCGACGAGGACGACGCGAAGCAACGAGAAGGACGAACGACACGAACCAACCATGAATCCCTTCGTCCCGATCATACCAATATTCTACATTTACTACCGGAACAGGCACGGACGCGTACGGCGCAGAAGGTAAGCCAGACACCAACCACAAAACACATACAACACGTACACGACACATCACACACACACAGAGGGATGCAGAATATACTTACACCAGCAACAGCAGCACCATAGGGGCGGGATGCCCATCACCAATGCCACATATGCACACAGGGGCCTGAATGCGCACCACCACCCCTACCCAGGGGGGGCAGGATGCCTACCACTACTACCACCCTTAGCCAGGGGGGGCTGGATGCCTACCACAACTACCACACTTAGCCAGGGGGCTGGATGCCTACCACTACTACCACCCTCACCCAGGGGGGCTGGATGCCTACCACCCACCCTTAGCCAGGGTGGGCTGGATGCCTACCACCACTACCACCCTCACCCAGGGGGGCTGGATGCCTACCACCACCCCTTAGCCAGGGGGGCAGGATGCCTACCACTACTACCACCCTTAGCCAGGGGGGCAGGATGCCTACCACCACTACCACCCTTAGCCAGGGGGGCAGGATGCCTACCACCACTACCACCCTCACCCAGGGGGGCTGGATGCCTACCACCACCCTTAGCCAGGGGGGCAGGATGCCTACCACCACTACCACCCTCACCCAGGGGGGCAGGATGCCTACCACTACTACCACCCTCACCCAGGGGGGCTGGATGCCTACCACTACTACCACCCTCACCCAGGGGGGCTGGATGCCTACCACTACTACCACCCTTAGCCAGGGGGGCTGGATGCCTACCACTACTACCACCCTCACCCAGGGGGGCAGGATGCCTACCACTCTCTACTACCACCCTCACCCAGGGGGGCTGGATGCCTACCACTACTACCACCCTTAGCCAGGGGGGCTGGATGCCTACCACTACTACCACCCTCACCCAGGGGGGCTGGATGCCTACCACTACTACCACCCTTAGCCAGGGGGGCAGGATGCCTACCACTACTACCACCCTCACCCAGGGGGGCAGGATGCCTACCACTACTACCACCCTTACCCAGGGGGGCAGGATGCCTACCACTACTACCACCCTTAGCCAGGGGGGCAGGATGCCTACCACTACTACCACCCTCACCCAGGGGGGCTGGATGCCCTACCACTACTACCACCCTCACCCAGGGGGGGCTGGATGCCTACCACTACTACCACCCTTACCCAGGGGGGGCAGGATGCCTACCACTACTACCACCCTCACCCAGGGGGGGCAGGATGCCTACCACTACTACCACCCTCACCCAGGGGGGCTGGATGCCTACCACTACTACCACCCTTACCCCAGGGGGGGCAGGATGCCTACCACTACTACCACCCTTACCCAGGGGGGCAGGATGCCTACCACTACTACCACCCTTAGCCAGGGGGGCAGGATGCCTACCACTACTACCACCCTCACCCAGGGGGGCAGGATGCCTACCACTACTACCACCCTTAGCCAGGGGGGCAGGATGCCTACCACTACTACCACCCTCACCCAGGGGGGCTGGATGCCTACCACCACTACCACCCTCAGCCAGGGGGGCAGGATGCCTACCACTACTACCACCCTCACCCAGGGGGGCAGGATGCCTACCACCACTACCACCCTCACCCAGGGGGGCTGGATGCCTCACCTACCACCCTTAGCCAGGGGGGCAGGATGCCTACCACCACTACCACCCTCAGCCAGGGGGGCAGGATGCCTACCACTACTACCACCCTCACCCAGGGGGGCAGGATGCCTACCACTACTACCACCCTCACCCAGGGGGGCTGGATGCCTACCACTACTACCACCCTCAGCCAGGGGGGCAGGATGCCTACCACTACTACCACCCTCACCCAGGGGGCAGGATGCCTACCACCACTACCACCCTCACCCAGGGGGGCTGGATGCCTACCACCTACCACCCTTAGCCAGGGGGGCAGGATGCCTACCACCACTACCACCCTCACCCAGGGGGGCAGGATGCCTACCACTACTACCACCCTCACCCAGGGGGGCTGGATGCCTACCACCACCCTTAGCCAGGGGGGCAGGATGCCTACCACCACTACCACCCTCACCCAGGGGGGCTGGATGCCTACCACTACTACCACCCTCACCCAGGGGGGCTGGATGCCTACCACTACTACCACCCCCACTCATAGGATGGACAATGCATGACACAACCAGCACACCACAACCTAGGGAATGCAAGAAGAAGACATCCCCCAACACCATGACAAGCGTGTGTAGACTGTGTCAAATGCCTACAACACCGAACATGACTTTGAACATACAATGTGACCCCCTAGCACATGTGCCACACATATATGTGTGTGGCACCCACAATGCAAGCAGGCCATGACCATTGTGGCAATGGGGTCCAAACCCCCATCATCACAGTGACCAAAATGTAAGTGTGGGGTCCATAGCTGAAGCACACTTTGAACAATGTGGCAATGGGGTCCAAACCCCCATCATCACAGTGACCAAAATGTAAGTGTGGGGTCCATAGCTGAAGCACACTTTGAACAATGTGGCAATGGGGTCCAAACCCCCATCATCACAGTGACCAAAAGGTAAGTGTGGGGTCCATAGCTGAAGCACATTTTGAACATTGTGGCAATGGGGTCCAAACCCCCATCATCACAGTGACCAAAAGGTAAGTGTGGGGTCCATAGCTGAAGCACATTTTGAACATTGTGGCAATGGGGTCCAAACCCCCATCATCACAGTGACCAAAAGGTAAGTGTGGGGTCCATAGCTGAAGCACATTTTGAACATTGTGGCAATGGGGTCCAAACCCCCATCATCACAGTGACCAAAAGGTAAGTGTGGGGTCCATAGCTGAAGCACATTTTGAACATTGTGGCAATGGGGTCCAAACCCCCATCATCACAGTGACCAAAATGTAAGTGTGGGGTCCATAGCTGAAGCACATTTCGAACATTGTGGCAATGGGGTCCAAACCCCCATCATCACAGTGACCAAAAGGTAAGTGTTGACAAAGAAAGAGGTGCAACTGCCAAACTGCATGGATGATTCCTGGTCACAGAACAACAAACACATCAGTGGCAAAGTAGTGTATGTGTCCCATTGCAACATAAATTGGGGGAGCCAAATCCTGCAGTGCAAATAAGACATAACTTTGGCCATGTGCAGACAAACAACACCCATGGGGGCTGACACCGTCAACAATCATCAATGACACAATGACAGAAGTGACCATCAGAATGCAGACCCACATATTTGCACCAATGGGCACACACATGCAGATACCCTGTGGAGACTGCAGATGTGAGGTGAACAGATACCATACCATGGCAGCAATGGGACACACAAACCATGATCATTGTGCTGACCGATGACCTAGGAGTCCCAGGGACAGCAGGGGAAACCCACCAAACTACATACAGCCAATGGCACACCCAAGATATGCCAATGCAGTGGTGCAGATGCACAAACACAAACAGGCAGACCCACACTGCACATCATACACAACAGGTGAGGGGGGGTGCCAGTGTCCCCAGGCAACCACACAACACATGAGGAGACCTGAATACCAATCATACAGATGTGCATACAGTGCCACACAAAGGTAACTCATGGATCCAAATCCCCTATGTGGGCAAGCAGGCATTGTCAGATGAGAGGGAGCACAAATCACACATGTCACACAGGCACGTAGGGACAGCAACTGACACAGCAAGACACAGACACACCACAGCACCACCCCCAGGGCCCCCACAATGTGGTGACCCTGGGCTGCATTACAATCCCACTGTGATGACAAAGCTAAATGTGGTTCACACTGTGAACCACAGTCATGTGTACTGAGCAACTAACTACCATCACACCTACACAAGCACAAATCAAACAGCATGGCCAGTAAGCCAAGGCCAACATGGAGGCAGGGGCCTAGCCGGGCAACAACTCTCATCTGCACACACTCAACACCACACCCCTCGACCTCCAACAATGTGCAGCAGTGAAGCACACATGCACTGGTGACATTGCACATGCACCCATGACTATTCCAGGGTGGTGGGTGGGAACCAAGGTGCAGAAACACATCACACATGGACACTCAACAAGACTCCTGAATGTCTGACACACTGCACACTACGCTGTACATGGACATGACGGCAATACCACACCAACCAATGGGATCACAGCCACAGTCACACACCAATGAAGAAGCCAAGGTCACCCACAAAGAACACACATAGACAACAACCAACATTGCAGCCCGGACCCTGAGGAGTGCCAGCAGTCACACACACAACGTGTCACAATCACTGAAAGATAACACAAACTGGAAATCACATGACAGGGGCAAACAACAAGTGCCAAGGGGAAACCTGACTGTGACCCATCTGCGTCTGCACACAAACTCAGCCCTGACAGCAAGCACACCTATGGGTGACACCCTGATGACCAGTAATGTGCCATGCACCCACATCACAGAGAACCCAGGGAGAAGACTTTGGGGGAACATAGCTCAACTCAGCTAGCATCACAAACAGGTACAACACTAGGGATCACAGCATGCACAGCTAAACGGAAGTGAACACACAGACATGCACATACAACACACACCTTGGGCGCAGGCAATGTCACAGGAGTACACACTGCCATGAGGGGACTCCACTCCTGTGTGAGGAAAGCTGTGCCATATGTTGCCTCAGTAGGGCCCCACCATGTCAGCTGAGCACTTGGTCACACAATCAACAATTAGCACCAAATGAGGGCTCCCGTCACATCAGCCTGGTCATGGAAGTGCCAACGGAATCATCAGCACAGATCCAACACACTTGTATAGCAATGTTGCACTGACAACACAGATGAGTCCTTCCCCATTGATGCCCAAACCTGCATGTCCAGTGGAGATGGCCACACGGTCAGGGAAGTAGACGAATTGAACAATGGCAGGCACAACAGATGTGCAGGGGTGGAAGCCACAGATGTGAAATAGCCAATCTAAGTAGGAAATCCCATTGCCAAATACTGAACACATGACACCCTC
Organism: Calotriton arnoldi; assembly: GCA_963921515.1. Taxonomy (NCBI): domain Eukaryota; kingdom Metazoa; phylum Chordata; class Amphibia; order Caudata; family Salamandridae; genus Calotriton; species Calotriton arnoldi. The sequence goes on from CAWUFW010008129.1 coordinate 863,457, forward strand.
AGATGCTGCTATGGATGACATGGATACACCACAGGATAGGACACATTCCCCCTGGACCACATGGGTTCCTGCACAGTAACACTTCATTATCATGAGACCAAATATCACCATCACTGCAGCAAGGGCATGGTTAGCATCATCAACATCATGTACATCAGAAGCAAAAGCACTAGAGAACAGAAAGTTGCTTTATTCAGCATATGTGGCATTAAAAGTAGAAGTCCGGTAGAACATAAACAAAGGCCAATGGCCAGTCCATCAACAAAGTCACAAGTGGGTGACAGTGGCAGATGCCACCCTACACATGCCTGCACAAAACCAGGGACAATCCACTAGGAGGGGCAACCGGGGGGTAGGCCAGGCACCGCAGGGACAGGATCAGGGCTCACCAGGAGGAAGCAGGGAAGGGGTGGTGGGTGCTGGAGAGCCACTGACAACTGCAGTGGAGGTGTCTGACATGGTGTGTGCCGGCACAACTGGGGGGCATGGCTCAGATGTTGTGGGTGCCGGCACGACTGCAGTGGACCCTGCAGATGGAGTGGACAGGTCCGCCACTGCAGTGCCCAAGTCAGACAGGGTGGTAGTGGACTCCACTGCAGTGCCTACCACCAGGGGAGGAGAATGGGGAACAGGCAAGGTGGGCTGGACAGAGGGGAGGACACCCTCACCACATCAGTGGCACAGACAAGCGCAGCGGGGGGTGTGGTTCCGGGAGAGCAAGTGGCAGGGGGAGAAGGCCGGAGCCTCTTGGGGATGGTATATCTGTGGGTGGGGGAACCTGGGGCAGGGTGTGGTGGGGGCACCTGTGGAGTGGGGGCCTGAGGGATGGAGGAAGGAGACCTGGTGCTTGAGCTGCAGGGCGGCGGCGGGGTCTTGCTCTTAGCACTCCGGGGGGACTTGCGGGTGGGGGCCTCAGTCTGTCTGCGCCTGGGGGAGGGTGTCCGGGGGCGAGGGGCACTCTGCTCCGTGTGGGGGGGCTTCCTCTTCCCCCTGGATGCTGGGGCAGCTGGATCGGAGGGGAAGAGGCCGAGGTCACTGAGGAAGAGGCGCTGGGTCTTTGGGGTTGCAGGTGAGGCAAGGGAGGGTGCTTTGGAGGGAGAGGCAACTGAGGACTGCGCAGTGCCCGTGGATGCGTGTGTGTGTACCAGGGCCCCATCCCCTGTGAGTCTGGTTTCAGTCCCCTGACTGTGCGTGCGTGTGCGTTTAGTTTGTGGCGTGTGTGTCTGTGTGCTGGACGTGTGTGTGCTGGTGTGTGCCTGTGCCGGTGTGTGTGTGCTTGGGACGGGTAAGGTGCTGGGGAGTGTGGATGGAGCAGAGGCAGGAGGGGTGAGGGACTGTCTGAGGAGGGACACTGCTGCCGTCAGGGAGGAGTCCATGGACCTGTTGCCCCTCTGTAGGTCAGACATGCCCGATGAGATGCCCTCCATGAACGACACCAGCTGAGTCAACAGTGCGGTGTGCGCATGGAGGACACTCAGCATGGCTGTCTGCCCTACATGGAGCTGGCGAAGGAGGTACACAGACTCCTCACTCAGGGCAGCAGGGGACACAGGGGCAGGGGGTGCGGTGCCTGGCCCAAAGGAGACACGCTCCCGAACATGGGAGCCTCCACGGACCTGGGGAATGGGAGCCGATGGGAGGGCGGTGGTGGTGCTGGTGGTGGCGGGGACAGCAACACTAGCTGGGGTGTGGTGGCTGCTGACACCCGCCTCCACAAGGGAGTCATCCTCCGAGTTGCTCTGGTCCTCAGCTGAGGTGGATGGTGCTGAGGACTCCTCGGTGTGGCTCCCCTCGCCCTCCGTGCCACTGGGTCCCTCCGACCACTCCTCGGCTGCTGACCCAGTCTGGCTCTCTGGCTCCTCCTGGTCCGTGGAGCTGTCCCCTTCCGTGGCCGTGGATGTATCTGCAAACAATGGGGAAACAGACAGACATCAGTCACCTGCACCAAACGCACACACCACTGTGAGCACAGCACATTACAGAGCAAGCCCTGGCATCATTAGTTGTACATTGCTAAAAGTGCCCTAACTGAACAGGAGAAGCCAATTGTCAGTCTGATGCCAAGCATGGCACTCACATCCCACATGGCCTTGCACCCATCTGTCTGGTGTCTGTTGGATTGCAACACCCCAGTGTGGACACATGCACCAAGTACACAGTAGTTGGACAGTGCAGAGGACACGGTGTGGCATGTGGACATGCACACATCACAGCTCTTGCCACTGAGTCAGTACAGGTTTCCGGATGAAAGGGATGCCCAGAGTCAAATAGGAAATGCATGTGATGCATACCAGCGACAGACACCATGATGCACCCATGTCCTGATAGCCATCGCCACAATGGTGTGCATGTAGCACATGTCACTCCCCTGCAGGACCACCAATAAGTTGACACATGCCATGGCAGAGGCATGACTGCTAAGTCATACATCACTGTCTCAGTGATGTATGACTTGGCAGCCAGACAACAACACTATGCACTGTGTCACAATAGTAGGTCATGGGGAATGCAAGTCCTGGAGCTGCACAAGTGCACATGTACATCCCCCACACAACACATCATCTTAACCCTCATCTGTCCAGGTCATACCTATTGGACATATGGGAGACCTGTGACACTACCCTCTGAACCTGAGCCCCTCACAATTTGCTGTGAATGGGGAACAGCTGCCTGAACTTCACATTCGCATACCCCAGTCTGCACGCGCAGCTGATCAAACACCTATGTGACACACAAGTATCGTCTCCTATGGTCACATCTCCAGGGGCATGCTGAGCCCCTACCAAGAAACACCCCAGCAGTCCTGGCAACTAATCCACAGCACACTGACACAGAGGCAGACACCTGAGGGGTCAAATCACTGTGCACAATGTGTCAGCTGATACACGGGAGTGGGAGTACAGAGTGCATTGCATGGCCTGGAGTAGGCATGACTGTCCTGCTCCACATGAATGAGGGATGTGCCCTGGACAGTGGATAGCTGGCTATGTATGTGTGACACACGTAATCTGCACACTCCTGGGGCCCAAACATTGTTCCCACCCGCTGCATGGGCGTGTGCCACATACCCCAGGCACATGTGGTGGCTCAGCTCAGCAAGTGGACCGCATATCAAAGCAACACGCAGATCACATGTCCAAACACAGGCGTTGTGTGAACAATGGACCCACCCATGATGCCCACAACAGAGTTAGGGAAACAGATGCTGTCCCCCACCTTTAGTGAAGCAAACTGCAAGGACACAGTCCCAAGTGACACAATTCCCTGAATGTAAGGGCCACACCTGGGTATCAGATGAGCAGTGGGCAGTGCACAATAGAGGGACATGGCTCCTGGACAACATGACTGCTGCACTGTGGCAGTTGAACCAGGCCAGAGGAGGGCACAAAGCATGTAATACAGAGTTCACAGTGCAGTCTTTGACTCACCCCCTCCTTGCTGCTGTCTGGCCTTCAGCTGCCCATCCAGGTCTGGAAACACCACCGCCAGGATCTGGAGCATGTGGGGGGTCAGGGTCCGTGTTCCGCCCCTCCTGCGAGGAGGCGACAGCTTCAGCTGGACCCGTGCAATCCTCCGGGTCCAGCCCCGAAGGTCCTGCCACCTCTTCTGGCAGTTGCGGATCCGGCGCTTGTAGACCCCCACGGACCGGACGGCCCGGACGATGTCCTTCCAGATCTCCTGCTTCCGATGGGCATTAACCTGTCAGGATGACAAAGTGAAAAGGCCATTACCACACATGCAACATATCCGTGCATGACACAGTTGTATATACATGTCTCAATCACAGGGGCACATGATGTACACAGGCAGTGCAAAGCTGCCCATGGACAGTTTTCCAGACGTCACTACATGGTATCATTGCATGGGAAGTAAAACCATGTTCAAATGCACTGTCACTGCACCATACCTGTCCAGTGCAAGTCACTACACACTATGGGGGGTGACAACTACTCAGTGAGCCTGCTAGCCAGTGGCGTGCAGACTTTCAGCCTTGCTAGTCACACAAAATGCACATTCAGAAAGGCAGTGCACAGAACACTCACCTGCTCCCCTGGTGTCCCATACAGCTTGCTGTACTGTGGAAGTAGGCTGTCCAGCAGGGCCTGGTTCTCTTCAAGGCTGAAGGCTGGGGCTCTCTCCACAGTACGTGCCATTGCAGGGTCCAGAGGGGCAGAGACAGCAGCAGTGCAGTGGCAGATGTCGTCCTGGAGCATGTAGTGCAGGCAAGTGAGCTCTCAGGGGAACAGCCAGCAATATATATGTGCTGGAGAGGCAGATACTGTCCCTTGTGTCCAAAGTGATAGGTCCAAGTCGTTTGCATCTTCTGAATCTGGCCAATCCATGGAATAGCAGCACCAAAACACGCCCACAGCATCCTTCAAATCTTCAACTTCATGACATACATGATTTTGCAACATTGTTGTGGGTGACCAACTGATTTTCCAGCAACCGACTCGTTCGAAATTCGAAAACGCGTCCGTTGCCAGGCAAGCCCATTGTCAATGGGTGCGCACCGATCGGTCCATTGCGGTACAACGCGTGCAGGGGTACACGGGGTACAACGCGTACCCGCACACATTGAATGCAATGGGCCGGCCGGAGGCACCGATCGGTCCATTGCAGTACAACGCGCACAGGGGTACAACGCGTACCCGCACACATTGAATGCAATGGGCCGGCCGGAGGCACCGATCGGTCCATTGCAGTTCAACGCGTACAGGGGTACAACGCGTACAGGGTACAACGTACCGCACACATTGAATGCAATGGGCCGGCCGGAGGCACCGATCGGTCCATTGCAGTTCAACGCGCACAGGGGTACAACGCGTACAGGGTACAACGCGTACCCGCACATTGAATGCAATGGGCCGGCCGGAGGCACCGATCGGTCCATTGCAGTACAACGCGCACAGGGGTACAACGCGTACCCGCACACATTGAATGCAATGGGCCGGCCGGAGGCACCGATCGGTCCATTGCAGTACAACGCGCACAGGGGTACAACGCGTACCCGCACACATTGAATGCAATGGGCCGGCCGGAGGCACCGATCGGTCCATTGCAGTACAACGCGCACAGGGGTACAACGCGTACCCGCACACATTGAATGCAATGGGCCGGCCGGAGGCACCGATCGGTCCATTGCAGTACAACACGCACAGGGGTACAACGCGTACCCGCACACATTGAATGCAATGGGCCGGCCGGAGGCACCGATCGGTCCATTGCAGTACAACGCGCACAGGGGTACAACGCGTACCCGCACACATTGAATGCAATGGGCCGGCCGGAGGCACCGATCGGTCCATTGCAGTACAACGCGCACAGGGGTACAACGCGTACCCGCACACATTGAATGCAATGGGCCGGCCGGGGGCACCGATCGGTCCATTGCAGTACAACGCATCACTGTACATGTGACTGGCATATGTCAGCATGCCTGTCTCAGATGGACATATGCCAGCCACAGATAGCTCCCAGGGAGTGAGGGGCACACCTACATCACGACAGCCTGTCCAAACTTTATCATAAGGCATGTAAGGCTGCATTTCCTATTGTGTGTATGTTGGTGTACATGTTGTCCTGTGGGTGTCACCTGTGGGCAGCCACCCCCAGGCTGTGCACGTGTTCATGGGGACAGGATCCTGGGTGTTACGTGTACATGACCACTGTGATGTGCAACTGTTCATATCTGTGCATGTGCCATGGTCACATTTCACGGTGGTGTATGTGTATGTCATGTCACATACCCCGTGAGTCCCATGTGGGACGGTATGTTTGAGCCAGGGTGTCCCAGTGGCACAATAGTGATGGTCCTCCACAGTCTTTGTGCATGTAGTGTTTACAATGTCTCTGATTTCATGTGCACAATGGGAGACAGTCTCCACATCCACGTTGTGTGTGCATGGACTTTGATGTTGTGCGTGTGTGTGTCACAGACGTCCATGTCTGTCCTGCCGTGGCAAGTGGGGCCACTACCTGTGGGGGTCATGGTTGTTTTGCTGTGGTGTATACATGATACTCCATGTAATGCCAGTGTCCATGTGGCAATACAGGGTCCCTGGGAATGTACCTGTCGTTGAGCTGTGGTGCCTGGGGCACATCTGTCCTCACATGTCACTGTGGGGGGTTATTGTGACACGGCAGCAGGAGATGGGAACTGTGACACGGCCTCATGATATCCAATGGGCCAACCTGGGACTAATTGATGCCACCTGTTGGACCGTGTTGACAGATGTTGGCCATGTATGTACCATACATGTCCTTCCGGAACTGCACACTTCATGTAGTTGTGCCTCATAATGATGTATGTTGGGATCTTGAGTGTGTTCAATGCCGCATATGTGGGGTGACTGACAATCTTGCTTACTTCTCCTCTGCACTGCAGGGCTCCTGCTGTCCATCGACCATTCCCAGACCTGGCAACGATGGTGGAACGGGACAGCATCCGACGGTACCGCTTCACCAGGCAGCTGATTGAGGATTTGGCAGTGCAGTTGTCCCCACATTTGCAGCCTGGCCGGCCGTATCCTACAGCGCTGACCCCCAAGGTGAAGGTGATGGCAGCCCTACACTTCTTTGCCACCGGTACCTTCCAACATACTGTGGCGACTGCTGGTGGGATGTCACAGACCATGTTGAGCCGTGTGCTCCGCGATGTTTTGGCGGCAATGTTGCTATTCCTGAACCGGTACATCTATTTCCCTAGACTGCGACGACTCACTGACGTGAAGAGTGACTTTTATGCCCTGGGGAGGATGCCGCATGTCATTGGCTCCATTGATGGGACACATGTGGCTTTGGTACCACCACAGGCCCAGGAGCAGGCCTACAGGAACCGCAAGCACTACCACTCGGTCAATGCACTGGTGGTGTGTCTTGCAGACATGACCATCACACACGTGTGTGCCCGTTTCCCTGGTTCAGCACACGATGCCTTTGTGATGAGGAGTAGTCGCATCCCCAGGATGATGGCACAGATGCAGAACCAGCGTGCCTGGCTTGTCGGTGTGTACTGACTTTGTGCCATTGTGTGTGATCTGATCTGTAGTATTCCGCCCACTTTTCCAAGTCAGCTAATGTGCACTTGTCTGTCCGTAGGTGACTCGGGATACCCCAACATGCCGTGGTTGCTGACACCCCTCAGGAACCCTGTGACACCAGCCCAGATGCGCTACAATGAGGCACATGGTCGGACCAGGAGAGTGATTGAGCGGACATTTGGTCTCCTGAAGAGCCGCTTCCGCTGCCTGGACAAGACCGGAGGGTCCCTCCCATATGCCCCTGCGAAAGTGTGCAAGATTATCATCGTCTGCTGCATGCTCCACAACCTGGCAGTGCGGAAGGAGTTGCCTCTCATCCAGGATGACAATGACCAACATCCGCCACCTGTGGAGGATCCTGGCCTGGACCACGATGCCAGTGACGATGATGATGATGATGATGATGGTGATGTCCGCACACAGCTCATCACCAACTTCTTTAGCTGAATGTGAGTATCCTGAGGTGTCATGTCAATGATGTGAGTTGGCATGATGTGTGGGTGGTGCTCTGGTGCTGTTGGAGTGTGTCCATGGGCTACTTGACTGGATGTGTGTTGCGATGTGTGCTAACAGGTGGGCTGTACTCCCCAACAGTGTTGACATGCTAACTTGGTTCTGGGTGGGTATCTTGTAACATGTATTGTGCATGAGTTTTGCTGTTCTGTCCTGTACTCCATTGCTTTTGACTGTGTGTCATTTCTGTCCTTCACAGGGTACTTTCAGATTCGTTTGGTCAACTGTGTCCACCGACGACGTGATTGCACATCCAGGCTGGTAGCTGTTGTGTCCCTACAGGTGATGTGCGCCACACCCATGGACTTCCTTCCGTCTACAGTTGTTGACTGTGTGCCCGCTGCCAGGTGGGATTACCTTGCATCTGTAGTGGTTACGACATGTTGCAACTGTGTAATAAACCTGTGCTTCACTTTGTGATGTGCGTTGTCTGTGGTCACACATTTGACTGCCATTTGCTTACTGCACCTGTGGGCTACTTGACTACAACTGGGAATGGGTGTGGTGTCTGTGCATTGCACCGTCTTCCCTGGCAACATCAGTGTGGCAATGAGTCAGATGGCCTAGGTGTGTATGTGTTGTGTAGCCCTGGTGGTGTGTCTCCCTCATGTGTGTCACGTTGCCTGTACTCACATGCCTGTGTTGTCCTTGCTGTTGCAGTTCGCATACACAGTGTAATTTTGCAGTTCATCATCCCCATAACAGCACCCACGTTGGAATCACGACAGAGGCAAGTATGGTGTATTAGTGTGTTTATTGTGATACATTTGTGTTAATAGTGCATAGGATGGGTAGTGCTGTACATAAATCTTGCAATCCGAAGTTCCTAGGTGAATTGAAAGTCCTGGTAGACAGGATCCCCAGTATCGGGGCCACAGTTGTCTGACACATTGGTCCAACTTGTACTCCCCATGCAATGTGTGGGAGTAGTGTTGCCGTCAACAGGGTGAACAGTCTGTGCACAAAGGCGAACATCCAGAACAGGTTCAGGCTTCCTGGGAGTTGCGCTTGGCCATCGGCCTCTCACTTTTCCCTCCTCGGACGACCCCTCTTCTTGGGGGGGCCCTCAAGTACAGGCTGCTGCGGTGCAGGGGACTCTCCGCCAGAGTCCTCCTCCCTCCCTGTGGCAGTTGCAGTTTGTTCGGCACCAGATGTTGTTGGCACACAGGGAGGTGTGGACTGGTTGCTGTTCATCTGGCGGAGGCATTGTAAAATGTCCCTGTGCACCGCCGTCATCTCATGCAGTGCATCCCACTTGGACTCCACGCGGGACATGTGTGAGTCCACGCGGGACATGTGTGACTCCACGTGGGACATGTGGGAGTCCAAGCGGGCATGATGGGCAGCCTGCTGCTGTTTCATGTCTCTGAGGAGCCCCACTACCTGGCTGAGCTCTCCGGTGCTGGACTGGTACGCATCAGCTATGCGTACCAGTTGTGGGTCATCATGCACACCAGCAACGTCTGCAAGCAGCGACCTCTGTCTCCCACCCCTCCCACCACCCCTGCTGACATGTGCAGTGTGTGCAGTGGCACGCACAGATAACCCTGGTCCACCTTGGGGTTGGTGGTGGTGGTGGTGTCCATGGCCCCAGGTTGGTCCAGGGTCCCTGTGCTGGTGTTGCTCCTTGTTCTGTCCATGTCGGCAGGGATGGTATTCGTGGTGACAGTCGTTGGAGGGGTGGGTGCAGGGGGTGCAGCTGGTGGTCCTGCTGGTGCTGCAGCTGGTGGTCCTGCTGGTGCTGCATGTTGACTTGCACCGGATGTGCCAGGTTGGTCTTCATCGTCCGAGGAGGACAGAGGCTGTACGACGCCAGTGAGCTCCGCATCCTCTTGAGCCTGGGACTGGGACTCCTCAGCGTCTGCTGCTGTGTCCCCATCATCACCTGTTTTTGGGAGACACAAACAATGTATGTTATGTTTCTGCAGGCATCAATGGTTGACACACATGACAGTTGTGACTGTGCCTCTGGGTGCGGGCCTGTACATTGCATTGTCCTAAGTCGTCACAGTCAGGGGTTGATATTGGTGTGGCACATTGTCCTGCATTATTTGGGCATTTCTATGTATTTTCTGGGGTGTGAACATGGTCTGCATTGGTTGTGTTTGGTTGACAGCCGGCCCTCCTTCCCACCCACCCAGCCAGTCAGTTATCCCACCATGGAACGTGCTTGCGTTGCAGGGAGTGTAAGTTGTCTCTCAGGATGTCACTCAGTGGTGTCCTGCTGTTTGTTGGTGCACATTTGCCAGCAGGGCCTTGTGCTCCCCACAGCAGTAGCCAGTGTCAGACATCTTGTGAGTCCTTCTCCACTCCCTGTGATGTGAGCATGGTTCAGGGTGGTGTTGATGGGACAGTTGTGGGGGTGAGCTATGTCTGTGACTACGACTCCCATCATGCTATTGCCTCCTCCCCCTTCCCAGCATGCCCATGCTTCCTTCCTTTTGACTCTGCTTCCCTGTGGGGTGGGCTGGCTGTGCTGACAGGATGGCTGGGAGTGTTGTCCTGGCAGTTGTTTGGCTAGAAGTCCCAAGAGTGGCCCTGTGCTTCACACAACATAACCCAGGGTGGTGGTTCTTTGTGGGATCTTGTGTTAGGATGGGGGGCATTGCATTCTACCAGGTGGGTTCTGTGGAGTTTGTGTTGGGGTGTGTGTGAGGGGAGGTGCTTGTGACTATGGTCAGTGCTGCAAGTCCTCCTTCCCACCCAGCTAGCCAGATATCCCACCATGGAACGTGCTTGCATTGCAGGGAGTGTAAGTTGTCTCTCAGGATGTCAGTCAGTGGTGTCCTGCTGTTTGTTGGTGCACAGTTGCCAGCAGGGCCTTGTGCTCCCCACAGCAGTAGCCAGTGTCAGCCATCTTGTGAGTCCTTCTCCACTTCCTGTGATGTGAGCATGGTTCAGGGTGGTGTTGATGGGACAGTTGTGGGGGTGAGCTATGTCTGTGACTACGACTCCCATCATGCTATTGCCTCCACCCCACTTCCCAGCATTCCCATACTTACTTGCTTTTGTGGGGAGTTCAGTGTGTGTGGGTGTGAGAGCAATGGCAAGATGGCTGACAGTGGTGTCCTGCTGTTGGTTGGTGTGCAGTACCCAGCATGCCCTTGTGCTCCCCACGACACAGCAACAGTGTCAGACATCTTTGATGGGCCTTTCCACTCTCTGTGGGATGTGCATGCGTGAGTGTGAGCTTGCTGGGCCATGTGGTGGGGGATGTAGAGCTGTGACTACGACTCCCATCATGCTATTGCCTCCTCCCCCTTCCCAGCATGCCCATGCTTCCTTCCTTTTGACTCTGCTTCCCTGTGGGGTGGGCTGGCTGTGCTGACAGGATGGCTGGGAGTGTTGTCCTGGCAGTTGTTTGGCTAGAGGTCCCAAGAGTGGCCCTGTGCTTCACACAACATAACCCAGGGTGGTGGTTCTTTGTGGGATCTTGTGTTAGGATGGGGGCATTGCATTCTACCAGGTGGGTTCTGTGGAGTTTGTGTTGGGGTGTGTGTGAGGGGAGGTGCTTGTGACTATGGTCAGTGCTGCAAGTCCTCCTTCCCACCCAGCTAGCCAGATATCCCACCATGGAACGTGCTTGCATTGCAGGGAGTGTAAGTTGTCTCTCAGGATGTCAGTCAGTGGTGTCCTGCTGTTTGTTGGTGCACAGTTGCCAGCAGGGCCTTGTGCTCCCCACAGCAGTAGCCAGTGTCAGCCATCTTGTGAGTCCTTCTCCACTTCCTGTGATGTGAGCATGGTTCAGGGTGGTGTTGATGGGACAGTTGTGGGGGTGACCAATATCAGTGACTACGACTCCCATCATGCTATTGCCTCCACCCCCTTCCCAGCATGCCCATGCTTCCTTCCTTTTGACTCTGCTTCCCTGTGGGGTGGGCTGGCTGTGCTGACAGGATGGCTGGGAGTGTTGTCCTGGCAGTTGTTTGGCTAGAAGTCCCAAGAGTGGCCCTGTGCTTCACACAACATAACCCAGGGTGGTGGTTCTTTGTGGGATCTTGTGTTAGGATGGGGGCATTGCATTCTACCAGGTGGGTTCTGTGGAGTTTGTGTTGGGGTGTGTGTGAGGGGAGGTGCTTGTGACTATGGTCAGTGCTGCAAGTCCTCCTTCCCACCCAGCTAGCCAGATATCCCACCATGGAACGTGCTTGCATTGCAGGGAGTGTAAGTTGTCTCTCAGGATGTCAGTCAGTGGTGTCCTGCTGTTTGTTGGTGCACAGTTGCCAGCAGGGCCTTGTGCTCCCCACAGCAGTAGCCAGTGTCAGCCATCTTGTGAGTCCTTCTCCACTTCCTGTGATGTGAGCATGGTTCAGGGTGGTGTTGATGGGACAGTTGTGGGGGTGACCAATATCAGTGACTACGACTCCCATCATGCTATTGCCTCCACCCCACTTCCCAGCATGCCCATGCTTCCTTCCTTTGACTCTGCTTCCCTGTGGGGTGGGCTGGCTGTGCTGACAGGATGGCTGGGAGTGTTGTCCTGGCAGTTGTTTGGCTAAAAGTCCCAAGAGTGTCCCTGTGCTTCACACAACATAACCCAGGGTGGTGGTTCTTTGTGGGATCTTGTGTTAGGATGGTGGGCATTGCATTCTACCAGGTGGGTTCTGTGGAGTTTGTGTTGGGGTGTGTGTGAGGGGAGGTGCTTGTGACTATGGTCAGTGCTGCAAGTCCTCCTTCCCACCCAGCTAGCCAGATATCCCACCATGGAACGTGCTTGCATTGCAGGGAGTGTAAGTTGTCTCTCAGGATGTCAGTCAGTGGTGTCCTGCTGTTTGTTGGTGCACAGTTGCCAGCAGGGCCTTGTGCTCCCCACAGCAGTAGCCAGTGTCAGCCATCTTGTGAGTCCTTCTCCACTTCCTGTGATGTGAGCATGGTTCAGGGTGGTGTTGATGGGACAGTTGTGGGGGTGACCAATATCAGTGACTACGACTCCCATCATGCTATTGCCTCCACCCCCTTCCCAGCATGCCCATGCTTCCTTCCTTTTGACTCTGCTTCCCTGTGGGGTGGGCTGGCTGTGCTGACAGGATGGCTGGGAGTGTTGTCCTGGCAGTTGTTTGGCTAAAAGTCCCAAGAGTGGCCCTGTGCTTCACACAACATAACCCAGGGTGGTGGTTCTTTGTGGGATCTTGTGTTAGGATGGGGGCATTGCATTCTACCAGGTGGGTTCTGTGGAGTTTGTGTTGGGGTGTGTGTGAGGGAGGTGCTTGTGACTATGGTCAGTGCTGCAAGTCCTCCTTCCCACCCAGCTAGCCAGATATCCCACCATGGTACGTGCTTGCATTGCAGGGAGTGTAAGTTGTCTCTCAGGATGTCAGTCAGTGGTGTCCTGCTGTTTGTTGGTGCACAGTTGGCAGCAGGGCCTTGTGCTCCCCACAGCAGTAGCCAGTGTCAGCCATCTTGTGAGTCCTTCTCCACTCCCTGTGATGTGAGCATGGTTCAGGGTGGTGTTGATGGGACAGTTGTGGGGGGCAATATGTGTGACTGCGACTCCCATGATGCTATTGGCTACACTGACTTGGCCAGCATACACAGAATTCCTTCCTTTGAGTGGTCTTCACTGTGTGTTGGTGTTGTTGTGGTGGCTACATGTCTGGATGTGTTTGTTAGTTCTATTTGTGCCACTGCCTAGCTGTAGTTGTAGTTGTGTTTGTACATGTGTTGGCACAGTTGGATGTGACTTTTTTGATGGCATGTGTTGTGTTTATCTGACTGACATACACATTTTGGGATGATTCTGTTCTGGTTGCTGTGTAATTGCTATGAGTGCATGGTTTGACTCTCCCCTTGACAGTGATGTGTGTGTGTTTTGTGGCAGTATATTGTGTACATTTGTTGTGTACTCACCAGGCTCTGGGATGTCCTCTAGTCCATATACGCTCACTGGCGGAAGGATGGCCCGCACCTTCTCCTCCCAGGGCCTGAGGTATATTGGCTTGGCAGGAGGGCCACTGCCGGTGTATTGGCTGTTGATGTAGTCTTTCTTCAGCAGGTCCCGTACCCTCCTGCGCACGTCATACCACCTGTTCTGGATGTCGCTCTTTGTGCGCCGACATGGTGATTGTGCGTTCACCCTGTTGATGATCCTCTCCCACATCTTGGTTTTCTGGGAGATGGGGGTCTGTTGGACCAGTGTGCCAAACAGCTGTGGCTCTACCCTGAGGATCTCGTCTACCATGACTTCCAATTCACTATCTAGGAACTTGGGATTCTTCTTGGGGGGCATGGTGATGGGTGGTGATGGTGAGTGATGTGTGTGTTGGTGTGCAGGTGAGGGTGTGTGAGTGTGTGTTTTGCTGGGTGTATGTGAGGTAGGTATTTGTTGGTGTGCTGATGGTGTGTGGCTTGTGTGAGGGATGAGCTGTGGGTGTGTGGTTGCTTTCTCTTGGGTGCTGGCAGTGGAATGGCATTTGCAAAGGCTCATGGTTGTGATTTGTGTCCTTTATATAGGTGGAGTTGTGGGTGTGTCTTTGTTCTCTGTCCCCACCCCCCCAGTATTTATTGGCTTGGTAATTGCTTGTTTGGCCTTTTTTGGGTGATTTTTCCTTTGTGCTGTTTGTGTATGTTGGAAACGTTCTTGTGACCGAGTCGGACCCTGCATTTGTCTCGTACGGTGTTCTCCGTTTCGTTCGCGCTGTGTTTGTGCAGTTTTCTATGCTGCGTACGCGTCGGTCGCGGTGTTTTGTGTTGCTTCGGCTCGGTTTTGTATGCGTGTCGGTCGTACGGCTTGGCCTCCGTCCGACTCGCTCGTGGTTTTCGCGCCTTGCATCGTACTTTGCGGTTTGGAGTTCGCGTGTACGTTTCGGTCGGATTTGTTCCGGGTGCGTGTCGGTCGGTTGGATTCGCGTGTTTTTCCGGCCGGATTGCTGTTTTCCGTGCGGCTCGGTCGGTCGACTTGGTTTCGGTACGTGTCGGTCGGATTTTTCACGCCTTGCATCGTACTTGGCGTGTCGGGCGCCACGGGTACGTGTCGGTCGGTATTATTTCCGGATCCGAGTCGGTCGGTGCTTTTTCCGGCCCGAATCGGAATCGACCCCTAAGTCAGGGTAGGTGCTGGACACTAAACTTAATTAATTTACTATTCCCACTCCAGTTAGCATTAATTCAGGGTAGGTGCTGGACACTAAACTTAATTAATTTAGTATTCCCACTCAAAATACTATAAAGTCAAAGCAGTTGCCATACACTAAACATATCTAATTTACATTTCTCAATACAAATAATATAATATCACTAACGATACTCTACATTACAATTGTATTATTTGTTATTTCATTAATAATTTTTCACACTATATATTTTAATTTTTTTAAATATTTTTAAACATATAAAATTGATATAATTATATTTAAAAAATGTATTTAAATAATATTATTTGTTACTAAATATTATAATTCACATATAAATAATATTTTATCTACGTACTATACATAATAATTATTAAAAATTATATTTTTTAATTAATTAATAAATATATTAATTTTAAAATTACATTTTTATACATATGTATTTAAATGTATATCATATTTTCATAAAAATATAATAATTAATAAATTCAAATTATAAAATTACATAATTTTTCCTTTTAATATTTAAGTATTAATAATAAACCATTAATTGTATTAATTCTTTAATTAAAAATATACACTATAAACATAATATTTATTAATTATTTATAAAACAAATTAAAATATTTAATTTTATAAATATTCAAACAATATTTGTAAACACTCCCCAACCTTATGCCCTATAAACCCAACTTCCAAATCATAAAATACTAATTTCTAAATTCAAAAATAAAGTTATCTAAATTATAATTTTACATTTCTAATTTATTAAATATTTAATTCATTTATTTTAAAACACTCTCCACCCTTAGCCCCTATAAACCCAACTTCCCTCTCATAAATCAAATATTTCAAATTTAAATCTTTATTTTTCTAATTCTTTTAAAAATGAATTCATTTATTTTAAAACACTTCCCTCCCTTATCCCCTAAAAACCCAACATCCCGCTGCTAAAAAAAAAATTCTAATTTTAAATTTTGAATTTATCAAATTTTAAAATCAATTATTTTAAAACACTCCCCACCCTTATCCCCTATTAACCCAACATCCCACTCCTAAAAAAATAATTTCTAAATTCAAATTTTTTTTTCTAAATTATAAATCTAAATTTCGAATTTATTAAAAATGTTAATCAATTATTTTAAAACACTCCCCACCCTTATCCCCTATAAACCCAACATCCCACTCCTAAAACAATATTTTATATATTAAAATAAAAATTTCGAATTTAATAAAATATATCAATTATTTTAAAACACTCCCCACCCTTATCCCTATTGACCCAACATCCCGCTACTAAAAATATTATACAAATTTTATTTTTATAACATTAACTAACTATTATTATACACAAAACAAACATTAAATATATTAAAATAAAGTACAATAACGATATTTTAACATAACGATATTTTTACAGTCGACATTACATACTTCGATATTTTTACAACACTTAAAATCGATATTTTTAACATCGATATACATTACATCGATATTTAATACTATCGATATACTAAACTCGATATTAATGTATGTCGATATTAAAATTTCAATATTATGTCTACTTACCGACTCAGAGTAAGGGAGACTTAAGCAAAGAAGCAAGAGTGAAGGATTATCCCCTTTTTCTGAAGTCACAAAAATCCAGGTATGCGATAATGGTCCTAAAGGATAGTCAAGAGGCCAGTATAATATCTAATCAGTATGAGATCGACAAAGCTGAGAATGAATCCTCACTGTTGCCGATAGTAAAGGAGCCTTTATCTTTGAGTTCAGGGCACTGCCCGATAGAAAGCCTATTGAGACTGATTTCAGATCTCTACTCCGAGGGACTGGTGAGCTCAGAAATAGCAATTGAGTATGATTCCACAGGAGTGCTAGCAGGAATTAAGCAGGTATTGAATCAAGAGCATATGCAGGCACAGACACGGCCACAGGAATAGTTCAAATCCTTAATGCATCTTTTGGAGAGTATCTTCAATGAAATCAGAGATCTGAAACTGACACAAATGGAGGAAACTGCCACACTAAACCAACAATTGTCAAAGATAGACGAAAGACTGGCACAGTAACCTATTTGACTTCGGGAGGCTGAACATTAAATCTCAGTTCTGGAGGATAAAATGGTTGCTCAAAATAAAGAACTAGTGGCTGTTAGAAAAAAATTCAGCAATTGCCAAATAAGATCAAATACCATGAAAATCATGGCAGACAATCTAACCTACGCTTTGTGGTCGTGCCAGAAGGCAATGGAAACCAGGGAGGATCTACAAACTCTCTTCAGCTGGTTGAAAATTTAATTAAGACGCATATTACACCTGGTTTCGACAAAGATTTGATGATTATGCAAGCCCATCAAGTTCCGCCCAGCGTACCCAGGGTATGAAATACCCACATACTATTCTAGTAAACTTTGGTGATTATAGGAGTAAAGAAGAGATTCTGGCTGTTGCGATCAAACGTCAGACGTTTCCCATATCTGAGACATCTCAGCTTCATGTCTATTCAGATATGTCGAAAATAGCAGCTCCATGACGAAGGGGGTTTCACGACCTTCTCAAGCAGTTCAGGTCTGGCGGTGCTCAGGCCTCCCTGATTCAACAATCAAAACTTAGGCCCACATGCATCAAAAAATGAAAGTGTGATTCCTTAATAGCGATAAATAAGGAATCGCTATTAAAGAATCGCAAAAGCCAATGCAGCAAGAAAATCGCAAAAAAATAGCGTTTTCCTAAAAATCGCTATTTCCAACAGCGATCACTTATTTACCGAATCTGTAATTGCGAATTCGCAATTACTGAATCGGTAAATGCGCATTTCCCAGATTGCTGCATTGTGATGACATCACAACCAGGAAGTAATTCACTGATTCCACACACCTGTACACAGGAAAGTCTGAGGAGGAGGAAGACTGGTGGAGCTCAGCCTGGAGAAACTTTATTTGGAGCAGAAGCTGTGACACAACAACACCATGGCCACAGAAAAGGTACAAAAAAAAGGAGAAGGTAGGAAGAGAAAAATCAAATTTAGTGACAAGGAACTTGAATTCCTCACTGAGGAAGTGGCATTGAAGCATGACCAGCTGTTTGGAAAGCTATCCCTGCATGTTGCTGAGTCTGTGAAGAGGAAGATTTGGCTTGGGATACAAGCGAAGGTCAATGCTGTGGGGATAACACATCGTGACATCCCTAACCTGCAGAAGAGGTGGTATGACCTGCGCAGCAGAGCAAAAGAGAGGGTGGCAGAAAGGCTAGCCTCAGCAAAGAAAACAGGAGGGGGACCAACAACCGAACGTTCAAACACCCCACTGGAGGACATGGTGGAATCCATTCTGCAGCCAGAGGCAGTTGTCAGGATCACAAAGATCGACACCTCAGGACATGTGTGTACCTCCCAAGATAAGAGCACAGCTAAACATATTTTCATGTCAAATGTTACCCAAACTGGCCGACATGCATACCCTGCGTAGTGTAGCACACTTGAGTCCAGTCCACTTTTTACTTGCAACACCCTAATGCATTGTGGGAGTTGTATGCAGACAAATGTTAGTGCAAGGCATGGAGGGTCTAACACAGCTCCACTACAGCAGAGTACAGCAAGGAAGTGACAACAGTAGACTTTGTACATTACAGAATCAAATTTAATAGACCTTTGCAGGCGCTATGTTACAAACATTTGTAAAAGAAAGTAACTGAACTTGCACTGTTTTAATCACAGATGCAGCACAGGACAGTGACGTGGCTGACAACCATGAGTCAGAGGGCCTTTTTGAACAGCCTGATGAGGGACAAGAACTGCTTGCATCCCCACCCATACCTGCTCCCACTCGCCGCAGGAGAATAGTACAACCACTGCCTGATTTGGAGAGTGATGAGGACAGCCAAACAGGAGCCCCCACACAGCAGCCTGCCCATACACCATCACCACCGGCACCAGCACCAGAGGTAACAATGCTGCGCCGCTCCATGCAGTTTCGCAGGCGAAGGCCAAGTGCACTCCTGACGTCTGCTGAGGACAATGGTGAAACTGCCTGCAGTGTGCTTGAGGCCAAGATGTTGAGGGTCCAGCGCCTGCAAGAAAGAAATATGCATTTAATGCAGGCCCAAATGGGATCAATGGCTACACACATGGGTGGAATACATGACTGCCTGAGAGAGCTGACAACTGCGGTAGTTGAAGGGCACAGGGCAAACAGTGAGAAACTTGACCGTGTAGCAACAGCCATTGAAGACATGTGCAGGGTCATCCAGGCTGAGCATGTCTCAAATGGCAGGAGGCATCACCATTCTATGGGACGCATGCACAATTACACAAGGGCAATAAATAGACTGAGTACCACAACAGCTCAGCTTTCCAGGCGTGCGGTCAGCATGCAGGTGGAGATGAGCCACTGCTGCGGGGTTGTGGCCAGGGGCCTCATCCAGGTCACCACTGCTGTGGAAGGACTACAGACAGCAGCAGCTAGTGGAAACATCATGCATACAGGGGGGACAGTGAGGAGGCCTCCAGCCTCAGCAGCCTACTGGTACCTGTGGCACATAGCAGGAGGCGCAGTGCCAGGAGTCATGCCAGCACAGAAGGCATAATGAGGGATGTAGCAGAGCCTACAGAAAGGCCCACAGGAGTGCGTGGGCAGAGGAAATAGACCTTTGGACACGTTAAAATCTGGTGCCGTAACCAGAAGTGTGTAACTTGTGCACACAGAAGTTGCAGTTCCAAGGCAATGACTTTTAATTGTCTGTACCCACACTGCACATGTCTGCACATGGTATGTGTGCATCAACACATCCACACAACTAGCACAATAAATCCTTTGAGCAAAGTCTGTGTTGTTTTGTCATTACTCACCTTAGAAGTAACGTTGCGTGATTTCTGCCCGTCTCCGTCTCCCCTCTGCTGCATTTGCACCGCATGCTGCTTGCGGTGGTTGTCTTGGCTGGTTGTCGAGTTCTGGCTCGCTGTCAGAGTCTTCCAGGGGAATGCCCCTATTAGTGGCTATGTTGTGCAACATAGCACATGTTGCAACAATTTTACAGCATGTCTCCGGCCTATACTGTTAGGCCCCACCGGTTTTGTGGAGGATGCGAAACCTGGATTTGAGTACACCAAATGTCCTCTCAATCACATTGCGGGTCGCAATGTGTGCCTGATTGTATCGCTGCTCCCTTTGTGTAGATGGATTCAGATAGGGAGTGAGGATGAAAGACCTCACAGTGTATGCGCTATCACCTACAGGATGTGAAAATTAAATATACATTAGTCACTGCTATGTGTCACCATGGCGGACTGGTGTGCAAGACAGTATTAAATCTGTTTACCAAGCAAATAGCCTTCTCCAAATTCACCCGCAAGTAGACGTCTGTGTATGCCACTATGCCGGAAGATGTATGCGTCATGTGCACTGCCAGGGTAACTTGCCACTATGTCTGTAATAATTGTTTTCGAGTTGCAGACTACTTGGATGTTCAGTGAATGGTAAGATTTGCGGTTTCGGTAGATGTACTCATTCACTGAGGGGGGACATATGGGTACATGCGTCCCATCAATGTAACCAATCACGTGGGAATTGTGCAACCTGATAAAAATCTAATTTAGTTTGCATCAATTCCTGTGGTGTTGTGGGGAACCTAATGTGGTGTTGTGTCCTCTGCAACATGGCATTTAGGAAACAGTTAAAAAAGCGCGATAGTGCACTCTGAGAAACACCTCCAGCTGCAGCAATTACTCCCTGGAAGCTACCTGAAGCTAGGAGATGCAGAGAACACAGGACCTGCACATGGGTGGGTATGGCATGTGTCCTGCGCGTCTGACGCTTCAGTATTGGGTCTAACTCAGCAATGAGATCTAAGATTGTGGCAGCATTCAGCCTATATTTATCATATATCTCCTCCTCCGTCTGCCCTAGCAAAGTGACGCGCACTCTGAATATTCTCTCCTGTATCCTCCTTCTTCTCTGTGCTGCTGCTCTTAGCCTCATCCTCCTCGCCATGACGTAGAGCGTTGCCATTGTGCAACATTCAGATGCATTCTGGGACTGTTTAAGTAGTTTGCTGATGATGTACACCTGTTTTTGGTTAAGTGAGATTTTTACCACCTTATTTGATTTCTTCTTATTTAAGGAATGCAAAGTGCTTTTCTTGTCTTATTCTGTATTTGCGATTTTTTGTTGCATCCGATTTTGCGATTTCTTATTTGCGAATACCTAATACGGAATCGCTATTACAGATTCGGTATTTTGGTATTCACTAATATTGCGAAAACAAGGCTTTTCTGCGAATTTGCTTCATGCATGGGAACAAGATATTTTGCGATCGCAAACGGCCTATTTTTGCGATTTGCAACGTTTGCGATCGCAAATTAGCTTGATGCATGTGGGCCTTAAGGTCTTGTTTAAAAGCCAGTTTTCTGAAGTGGGAGATGCACGGACGCTCTTGTCAATGACCCAAAATTCAGCTGACATAATCAACCAGAGGGGCAACGCCAGCAAAACTTACATTTTATTTTTCTACTGAATAATGGAAATGAAATGTGTACTAGGGTGATATTTTTGTGAGTCTTGTCTTTAATATAAAGCAAAAGACACACAATTGATGGACGGAATGCAGAACAAATCAAAACATTCACCCCCAGTCAAGAGATCCGGGTTAAATCCATCATTCTTTTGCTCACCATGCCACCCCAGTTTAGACCTGGCCATATGCAAATCAGTCTTGACCCTGTGCCTCATGGGAACAGTCCAGCCCGAACTGCCAAGCCAGGTCCTCCCTGGACCGGAAACAAGCATCCTAGGACCGGTTTCAGGGTTTCACCCCTCATCAGCCAGGATAGCTTGATTCCAGTGGCACAGTGAGCCCAGGACCCAGGTTGCTTTGTTAGCCCTCAGTTGGCAGGGTATGCCCAGACGTGGGTCCCTTGCTCACTTTGCCACTGGATTCAAGCTAGCCTGGCTGATGAAGGGTGTTACCCAGAAACCGGTCCCAGGATGCTTGTTTCCGGTTCAGGGAAGACCTGGCTTGGCAGTTCGGGCTGGACTGTTCCCATGAGGCACAGTGTCAAGACTGATTGGCATATAGCTGGGTCTGAACTGAGGTGGCCAAGTAAGCTAAAGAATGATGATGTATTCAACCCAGATCTGTGACTGGGGTGAGTGTCTGAAAAGTTTCAGCGCTCCGTCCATTATCTCCTTGTGGTTGCTTTGTTTGCCCTAAGTTGGCAGGGTATGCCCAGACGTGGGCCCCTTGCTCACTTTGCCACTGGATTCAAGCTAGCATGGCTGATGAAGGGTGTTACCCAGAAACCGGTCCCAGGATGCTTGTTTCCGGTTCAGGGAAGACCTGGCTTGGCAGTTCGGGCTGGACTGTTCCCATGAGGCACAGTGTCAAGATTGATTGGCATATAGCTGGGTCTGAACTGAGGTGGCCAAGTGAGCTAAAGAATGATGATGGATTCAACCCAGATCTGTGACTTGGGTGAGTGTCTGAAAAGTTTCAGCGCTCCGTCCATTATCTCCTTGTGTTTGCTTTGTTCGCCCTAAGTTGGCAAGGTATACCCGGACGTGGGTCCCTTGCTCAATTTGCCACTGGATTCAAGCTAGCCTGGCTGATGAAGGGTGTTACCCAAAAACCGGTCCCAGGATGCTTGTTTCCGGTTCAGGGAAGGCCTGACTTGGCAGTTCGGGCTGGACTGTTCCCATGAAGCACAGTGTCAAGACTGATTGGCATATAGCTGGGTCTGAACTGAGGTGGCCAAGTGAGCTAAAGAATGATGATGGATTCAACCCAGATCTGTGACTGGGGTGAGTGTCTGAAAAGTTTCAGCGCTCCGTCCATTATCTCCTTGTGTTTGCTTTGTCTTTAATATAGGCTTTATGGTATTGGTGCAGAGTGAAAGGGACCTTCCTGCAGCACTGCAGAAGGTTAGAAGCAACCGAGGCACAGGAACAGGGTGCCAGATAGGACATGGGGGGGTTAAAAGGGTAAACTGAGCAATTAACCCTTTGGTGGGGGTTCACAAGGGGAGGTGGGTTGGTGGTGGGGTGGTGGCTGAGGGGGCTGCACAGGGTGGTTATTGGAGGGGAGGAGCAACAAACCCGGTAAAGGTTGCAGTATGAAGAGGATAGATTGGGCTAATACAGTTATTTTTCTACCAAACAGAGTGCTTATGAATAATGTCTATAACATTCTGGTAGTAGGTATGAAAAGCTTACATAGGGGTTTTGATTGATGACACAAATGATTAGGATTGTTACATGCAATGCTAACTGGATACTTCATAGGTGGAAATTTGGGTCAATTAGACACTGGATATCCTCTTTGAAAGTGGATGTGATTTGTCTACAGGAGACCCACTTAAGAACTAACAATCCCAAGTTAGGGATTCCCAGAAGATTCATATACACATTTGCATCTTCGGATGCAGCAATAAGGAGGGTTGTGATCTACTTGTCAAGAAATCTAAATTTGAATATTGTGCACATTAAGAGAGACAACAATGGTAGGTTGATCTAGGTCAGGGGCTTTGTGGAGAGATCATATTTAAATTTTATTAATCACTGTTAGACCTGGCACCATTGGCGTGGGTCTCCCTTCCATTTTTTGCTGTTGCCTCTTATGTTTTTGCTGGTTTTAGATGCTTTTGGGCACTGTGCCACTGCTGTTCAGTGCCACAGTGCAAGTGCTCCCTATGGTAAATTGATGTATGGATTAGTGACTCCATGATTGGCTTGTTTGGCTTACTGTCAGACCCTAGTACAGTGCACTGCGTGTGCCCAGGGCTTGTAAATCAAATGCTGCTGGTGGGCTTGCAGCACTGGTTGTGCCACCCACCGGAGCAGCTTGTAAAGTGTGTCTCAGGCCTGCCATTGCAGAGCCTGTGGGCAGTCTGGTACTGCCATGTTGACTGGGCAAGTGTACCCACTTGCCAGTCCCTAAACCTTCCCTTTTATACATATTAGTCACCCCTAAGGTAGGCCCAAGGGCAGGGTGCATTGTAGGTAAAGGTAGGACATGCCCTGGTGTGTGTGGCATGTCCTAATAGTGAATTACAGCCATTTTCGTTTTTCACTATTGCAAGGGCTACCTGTTCTCCATAGGCCAGAATGGGCAGTTAGATTATTACATCTTATAATCCTAACTGACTCAGGGAACCAGGTAGAAATTCGAGTTTAGTACGCCTGAACTCAGAATGATAAAATACATCTTTTAGTGAAGTTGGTTTTAACATTCTGTGTTTGAAAATACCACTTTTAGAAAGTAGGTATTTTCTTGCCTAACTATCCAAGCCTGCCTCTGCTAGGTTGTGTATTCCTTGTCTGGAGATTGAGTGACAGGGGCTGGGGGTGGCTACAGGAGACAGGGTGAGTCAGCGCAGGGCTGAATAGAAAGATCTGCATCCAGAGTGGAGGGAGGAGTTGCACCTGGGTCTGAATAGGGCTGTGCCTGCCTTCCACAATGCTGGCTCCACCTCCTGCCGGGCGGCTGAGCACTCTGCCCCACATTCTGAAAGGAAAGAAGGAGTCAGAAAAACAAAGTGCTCCAGGACTGACCAGAACTGGTTTTGGACTAGGCAAAGGCCTCTCTGCCTTCAGAGAACAAAGAGAAAAGTAGTATAAATATTGGGACCCAGACCCAAGAACTTTAGATCACTTCTGGGAATCAAGACGAACCTTTGCTGAGGAGAAGAACCAGGAAGCTGAAGGAGGACACTACCCCTGTGCTGTGTGTTTGGGGTTGGCCTGCAGTGGTTGCTTCATTGCCAAAGAAAGGAGAAAAGGACTGAGTGTGCTTTCTATCAACTTGAAGAAGAATCTCCAAGGGCTTGAACTAGAGCTTGCCTCCTGCCTGAAGTCTCAGGGATACAAGACTTCACCAACCAGCTCCCCCTGAATTCCCTTGCTGGGAATTGAAGTGCCTGCTGCTGTGCTGGGCCTTCTGAGAGACTGCGTGTCGCTGGGAGCTGGAAGCGCGACGCAACAACGAGAGCGGGTCGCCGCTGCAGCCGCTGTCATCATCGCATCGCCGAGCGCGGCGCATCGCCGGAGAAGCGGGACGCTGCCACAGAGGACATCGTCGCATCACCGGAGAAGCGCGTCGCAGGGCCTGTCGCGGCTCCCAAGATCATCGAGTCGCCGCACGACCGTCGGGCGTGCACGCATCGCACCAACGTTGTCGCATCGCAGCCAAGACGCCATTTTTATCGCATCGCACCGGAGAAGAGTATCGCATCGAGGTGCCATCTGTCGCATCGCACCGGAGAGCAGTAAGAAACCGACGCATCAACTCCCCACACAGTAAGGAAGCGAGCATCAACTCCCCTGCGCAGCAGTAAGGAACTGACGCATCCACTCCCTGAGTGTACGGAACCGACGCATCACCTTCCCTGCGACCCTTTTGTTTTCTTTGCGTTACGCATTCAAGGTACATTGAGAGTAAAGTGTCGCATCTACAACTTGAGAGAACTGAACTATTTTATAACCTTTTCAAGTCTATTTTTGAGTACAGTATTGTGGATTTTTGTCGTTTGGTCTTGTGTTAAGTCTATATAAAAATACTATTTTTATAATACAACCTGTGTGGTGTCCATCTGTAGTGTTGTCACTGTATTACTGTATGTGTTCACAAATGCTTTACACACTGCCTCTGAGATAAGCCTGCCTGCTCGTGCCAAGCTACCAAGGAGGTGAGCAGGGGTTATTTTAGGAGTGTAGCCCCTCACCCTGACTAGACGCAAGGGTCCCTATTTGTCACAGGTACCTACCTATGCCAACTAGAGACCCCCAAATCTAACAATCACTATGTTCCAATTGAAGATGATACAGAGGCACTGACTCAGATCTATAAGCTAACATTTGAGTTGGATGGTCCCATAATATTAGGTGGGTTTTAACTACATTCAAAATGTAAAATTAGATTCCTCTAATTGTTCTAAAAGATAAACAAAGCAAAAACCTCAGCATTAATGTCCATTTTCAAACAGGATTCCGCAATAGTTGATCCATGGTGTCTCGATCATCTAGATGTTAAGCAGTTTGCCTGTTTTTTAGGTTTAAATCTGTTTATTTGATGAAAACAACAGAATGCAGTAAGCAATACAGAGCCCCTTGTTGGGAGGCAAGAGCATTTGCAGTGTGATATAACACAACATGAAAAGAAAGAAAACAATATCCCAACATCCCTCCCCCCCTGTTTCGACCAGACCACAAGGGAAAAGGGGCACGGATGACACCAGGTGTTTCAAAGTGCTGGAGGTTGGGCTGGGTCCTGCAGCAGCGCGAGGAGTCGTAGCAGGCGCAGGTATTTGGGGCAAGTTAGCTCTCGAAATTCGGAGCACAGCAGAACTATAAAAGGATACCAGAATTCAGCAAAGGAGGTCCCACCCCCCTGGAGTGAAAAGGAGATGAGTTCCATACCTAGGGCCTCATTTATGAGGTTTTGCCGTAGGGCAGCACAGCAGGCATTCCTGCTGCGCTTCCCTACGGCAAAAGAAAAGGGCAGGAATGCGCCGCAGAATGCGTGCTGCAGAATGCAGCACGCATAGAAAAAGGAAAACCAAGGAGAAATAAAGATATTTCTCCTCGTTGTGCCTCCCTTACGCCTCCCCTGGGAGGCATATGCTTTTGGCGCTGCCTCAGATTTACGATTTCTCGTAAATCTGGGGCAGTGTCAAAAGGCCATGGATGTTGCTGGGAACGCGCCCAGCAACACCCATTGCACGCCCCTTTAACGCAGAACACTGCGTTAAATGGATTGATTTTTATCAGGCAGCATTAAGCCAAAAGAAGTGGCTTAGTGCTACCTGATAAATATCATGCAGGCTTCTGCGCCATGGAACGTCAAAAAAAGTGACGTACCGGAGGCGCAAGGAGTCTCATAAATGAGGCCCCTAGTATATACCACAACCTGTGTAACCACCCCTGTAGCGTGGGAGTCCTATCTGTGCCCCAGTGGGACAATATATTCTGCAGAGCCATCCCCAGGGCAATTCCCATCTGCCTACCCCTATGAGACTTAAGGGTGAATGTTAGCCTATCGGGCATGCCCAGGATAACATATGCCGGGAAGCGTAGTATTTGGGTGTCAAAGTGTTTATCAACCTCATCAAATATCTGTTACCAGTACAGCGTAAGTGCTGGGCATTCCCATAACAGGTGGATCAGCATCCTGGGGAGCGGATGGGATTGCTCTTGTGAAGTCTGGGGGGGGGGGGTAAGATACCAATATGTCGCTAACTTGGTGGCAGACTCTACACCAGAGATATTGCGCGCCGAGTGTCTGTCCCTGTAAAAGATATCCCCCCACTCCTTCAGAGATAGTGTCCGTCCCAATTCCGTCTCCCACCACTTCTGGCCTGCAGATTTAGCCAGCTGTTCCGGGGGGCGCAAAAGGTGGTAGAGCTCCGTGATAAGCCATTTACTTGACTGTTTGGAGAGTAACCACCTCTCGTAGGGGGTGAGCGCTCTCTCCGCTCCCCGGCACGCTGAGGGCTGCATTATCCAGTGACGTATCTGCTGGTAATGATATCGCTCGGTTTCGGGCAGTGCAAAGTCAGAACAGAAATCTTCGAAGGACAGGGGGTCTTCCATATCGAAGAAATTACCTATTGATATATGCCCCTCCCCATCCCAATGTTTAAAAGCCACCAGGTCAAGGCCCGAGGTAAAATCGGGGTTGTTGGTTATGGGGGTGAGTGGCGGCGGGAAAGTGGTGAGGCCTCTGCATGTAGCTGTTGCATCCCATGCCCTTAGGGTAGCCAGTGTGATTGGTGATCCATATTTCCCAGGAGGCCGATGGGCTTTACGAATGAAAGGGATCTTCCACAGGGACTGGCCAGTCAATGCTTGTTCCATAAATAGCCAATGTTTCTCGGATTTACTCAGAGACCACTCCAGCAAAGGCCGCAGCTGAGTGGCCTTGTAGTAGCGATCTAAGTTAGGGATCCCCAAGCCCCCCTCCACTGGGGGTCTATAACTCACCTCTTTGCTCATCCTTGGTTTCTTATCTGCCCAAACAAAGGAGAGGAACTCATTTTGGAGTTGCTTCAGCATGCCCGGGGGGGTTCCACAGGCAATGTCTGGAAGAGGTACAATATTTTGGGGAGCACGCTCATCTTGAGGGCCGCCACCTTACCCAGCCAGTAGAGACCAAATGGCCGCCAAAGGTGCAAGTCCCGCCGGGTCTGTGCCAGAAGGTGGGAGTAGTTTAGCGAGGCTGTTTCTTGAGTGGAGATCGCCAATTTAATGCCTAGATACAATATAGATTTCTGGTCCCACTAAATGGGGCACACCTGCTTAAGAGTGGCCATGGTAGGCAGCTGCAGAGAGAAACCCAGGGCTTGTGATTTTAACACATTGACCCGGAAGCCCGAGGCGGCTGCAAACGTCTCGAGTTCTGTGAGGAACGCCGGTATCGACATTGTGGAGGCCTCAAACATGGCAATAACATCATCCGCATACAAGCTGATAGTGTGACGTTCTCCCCCAAAATGAACCCAGATGATCTGTTGGTTTTCCCGCACTCTCTGTGCCAGCGGCTCCATGTACAGAGTGAACAACAATGGATAGAGAGGGCAGCCCTGCCTAGTTCCTCTTGCTATCGGGAAAGGTTCTGTAGTAAATCCGTTTACCCGGACAGTGGCAGAGGGATGACTATAGCTGCAGAGCACCCACCTACGAAAGCGGTTCCCTACCCCAAATTGTTCCAGTGTGGCCTCCAGGAATGGCCAGTGCACTCTGTCAAACGCCTTTTAGGTGTCGACAGACAGCGCCACTCGCTCCACTGACTGGCGGTGTGCCTTGTCCAAAAGATGGAGCAGCCTCCTCGTATTATCGCTACATTGTCTGGTTGCCACGAACTCAGCCTGATCTGGGTCTATCAAGCCCGGCATCAATGGCCCCAATCTACCCTCTAGAATCCCTGTAAAGAGTTTTAGGTCGATATTCAGCAGGGATATGGGCCGGTAGGAAGCGCAGTACTGACCATCCTTGCTGGGCTTAGGAAGGACGACGACCGAGGACAGGAGCATCGTGGGCGGAATCTCAGAGGTATCCCCGATTGCATTAGAGAGTCGTGTTAACTTAATATCAAGGCTAAAATGGAGCAGAATGTTTTATAAAAATAGCAGTAAACCCATCTGAACCTGGGGATTTAAGAAGTTTGAGCTGGGCTATGGCTGAAATGACTTCCTTGATACGGATTGGGCTATCGAGGGTGGAGGCCTGATCCGGCGTCAGTCGGGAATGAGTTATTTCCGAGAGGTAATTAAGGGAATCCTACTCTGGTATTTGCTGAGCAGAGTATAATTCTACATAAAAATCTCTGAATATACAAGAGATGTCTGCCTCTTGAGTATATTCAGCGCCCTGTGTGTCACAGATCTTTTGAACCGTAGCTGCCTGGCGCTGAGCGCGCAATTTATGGGCCAGCAGGCGGCCGCATCCATCCCCCGTGTAAAACAAGTACTTCAAGCGTAGAGCAGCATATTCCGCTCTGTACAGGTCAAGGCTAGCTAGCTAGCTGGGATCGCGCAGCCTCTAGCTGCCTCCACATCCGAGGTGCCCCAGTCCGCTTATGTATTCCTTCTAATTCTAGTACCTGTTTGGAGAGCTCGTCTCTTTTCTCTCTTCGAATCTTGTTGTCTGCTGAGGATGTAGCGATAAAGTCGCCCCTTGCCACTAACTTAAGCGTTTCCCATAGAGACACTATGGAGGTGTCCGGAGTGTCATTGAAGGATAAGAAATCTTCTAATGTCTTAGTTAAGCATGCTATGACCTCTGGGCGATGAAGGAGTGTGTCTCGTAGCCGCCAGGAATATGATGGCCGGGGTGTGGGGGGAAGTGTCAGTGTTATAGTCAATGCTCCGTGGTCAGATAGCACGCGTGGTTCGATGGTGGAGTCATGCGCCAAAGAAAGAAAGGACCGGGAACCTATGAAATAATCTAGCTTGGCATAGGTCTTGTGGGCGTGGGAATAGAAGGTGTAATAGGTTGTGCGGGGATGAAAGTAGCACCAGATGTCAACTAACCCCAGTTCCTGTAGCCACTGTTGCCCGCTTTCGGACGAAGCCCTCAACTGACCCTGCCTCTGAGCTGAGCGGTCCAATTGACTATTGAACACTGTGTTTAGGTCACCTCCTATGAGTATCTGCCTGTTAGGAGAGGTCGTGAGGTCTGCGACCGCCCTGCTGAGAAATGTCTCCTGACCCTCAATAGCAGCATAAATAGTAGCTAACGTGAACGTGTGCGTGCCTATAGCTATGGAGAAGGCCAAGAGTCTCCCCTTTAGCTCGGATACTTTTGCCCCTACCACCCCTTTGAAATTGGGGGAAATAAGTATGGCTACTCCGGCCCTCTTAGTGGGAAGGGAAGAAAAGTATTGCTGTGGAAAGGCCTTGGAGCTTATTCTTTGCGTATCACTGTGTAAAAGATGAGTTTCCTGAAGTAAGCATATATGCGTGTTCGAGTTCTCTAGGTTTGACAGAATGGCCCTTCGCTTGGTAGGATTATTGAGCCCTTTTACATTCAGGGCTAGAATTTTGATGCTCGTCAGTGTCTGGGCCGGAGTCTGAATGCGCTATTGAGGCGGGGCATCGGCGTGCGTCGATGATTACTTCGAATAGGTAAGATCTTGTGTGCGGGGACCAGAGCTAACAGAGGGCTTGCGCGGTTGTGCCGGACTAAGAAAGCACAGAGAAGGGGGAGGAAACACACCAAGAAAAGAGGAAAAAAAAACAACAAAATGACTATATGAATATGATGAAATATCATCTAATTGTCCAATGTCCGGAGCTTACGGCTCCTGGGAGGAAAAATATGGGGTACCAATGGCCGGTGTCTCAGCGCCCTCCCCCGAGCACAGCCCCATGCCCATGTTCAAAGCAGATCCAGTGGCGAGCAAGGGGGCCAACGAATGTCCGCTGGTTCTCTCTTCAGCTTCTCCAAGCTTATTCCGAAGATGCTCTAGTTAGGGACGCCAGGACCTCCTGCAACTCCTTGTCTGAATCAGGGTGCGACGATGGGCTAGGCGGCTTGATGGTGGTCCATCCATGGCCACTGCGACGTCTGAGGCTTGAGTTGCTCTGCTGCGGCCTCTCCGCTGTAGGTTCCTCAATGTTCAGGAGTTTATAAGCCGCTGAGAGGGAGCGGATCTGTCTGAGCTCCCCTTTGAAATGGAAGATCAGTCGAAAGGGGTGTCCCCAGAAGTATTTGATGCCAGCTTCTCTCAGGTGTGTCGTTATCGGGCGAAATGACTTGCGTTTAATTAAGGTGGAGGCTGCCAAGTCTTGATATAGTGTGGGTGTTTGACCTTTGTATTGGAAGGCTGCATTGTTCCTGGCTTCACGGAGAATGCATTCCTTTAGCTGGTAGTCATGCACACAAGTCAAAATGTCCACCAGGGGGCCTGGGCCGCCCTCCTGGGACCTACTCTGTGAGTGCAGTCCAGTTTGATTTGAAAGTCCTGAGGCTCACCTAGGATTGAGCGGAAAAGGTCCACCACCAGCGCTTCGATATCGTTGTCCCCCTTTAAATGCGCCATGCCGCAGATGCGGATGTTGTTCTGCCGGGAGCTGTTCTCCAAGTCCTCTGTATGGGCCTGGAGATCGAGATTCTGTTACTTCAGCTTGAGGACTTCTTGTTGGAGGCTCTTTAGTTCCTCATTGCGCCCTGCTTCATGTTCCTCTAGGGTATTAACCCTCTCTCCCAGCGAATCCACATCTCGAAGCACCTCTCGTAAATCCGCCGAGAGATCTCGTTTCATGGCGGACAGGTCTTCACGTAGGGAGGAAAAAAACAATTCCAGAAAGGATCGACTGACCGGAGCCTCCGATCCCTCCGTTTCCTTGGCCTCCTCTAAACCCTCCATTGTAGATTGGCCCTCCGGCTGCGGGTTCGTTGATTTGAGCAGCATTTCCTTCACCGTTCTATCCTTTCTGCCTTTGGTGGTTGCCATAGCCCTGTATTGCTACCCAGGGTCTTCTATGGGTGTTGCAGGCCGGGTCAGCGGCCGCCCAGCCAGGGGCTCCATTGCGCACACCTCTGCCTCTCTTCTCTTGGTCCAGCCTTGTGTAGGCCACCCGGGGCGCCCCGCAGCGTCGCGCTTAGCCTCACTATCTCTGCTGAGACTATGAGATCTGTGGGCCTTGCTATCAGTGATGTTGGTCTCGGGCATTGGGGTCTCCGCCCCACAGCTCGCCGGCAGTCCTCAAAGAGCCCGGGCCCCCTGGTCTGCGTAGTCCCCCGAAGTTCGGCCCCTGCGACAGCTGCCCGGGCCCAGTCACTCTGTGCTTTTTCTCCAGGTCACCTGGGGTGCGGCTGGGCAAAGGCGCAATATCAGTTTGAGTATGTTAGGGGGCAAAGAAAGGTCCTCGTACCTCTATTATGTCCTCTTTGCCCAGGCGTAACCAGCGGCCAAAGGAGCGGCCTGAGCCCACCAAGGTGTTGTCAATGAGGGCCACTGCAGCTAAAGAGCATCTATCGCTGCAAGCCCGCCACCTTTCAATGGATCTTTGATTTGGCCTGCAGCCTCTCGGGCTGCATCACCAGTGTAGGATGGGGCCCGGGCCGCACGCCCGCTGGGCCTGCGAGCAGTCCCACAGTCGGGGCCTCGCGTAGTCAGTTGGGCGTGTCCTCTCCAGCCGCGGGGCTCTGTCGACAAGGTCCTGCCTTCGGTCGCCGCCGGTGTCAGCAATCAGGCTCTGGCCACACACAGCTTCAGGCTCAGGGGAGGGTCCGTCTGGTAGAGGCCGCCTCCACTTCCATCCCACCGAGATCGCGGAAAGCCGTCTTGAGGCCTCCGCCCTCCATCCTCGGCAGCCACAAACATCCGCTGTGCCACAGCGCTGGGCTGGTGGATTTCTACTCTCAAGGCACCCCCAACATCAGCGCAGCCTCAGGGGTGAGAACATTAACCCCAAAGCCCACCTTCTCTGCTGAATAACGGGGCTACGCCAGGCGGGAGCGGAGAGACCAAGGAATACGTCCTATTGGGTCACCATCGTTGCCACACACCCCGTTTACCTGTTTTTTGAGGCATTTTTATACCACATCATGTTTAGATTTCCTTTTGACCTCATCAATGGTAAACAGAGAATCACTTGCCAATGCCTTCTTGGACCACTCCGCAGTGTCCCTAGAAACGTATCTAGGGATTGATCAAAGCTCCAGGTATAGGTGCCAGTTTGATAGATTGTTACTGGCTGATCAGATCTGGGTAGAAGTACAAATTGCTGAATTCTTTCAAAGAAATCTGAATATGGCCACAAGCTTTGTAGTTTGGGAGGCCTTTAAAGCCACATTCAGGGGGTGGACGACTGCTCATAAAGCTAGAATAAATCGGGATCATTCAATGAAAATTCTGGTGCTTGAGGCAGCCCTTGAAAAGGCCTCAGGAGTTGTAAAGGGCCTGATAGGTAATAGGGATGACCAAGCTAGACGGCACCAGGAGATTGACAAGGCCTCACAGAATCTCTTTGTAACTGAAGAAATATGTAACGCTAAAACCTTTCAGCAGAACGTTTATAAAGAAAGTCACCAGATTAGCAGACTGTAAAACCCGTAATAACACCATCCATGCTATTATCAATCAGTCTGCTAAGATTAAAACAAGCAGTAA
This sequence comes from Calotriton arnoldi, assembly GCA_963921515.1. Classification (NCBI taxonomy): domain Eukaryota; kingdom Metazoa; phylum Chordata; class Amphibia; order Caudata; family Salamandridae; genus Calotriton; species Calotriton arnoldi. The sequence continues at coordinate 896,685 of CAWUFW010008129.1, forward strand.
AGAAGAGTTAGCACGGGTATTTTACTAACATTTTTATGATTTATATGATTTATATGAGTCCCACGATAGAGTTCGAACAATATCTAAGCTCCTTTGAGCTTCCTGAATAATGTCAACCAGATCAGCATACTCTCATTGAAATAAACCGAGGTTGAAACAGCCTGAAAGGCCATTGCAAATGTTAAAGCATTTGGCATCCCTATAGAAGTCTATAAGAAATTTGCTCCACAACTTCTACCTTTTTTAATTGAGCTTTTTAATCAAATTTTGGAGGGTATAGAAGTTCCTAAATCCTTTTACTGAAATGAAGATAGTTAGTTTTCCGAAAAAAGATAAATTACCTCTTGATGTCAACGCATATAGACCATTTATTATACTCTGACTATAAGCTTTTTAGGTCTCGCTGAGCCAGCGCATGCGCTGCTCTGTGAGAAATTTAGTGAGTGGCTTTTGAAAGTGCTACCACAGGCTTTTCCTGGCCTCAAGCTTGCGTGCATGCGCGCATGCACGCACGCAGCCGCCATGTGGGTTTCTGTCAAGGCTCATTAAGCCTTGCGTGCCTCTCTCCGCCTTGCTTGCTTGCGCTTCAATTCCCTCCCCCTCCTCCACCACAGATCGCGTCACTCTGCTGGCCTCCACTCCCCCCCGCCTCTCTATACTGCAGCATGCCACTCTCTCCTTTTCCCTGTTAAACTTTTTGCTTCTTTACTTTTCTATCTTTATTTCTGTTTTTTCTTTCATACACTTTCTCTCATCCAGCTTTTCCTTCTCTCTAATGATTCACGTTCTTTCTCTTCCACAACGCTTGATTGTTTTGCAAAATAAAGGCAATTATGCGTCGCCCAGCCAGTGGGAGCTCTAAGTGCTATTTTCTTTCATTAACTCATGGTAATAGCTTCTGTGTCTCCGGCGCGGCTTTCTAAACTATTTTAAACATTTAATTATTTAATAGGGGCTGCATATCTTGGAATTGTACTTTTTTTAACTGTATACTGTTTAATCAGTAATCCTCCATACCAAGCAGCGTCACTGGTGTGGCTGTCTGTATAGAATACCTTTTCCCGAAGACAGCGTGACGCGCTGTGCTGTACTGTGCGCGCGCCTCAGCGCGTCACAGCGGTGTCTAAGGAATGCGTGAGAAGGGCGGCTCGCGGCTGCTGCTTCGTTAGTTTTTGTGACTGAACTTTCCACACCCTCCTCCTTCGTGAGATATGCTGAACCGAGATGTCCTGGGCAAAGCTGCCTCCATGACAGGTTCTGACCTTACAGTGGGCGGTAAATAAAGACAACAAGACGCGTTTGGTAGACTGTTGCAGTGAGTAGAGAGTTAAGATAGTGACTGAATTTTTTCACTTCGATGGCTATATCAACGTACACACTACTACATGCCTTCAGCAGCAAAATTCAGCACCTTAATTCTCCGCCCTCCCTGCTCCACCTCCGAGCTGTACAGCAACCCCCGGCCTAAATGCCGTCCACTCCGGCCCGCTGATCTTGAGGAAGTGACAAACTGGGGGCTGAACAAGGAGGCTGCTTCTACACTGCATCATTCAGAGTCGAGGGAGGGACTGTAGCCGTTAAAAAAATATAGTGAACGCAGCGGAAACATATGGGGTGTGGTAGCTTTTGTTTCAGGGACTTTTGTAGTCATCGCCAGTTTGCCGGACATTGCATCGAATTCCGTGAGACTTGGTTTAGAAGAAAATCGGAATTGTTTACTTCTAATACCAGAACTGGTCGGTCTGCTGGCACCCTCCTCTTCTCTTCGCTCCGAGTAGTACAATGCTAATAGCAAAGGGACCGCAAAACCCAACTAAAAGATGCAAGGTTTACGTGGCTGGAACGCGTACAGGAAGCATCCCACCCTGGTGTCAAACAAGCATACTTTATGTGATTGACCGCAGCTTTCAAGTTTCCGGGTCCATGCGCGAGGAGCTTATCTACCCCACTCCAATCTAACGCACTCTACCCCAGTTTACCCCACTCCACTCCATACATGCCAACATTTCAGAAGAGCAAAGTGGGAGATTTAAAAAAAAAAATCGGGAGAATGGGGCCTTGAATCGGGTTACTGTCATGTATGGGCTTTGGAAGTGTGCTGCTGCAGGATCGGACATTTGAAACGCAAATGTCACTTCCTCAAGATCAGCGGGCCGGAGTGGACGGCATTTGGGGCGGAGGTTGCTGTACAGCTCAGAGGCGGAGCAGGGAGGGCGGAGAATTACCACCACATCGCTCTCAGGCTGTAAACATAGCGGGTTAGATACAGAACACAGCCGTTGCAGGGACCTTCTCGAACAAGCATTTGCATAGCCAATAGGTCTCGCTTTTGGGACCTTATAAGTATTTAGGTATGCAGCACAATATCCTTAGTGCAACAACACCAACTGTTGCATGGCTAAACACTTATAAGGTCCCAAAGGCAAGACCTATTGGCTATGCCAATGCTTGTTACTAAAGTGATGGCGACACGATTAATGCCAGTGACACAGAAAGTAATTGGGAAAGATCCAAATGGATTCATGCTAAGCAGATCAATGACGGCAAATACAAACTACCTGATTCAGGCAATTGACTATTTGCCTGTCAACAATTTAAAAGTGGAGGCAATTTCAATTGATGCCTAGAAAGCCTTGGATCTAGTTAATTGCCAATTTCACCATGAAATTTCTAATAATGCTTCAGAATATTTACCAAAGTGCAGAAGCTAAGATTCTGATTAACACTTAAGACATTGGTGTACTGTCAGTTAGGAGGGGTACCGACCAGGGTTGTCCAATGGCTCTGCTTTTGTTCACTTTCTTTATTGAGCCCCTGGCGGTTAAGTTCCAAAATGTGCCTTTGATTAATTCCCTAGCAGAAGGAATGTCGAAAATTAAAATCTTTGTGGACGATATTATTCTATACCTTAAATTGGGAAAAAATCAAATCCAAAGAGCGCTGGGTATAATTCAAGAATTTACTGCATTAGGTGGCTACAAAATCAACCACTCTAATTCAGAGGTTTTGCTGTTTTGGGCAGAAGCAAGCAATATTCCTCAATGTTTACAACGACAGCTGGCCTTGAATCATCCAGTACCAAAGTTTGGGAACCTTTGCCACTTCACATTTTACAGACCTGTTTCATTTAAAATATTTGTCTATGATAAGGAAAGTTAAGGATTTGCTAAATTGATGGGACTTACTTCCACTATCAATAAAAGGTTGTTTCCCTGATTAAAATGTTGATTTTACCTTTATTTTTGTTTCTTTTTGCTAGTGTTCCAATTAAAGTGAATAGTTCGTATTTTCACGAAATAGACTCTCTTTTTGACAAGTCGATTTGGAAATATAAACATCCGAGAGTTCGTTTAGCCGTACTGCAACTGAATCAGGAATGGGGGGCAGGCTAGTGTTACCTCAATTACAGGATTTTTACCTTGCTTGCCTTTTAGATAGTACTGTCTGAATTATCCACCCGGACAGTCTTTTAGAGAATTTAGGGGCATATTATCAAGGAATTGCGATATTTATCGCTAACCGCGCTTGCAATTTTTATCGCCGCCTATCGCTGGAAAATATCGCTGAGATAACACCCTATTAGTAAGGTTTATCTCCATAGCGATAATTTTTCCAGCGATAAGCGGCAAAATGCGAAAATATCGCTGGAAAACCAGCGATATTCTCGCATTAACGCAAGGACGGATTTAGCCTGACAATCCACCCCTATGCTACAAACAGGTAAGTCACCCTCAGTAGCAGGTGTAAAAATCTAGCGATAAACGCGCTTAGCGCGATTTTTTTATCGCATCGCCTGCCTTGCTAATAGGGGTTAGTTGTGCTATCGACTGTTTTCAGTCGCTTTTAGTGAGGAACGGCTACCTTGCATGTCATTAGCGATAATTATCGCTGACATGCAAGGCAATGGTAAAACCGGCCGCTAACGCCTAAAAGCTGTCGCTAACGCCTGTTAGCGACAGCTTGCTAATAGGGCGATAAAAATATCGCCGCTTTAGTGGCAAAAAGTGCCGCTAAAGCGGCGATAAAGCCCTTGATAATATGCCCCTTATTTCGGAACCAGTTGATTAATGAATCGGAAATAGATTTGCCAGTCTTTTTGAAATCCGCTAAACTACCAAAAAACCCAGATATAAAGTGGTTTATAATATGATGATTTGTAGTAAACAGTTCATTAAGAAATGGAACATTCCTTCATGCCATGCATTCATAACATTAAAGGAGTGTAGGTACATGGGATTAACGATTCCTGGCACTCTTTTAGAAAATTAGAACTTCGGAGTGTTAATCAGAGGCTGAAATCTTGGGCAGGGGTTGAACTAGAACTACAGCCGGGACTAAAATCCCCAATCCCTTTTCTATAGCTTTTTACAAGTGAATAGTTTTCGGAAAAACAAGCGATAATAAATTAGGGCCTTTTTACGTTGATGAAACTGGTGGTGAAGAACAGAGTGCTGGGGGTCGGGAATTTGTAAAGAGCTTTACGACAGAATTCAAAAGAAACCCTGATTCCCAACATCTTAGACAGAATATCCAAAAGCACTGGATGTAATATTACGCTGGAGGAATGGCGATCCATAGCAGAAATGGGACATGAAACTCTCCAAGCAGCGAACCTTAAAAGAATGGCTTTTCTGTCTAGATGGCCAGAGTATTACACCCCTAGCATCTCCACTAGATAAATCCTGCGGTATTGGTCCAATGTTTTAGGTGCCGGAGCAATGCTCTAGGGGATTTGCCCCAAATGTTCTTCACCTGTCCAATACTCTATGAATTCTGGCTTCAGATTTTCCTCGGATTAAACGAAATAGTTTGAGTGAATGTTCAGCTGGATACCACGCTGGTCCTGATCAGCTTGTCGAGACAGATAAAAACATTAACTAGGGTAGGTCAGTATTTTATTTGTACAGCCATGGCTGTAGCACGCTTTCTAGTACTGCAAGGCTGGAGGTCAACAGTATCTCCTGCAGTAGATCAATGGGTCAATAAAATGTCTGGGATTTAAACGTTTGAACATCAGTATGCATTGTGGAATAAGGGCCTCATTTACAAGGCCATTGCGCTGCCAGAACGTCACTTGTTTTGACGTACCGGGTGCACAGTGTGCCTGTCCATATTTACAGGGCTGCATAAAGTCACCCTGCATGGCTTTTCATGGCCTTGTAGATATGGACCCCTTTCACGCATTACTCTGTGTGAAAGGGCATTTCGAGGGGTCTTGCTGTGGGTGTTCCCATGCAACATCCATGGAACCTGACATATTCCCAGATTTACAACGTTTTGGCGCAACTTTTATTTCTCCTCGTTTTTTCCTCTTTCTATGTGTGCTGCATTCTGCAGCATGCATAGAAAGAGGAAAATGCCATCAATTATTGTTTTTGTGCAGGAAGGTGTCCCTTCCTGCACAAAAACAATCATCCCTGCAATGCAGGCACCCTTGCAACATGACGCAAGGGTGCCTGTGCTGGCGCATGGCAGCCAATTGTGCGCCACTTCAGAGGAAAGCACATGGATCTGTTTCATTGTTATTAATATGATGCATCCCTGTGCTTTTAAAATGGTGCTGCTCGGTGCTGCAAAATTGCTTGCGGTGCCGAGCTGCGTCATTTTTTTGTAAATGAGTCACTAAGAGCTTCACTAGATTTCATTCAATTTGGAGAGTTTTCAACTAAAACGAATGCTGTGGACTCAGGTTTTAACTAATGGATTGTTGTGGTGTGACACGCTCTTCAAGATGTCTTTCCTCTGTAAGAAATCAGTGTAAGAAGTGGGAGGAAGACTCTTTTAATATAAGTATGTTTTTTTTAGGCAATCCTTTCTAATGTTATGAGCATAAAGCACTTTAATAATGCATGTTTTCAAAGGTACCTAACAGTAAGGTTGGATACTGGAGAGATCGAAAGTACTTTAAAAGCTATTTTGTATTTTATTAGCTGTATGGCCAGATGTTTTATTATAAATTGTTCTGAATTATTGCACGAGGCCACTTTAATCAGTAGTGGATTCATGAATTCTAGACACTGATGTTGATGATTGACAAATGCTAATGTCCTTGATGACGTGAAATTGTATTTGTAATTGAATTATTACCAGTGTATGCTGCTCAATAAAATGTATATATATAGAGGTAAGACGCGTCTGCGGGTGTTTTATAGCCGATACATACCGTAGTGCACCGGACCTTGAGAGTGTCTATGAACTCCTTGTTTTTGCTGTTTTTAGTAGTTCCCACCCGCTCCAGTTACCTGCCCTTGTGATTCAAGCAAGCCCAGTTGTTCACTTTGGGTTCAGTTTTTTGCATTTCATCTAGACTGCCGCTTAGGACTCTGTTGACCTATTTAGGTCGTGGCTGCTCCTAGCTAGAGTGTTTCACCATGTGGGACCTCACAGTGTTTCGTTTTTAATGATCAGCAAAGGCGGGGAATGTGCAGGCACAGTTATTACGGCTGCCAATTGATTTTTAAGCGATGGGAGAGCGCCATAGAAATTGCATTAGGCAATAAATAATTAAGACAGTGACCGCCCCATTGCTGCTCCTTCATTGGCTAAGGATCACCAGCCATGCTGGCAGGACCGTTTTGGCGGCTGTGTTTGTTTTATTGTGAAACTTACTTTAGTAATGTTTGGTAGCTTAAATCTCTTGGATGCTCTGCATTATGCCCATTAGTGCTGGACCTTGAGGAGTGTGCACCCAGACTCCTTGTTTTTTGCTGTTTTTAGCGATTCCCACACCGCTCCCCGATTTGCACCATATCAAGTCCATATTTGGGTAAGAACATAGCCTTGGATATATATATATATATATATATATATATATATATATATCATACTCTTCTAATGGACACAGTCTGTTTGAATATTGGAGGGTGATGGAACAGAATAAAGCACTTGTTTGATTAGGCAACGTTACAAGTTTCGGCGTTTCTGTGGTCCGTACCTGGGAGGTCCCATGGAGTAAAGGAGGTGGGCCAGGATCGAGAGTTCTCATATATATATATATATATATATATATATATATATATATATATATATATATATATATATATATATACCTACTGGCGGTCGCCAGTAGGTAGTTATAGTTAGGACCTAGTCTCCATAGGAAAAGCGTTTTTGTTTTCCCAATAACTTTGGCGCTGGTTGACGAATCTTCACGAAATTTTCAAAACTAGTGATCAGCTCCGGTCAGCTCCTGTCTTGAAAGTTTTGGGGTGATTCGCCAAGCGGGGGCCGAGAAAAAAGGGGGGTCCCAAAACACGTTTCCCCCATGTTATTTTCCATTTAGACAAAGCTACAGCCCGAACTGCTGAACGGAATTACAACAAATTTGGCAAAAAGGTAGGTCTTGGTTCAGAAAGAGTCCTTTTTGTTAAATGGTGTAAATCCGTTCAGTAGTTTTTGAAATATTAAAGGAAAAAGAAAGGGAAAAGAAATATCGATATCTGGGCGGAGCCTAACCACACATGTCATCGTGAAATCTGATTGGCTGTCAGCACTTCATCCAGGGAAATGCTGGCAGCCATCTTGGGACTAGGTTGAACCAGAGTCATAAGAAAACAGTTAAACAAAGATGAAAAACAAGAAACGGGGCCAGGGTAGGAACACCCTGACCCCCCTAGGCCTGCTCAGGGGGTCCCACAAGGACCCCCAGCCCAAAAACATTTTAAGAAACGTCCGAATTCGCGCTGGATGCGCGAATCCGGAAGAAAAAATAAAAAACAAGCATTGGCATCGCCAAAGGTCTCGCCATTGGGACCTTATAAGTGTTTAGCCAGAGATATTGGCAATGTTTCTAAGGTATGTTGTAGAGAGAGAGAGAGAGACTGACTGACTGAGAGAGAGACTGACTGACTGAGAGAGAGACTGACTGACAGAGAGAGACTGACTGACAGAGAGAGGCTGACAGAGAGAGAGACTGACAGAGAGAGAGAGAGACTGACTGAGAGAGAGAGACTGACTGAGAGAGAGAGACTGACTGAGAGAGAGAGACTGAACAACAGAGAGAGACTGACTAACAGAGAGACTGACTGACAGAGAGAGGCTGACAGAGAGAGAGAGACTGACAGAGAGAGAGACTGACTGACTGAGAGAGAGACTGACTGACAGAGAGAGACTGACAGAGAGAGAGAGACTGACAGAGAGAGAGAGAGACTGACAGAGAGAGAGAGAGACTGACTGACTGAGAGAGAGATACTGACTGACTGAGGTAGAGAGAGACTGACTGACTGAGAGAGACTGACTGACTGAGAGAGGCTGACTGACTGAGAGAGACTGACTGACATAGAGTCTGACTGACAGAGAGACTGACTGACTGAGAGAGAGAGACTGACTGAGAGAGAGAGAGACTGACTGACAGAGAGACTGACTGACAGAGAGAGAGACTGACTGAGAGACTGACTGACAGAGAGAGACTGACTGACAGAGAGAGAGACTGACAGAGAGAGAGACTGACTGACTGAGAGAGACTGACTGACTGAGAGAGAGAGACTGACTGACAGAGAGAGAGACTGACAGAGAGTGACTGACTGAGAGAGAGACTGACTGAGAGAGAGACTGACTGAGAGAGACTGACTAAGAGAGACTGACTGACTGAGAGACTGACTGACTGGCAGAGAGAGAGACTGACTGACTGAGAGAGACTGACTGACAGAGAGAGAGACTGACTGACTGAGAGAGAGACTGACTGACAGAGAGACTGACTGACAGAGAGAGACTGACTGAGAGAGAGAGAGAGACTGACAGAGAGAGAGACTGAGAGAGAGACTGACTGACAGAGAGAGACTAACTGACGAGAGAGACTGACTGAGAGAGAGAGAGAGACTGACAGAGAGAGAGAGACTGACAGAGAGAGAGACTGACTGAGGACTGACTGAGAGAGAGACTGACTGACTGAGAGAGAGACTGACTGGCAGAGAGAGACTGACTGACAGAGAGAGAGACTGACTGACTGAGAGAGTGACTGACTGACTGACAGAGAGACTGACTGACTGAGAGAGAGACTGACTGACAGAGAGACACTGACAGAGAGAGAGAGACTGACTGACTGAGAGAGAGACTGACTGACTGACAGAGAGACTGACTGACTGACAGAGAGACCGACTGAGAGAGAGACTGACTGACAGAGAGACACTGACTGAGAGAGACAGAGACTGACTGAGAGAGAGAGACTGACTGACAGAGAGAGACTGACTGACAGAGAGAGAGACTGACAGAGAGAGAGAGAGACTGACTAGGACTGAGAGAGAGACTGACTGACTGACTGAGAGAGAAGACTGACTGACAGAGAGAGAGACTGACTGACTGAGAGAGAGACTGACTGGCAGAGAGACTGACTGATAGACTGACTGACAGAGAGAGAGACTGACTGAGAGAGAGACTGACTGACTGAGACTGACAGAGAGAGAGAGAGAACTGACTGACTGAGAGAGAGACTGACTGACAGACAGAGAGAGACTGACTGACAGAGAGAGACTGACTGACTGACTGAGAGAGAGACTGACTGACTGAGAGAGACTGACTGACTGAGAGAGAGACTGACTGACAGAGAGAGAGAGAGACTGACTGACAGAGAGAGAGACTGACTGAGAGAGACTGACTGAGAGAGACTGACTGAGTGAGAGAGAGACTGACTGAAGTAGCCCAGGAGGGGGCCACGCGGCCCCCCTTCAATGTTAAAATTAAAAAAAATAAAGAGGCACAGCCCTGGGGGATGGGGTCCCCGGGGCCAATAGAGGCCTAAGGAGGGGCCCCCTGATGCGTTGTAAGTTGGGGAATTAATGGTTCTGAGGCCACGCCCCTTTTTACACCTCTTTGCAACGCAGCTCTGTGGCGCTTACTGGAGGTACCTGGTGGGCTAGTTGGCCCCCAGGGACCCTCAGGATTCAAGGGGACTTAATCCCCCAACTTACAATGCGCCAGGGGGCGCGTTTGCACAGTGGTGCAGGGAGGCGGCGGGGCCTGACATAACAAGTGTGCAAACGTGCCCCTGGCGCGTGTAAGTTGGGGATTAAGTCCTCTTCAATCGTGAGGGTCCCTGGGGGCCAACTAGCTCACCATGTACCTCCAGTAAGCTCCACAGAGCTGCGTTGCAGAGAGGTGGTCTGAGGCCACGCCCCTTTTTACACCTCTCTGCAACGCAGCTCAGATGCGCTTAATGGAGGTACCTGGTGGCCTAGTTGGCCCCCAGGGACCCTCAGAATTCAAGTGGACTTAATCCCCCAACTTAGAACACGTCAGGGGGCGCGTTTGCAGAGTGCTGCAGGGAGGGGTGGGGCCTGATATAACAAGTTAGCAATCCTGCTGTGTGGGACTTACTGGAGGTGATAAAAGGGGTAGTTGGCCCCAAGGTTGATGTTGGGGGCTAACTATCCCTCATGTTACTTCTGCTAAATCCCACACAGTGGGATTGCTAAAAGGTGTTTGAAGGACACGCTCACCTTTCTCCACCACTCTGCAAGCGCGACTGCTATGTTATAGTTAGAAATTAACATTTAAAAACCCTTTGAAATTCACTGAAAAAACCATAGGTTTCAGGGACGTATATAGTTAGAAATTAGCATTTAAAAAACCATTGAAATTCACTGAAAAAACCAAAGGTTTCAGGCACGTTATAGTTAGAAATTAGCATTTAAAAAACCTTAGAAATTCACTGAAAAAACCATAGGTTTCAGGGACGTTATAGTTAGTTGGACATTTCACTCATACAAAACCATAGAAATTCCGCCGTTATAGTTAGTTCAGCTAACTATAACTTGCGCCCCCGCAATGCACTGCTGATGATGTCACATATTACATCATTCATGACATGGTCAGTGACATGACTGATGACATCACTGATGACATCTCAAATGACATCACTGATGGCATCACTGATGACATCATCCACGTGAAAATCTGATGCACCTCCTCACACTCTAATATAACCTTTGATACACCCACTGTAAAATACAGACTACCATTTTTGAAACCATTAACACACCAATACCAGTTACTACATACGCACTCACTGATTCCTAGGTCTACACACACATCCACTCATTCTTTTTTTTTTTTTACACTTTTTTATTTGTCAACCATAGGGTAAGATACAGAAAGCAAAATGCACAGTATTAGATACATACAAATATCGAAGATCATAATTACACATAAGAAAAAAGAAGAGAAATAGAAGGGAAAAAAAAAGAAAAAAAAATGTATAATTTTTTTAAATATATAGATTCATTCATATATCGAAGGACATAATTAAGCCAATCTAGACACCATATGTTACTGATTGTATAACCTAAAACAGGGATCCCCAAATTATATTAAATTTGACTACAGAGCGAATGCCCCTTGTCCTTGCAAGCGCTTGTTCCATATCATATGTTTGTCTTACTAACACCCACCAATCCATGACAGTAGGGGGTTTTGGTGATATCCAAACCCTGGCAATTGTTAATCTTGCCGAAACCAATAGAATAGCAAGCAGACCATTACATTTAGAACTCACGGGCCTACACCCCATCATAATTTCCATATTCGATAAAGGTAATACTATCCCCAGCTTCTGAAACAAAACATTGCCAATCTTTTGCCAAAACATTGTCAGTTCTGGGCATGTTATAAACATATGTTTAATGTCGGCAGCATATGAATCGCATCTTGGACATTTTGTCCGGTCGCTGATTGTATTATTGTTAAGTGACCACTTAGCTATCCTTTCTGGTGTATAGTATAGGAGACATATCGTACGATGTTGCTGTAATCGCAAATTGGTAGAGTGCACAACCTTGTCTATAGTACTGAGGGCTTGCAATATAGTACTAGCCGCTACCGGCATCTCCAGCACCTTACTCCAGCGTTCAGCAAGTCTCTCACTATCGTCTGTTCTATGGCTATTTAACCATTTGTACACCCTACTAATCAAAGATTTTGACTCTGCATCGTACAAAAATCCCAAATATCAGAGCCAGATGTATTCATCAGATTTAGATGTCGTAAGAAATAATCCCGTATCTGATAATATTTGAACAGCATATGGCCTGGTAATTCATGCTTAATCTGTAGTCTCTCAAAAGAAACAAAACCACTGTAGTCATACAGATCCCCTAGACATATAACTCCACATCAAGCCCAACTTTTGACCACAGCATCGTGAAATATCTCCGGAAGTCCGGGGTTGTGCCATAGAGGGAATTTGTCATGATAAGAGGAAACATTACCTCTGAGTAAGATAGCACGCCAAATAAATATGCTATCCCGTAAAGTCTTAAATTTGACCCTTTTAAAATAATTTGGGTCATTGATTCTATAAAGAATCATGTTGCTCTCCCACTCCCAACATAAGCTTGTGACAGAAAATAGTACTATCAGGATTAATGAAACTATGGAAGCGACCAAAAAAGGCTGACCAAAAATATATTCTAAAATCAGGGAACTCAAGACCACCCTGACTAAAAGGGAGTTTTAACCGATCTATCGCTCGTCTCGCTTTCTTATATCCCCATATAAAACTGCTTAGCGAACCTTCAAGTCGTTTAAAAAATGAGTTAGGAACGCGTAATGGAATAGAGCGAAAAAGATAAAGGAACTTTGGCAGGATCTTCATTTTTATGATGTTAATTCGACCAATAATGCCTAGGGGCAGCTTATGCCAGTTTTTTAATGACTTGGCTGTCTCTTTTAACAGAGCTTCGTAATTTAAAGAAAATATCCTATCTATCTGTGCCGATATACTGATCCCCAAATAAGTAGCAACTGAACAGACACCCTGCACAGGAACTGGAGGTTTATAGTTAAGTAGGACTTAGGTCTTGTTAACGTTTAACTTATAACCAGAGATTTGACCGAACCCCCTAGCTGCTATTGTTATCGCTTCTAGTGCTTCTCCTGGTTCTGTTGAGAAGACCGCTAAGTCATCTGCATATGCAATAACTTTCAGAGGACTTGTTCCTGAAGTAAAAGCGCGGATTTGAGGGTTGCTTTGCAATGCCGAGATAAATGGCTCTATATACAGGGCAAATAATAAAGATGAAAGGGGACAGCCCTGCCGAGTACCACAAAGTACCGGGAAGATGGATGACTGGAGCCCCAAATATGCTAATTTAGTACAGGGTTTATCGTATAAGGCTCGTATTCATTTCTTGAATTGGCCCTTAATCCCAAAAGCTGAAAGTGTAGCCCAGAGAAAATCCCACCCCACTCGGTCAAATGCTTTTTCTACATCTAGCAAGATCATACCGAGTGGAGTTGATCTTATACTTGCCACATCAAAGGCTATCACTGCCATATTAGCGTGAGCAGTAGTATCCCTTCCTTGAATAAACCCATGTTGATGGGGTGAGACCAGACTAGGCATTATTGGGGCAAGGCGATTTGCCAGAATTTTAGCAAAGATTTTTGCGTCAGGGTTGATGAGTGAGATTGGCCGGTATGACCCGCACTCATCCGCTGGTTTATTTTTTTTCAAGAAAAAAACAATTTGCGTCACATTCCAAGATTCGGGGACTTTACCATTTATTCCGATAAATTCTATTACCTGACTGAATGGGAGCATCAACTCATCTTTAAATACTTTATAAAATTCCAGAGGTATGGAATCTTCCCCCGCAGCTTTACCTGATGGCAAGGCGCTAATTGCTAGTTCTATCTCCTCACTTAAAATATCCTCATCTAAAGAATCAGATGCCTCGCTCCCCATATTTGTCAAATAACTATTCTGGATGTAACTGAGAATATCTTCGTTTTTTGGTTGAATCGTTGGAGTATACAGTATTTGGTAGTATAGAGCAAATTGTTCCAGTTTCTGTTGTGGGTGCTCGTACAATATATCGTTCAGCCCCTTAATGGCTTTTATATGAGCCTTAGCCCTATTGTCAGCTACTTTAAAAGCAAGAATCTTACCTATCTTCTCTCCATATTCATATTGTGACAGGCGATATTTACTGAATCTTGCCATGCTTTTCTCTTCTTTAAAGCAGATCTGAGATCGATTAGAGCCAGCCCCAGCTGATCCATATCATCAGTAGCCCTCAACACTGCCTCAGCATGTTGATCTTCTGCCACATGTATGGCTATAATTGTTTCTTTAGCTGTATTTCTTTGATCTTTGTTTTGCCGCCAAACATATTGTTGGGTGTAGCCTCTAATAACAGCCTTACTTGTATCCCAGACCACTAAAGGAGAGGCAGACCCTATATTTTCCTTAAAAAGGCCTTAAGTTGATCCCTGATCTTGGCCACATATTCCTCATCTGATAATAAATACCTAGGAAACGAGAAGGATCTAGGCACCTTATTCTCATCTTGGATCTTAAATGTGAGAAGGAGAGGGTTATGGTCAGAAGTGACTTTCGGGCAAATTTCTATGTCCGCCGACCATAAAATTTGATCTGATGCCCAAGCCATGTCTATTCGGGAGTATAATTTATGTGGAGCGGAATAGAATGTATAACCCGGTATGTTTGGATACAGCGTTCTCCATACATCTCTAATAGCTTGTAACCGACCCAATTCCCTGATTGCAACCCATGTCCTTCGCATCCTATGGAATGCGCCTAGTCTTGTTATATCAATCCCATAATCCATGATACAATTAAAATCACCCATCACCACCCGTTTCCCCTCCCAATTCAGCATTTCAATATTAATGACATCAATAGTAGCAGGATCATCTGTATTAGACCCATAGAGTGCACAAAATACATATTTCTTTCCTTTTATCATCATCTGGGCTATAGCCCATCTCCCACTTTTATCAGACATTGTCTTACAGACTATCCCCGTGAACTGTTCGTGCTTTAATGTAGCGACCCCTCGAATAGAGGCACTTTGTGTAGTACACACTATTACTTCATAGCCTAATTGTTTTAGCAATCCACGATCCTTATATGAAAGATGCGTCTCCATTAACATAATTATTTGTGAGTTGTACATTTTTAGCTCTTCTGTTACTAATTGCCTCTTGATCCTACTATTCAATCCAGCCGCATTCCATGCTAAACATTTAAACCACTCCATATCCATATTAATATTCTGCTATCTCTAATTTCTAACTTAGTTAACTTAATATAGCTTTCACCTATCATATTATCATTTTTATTCCATATTACCCCTAGGTTGACTTTTACCTTTTTTGCCCCCACCCTTGACCACCCAGACTCCTTACCTCCCCTGGAGGCAGACCCACCCCCCTGCTTCTTGAAGGAAGAATCATCCTCTTTCCTACAGTTGCCGCTGTATTGGCAGCTATCTGAGACCCAGACTCCACGGCAGCTCCCAAGGCATTTTTGCATTGCTACATAAAAACAAAACTTACAAATACTCGGAAGCAGAGTCAGCCACCCTATTTTCCCATTACTCTCTTTTTTTTTCTTCCCCAAATCAGGGTCAGAACCTCAACTTTTATTCCATCCCCCCTTTCTGCCATCTATGGAGCGCCTCTTTCGCTTCTATTTCAGAAAAAAAGAAATACGATTGCCCCCCCTGCACTACCTTCAGGCGCGCTGGTTCTTGTAAGTATGCTTGCGCCCCAGTAACTTTTAATGGATCGATCAACTGCCTGAGCTGCCATCGTCTGTCCATTGTTGCTTTACAGAAATCCGAATGGCAGAAAATAGAAAGAGACTCAACCACGACAGGTAATCTAGGCCTAGCCTTCAGAGAAACAGCTTGTCGCAACAGAAAATTTCCAAAATAAATCAAAAAGGGCCGTGGATATTGATTGTCTTCTCTGCGTTGCACCAATGGCAGTCTATGGGCCCTTTGTATCTGGCAGTCCCAATCCCAATCCCCGAGATCTGGAAAGGCCTTCTGTAGAATCTGTACTATAAAGGCTCTGGGGTCTGAACCTTCTTGTCCTTCTGGAATACCAAACAGTTTTAGATTGTGTCTCCTTTGACGATTTTCTAAATCTTCAATTTTAAGTTGCATTGCCCCTATCAAATCATCATGCTGCTGGGCCATGTCAGTTACTTTAGAAGTCGCTTCTTCCGTGTTAACTACTCTTTGCTGCAATTCTGTTATCTCATTAGTCAGAGTCCCAACTTTAGATGTTACTTCCTTCAGAGACTGCTGGATATCATGGTTATCTGCCCTAACTTGAGCAAATAACTCTCGTGTTTCTTCCCTTTGATCTTTAAGGGTTTGAAGAATCAGTGAAAGCATCCAGACCTCACCACCTTGACCTTCCTTATCTTGAGGAACTCCTTCCACACGTGGTATGTGAAATGCTTGATAAGAGTGTGTTTTACTTGAGGCCACCTCCTGATCAGGCTCCATGTCATCTGCCCTGGTCGCTGACATCCTAAAAGCCCCGCAGATATCATCTGCTAAGCCGGTATCTGACAATCTAGATATCAGAGTTTTTACCCCACCTTTTGCTTGGACCCACCGCCGTATGTGGCTATCCACTACTGCGTTTTTGGATTGCGCCAACCTTCCATTACTCAGTGCCTGATCCATTCCACTAAGAGCCTTTTTCCCATCTTTCACTGGTTTAGGTTTAGAATTTCTTTTTCTGCTGATCACTGTACGTAGAGTTTGCTTTTGTTTTGTCCCACTTAAATTTTGCGGTACTGAGGGATTTAATCCCTCTTTTTGTACTTGATTTGTGACAATACTCTCTGGGTCAGAAAGCGAGATATCATGAATACCCAGTGTTGCATTGTTGATAAGGGTAGTATTTTCCTCAGAAACAGCCAAAGGGTTATGTTCAGATAGCTCATTACTCCGTTCTACAGTATTGTCTTCCATACCATCAGCATCATTCTCTACTAACCTTGTTTCTACAGCACCACCATCAAAATAGACAGATGAAGATACAGGTGTAGATACAGGTGTAAATATTAACGCAGTTGTTGACGCATCAATGGGCGACGGTACTTCATTCAGACTCAGTCCACCGAGCATGACAGAAGAGGCTTTCTCCGCCCTCTTCCCTTTATTCCCTTTATTGACCTCATCCAATTCGAATTCATCGAACACTGCTAAATGTTCCTCATTATTTAAAGAAATGTCCAAGCTTTCCCCACGAGTCTCAGAATTGTTAAAATCCTCCCTTTCAGTAGCCTTGGGGATCAAGACACAATTCCCACTGTTATCCGGTCTGGCTGATTCCAGAAGCTGAGGCTGGGGCTGAGGTAAAGAATCAATTGTTCTGCTAAAGCCAGGAGAAGAGAGCACCGTGTTATCTTGTTGCTCACAAATAGCATGATTCACAATTTCCGCTAATTTGTTGCCATTATTTGCTTCAATTACAGTCGCCGAAGAAAAAAGTTCCGCTGACTTTCTGGACTGTAAAAAGCGCATTACCGGCTTCCCAAGTTTCCCAAGCGCTATAGCCTGGCCCGAAGAATCCACCCTCTGGGTCTCCAAGCTTCCTCCTCCCGGGTTGCCCACTAGGTTCAGTGTGGCACTTACCGGCAAACGATTAGCCGCCCGGGTGCTTCTGGTGGTAGTTTTTGGCGGAGCCATACTCCTGGATACTTCCAAACTCAAATTCGATTGCAGCCCCCAGATGGATCTGGAAACAAGGCCCAAGGGAGATCGCCGAGCCTCTAAACACACTGCTACGTGTGTGGACGGCAGGTGCCTGGAGCCAGTCCGTACAATCGCCTGCATTCAGCACGGAGAATTCAGCGATGACTCGGTTGTGGGTCCGCGAGTCCAAAATCGCCGTGTTACCTCTGACTGCTGACAGCTAATCGTTAGCTGTAAGCGGCAAGCGCCTAGGACCAGTCCGTACAATCGCCTGTATTCGGCGCGGCGGATTCAGCGGCGATTCAGCTGTAAGTCCTTAAGTCTAGAAACGCCGTATTTCCTCTGACTGCTGACTGCCAACCATCAGTCGCTAGCCGTAATCCACATATCACATCCAAGTAAGATAGGGTAGACCAAATAGCTTGTGTATGCGAGAGTTTTTTAAATCACTGCTCCCACATAGTTTCTTTCGTAGCTTCTGTTTTTTAGCCCAACTCCGATATAATTAGCCTCGGGAGCTCCTCCGTGAGCTGGCTCTCAAAGACGGTGTCAATCCGCCATCTTGCTCCTCCACGGCTGACGTAATCTTGCTACAAGAAAACCCACTTCCACTCATTCACCCATACAATCACTCATACATGCAGTCACTCATCAATACAACACTATCATATGCACTCATACACCTATACAGACACTCACACACCACCACTCATCCAGAGTTACTCACACACCTAGTCAGTCATGCAAAGAATCAATCACACTTCCATTTACTGACCTATACAGTTATACACACACCACATCACTTATTCAAACAGAAACAAACACATACTTACTCTCTTATACAATCACTGATACAAGTACACACTCATCCATACAGCCACTCTCACAATCACTGACTCTCACATATAGTCATTTATATACTCCAACTCTCACATACACTGCCTTTTACATATGTAGTTACTTGGACATGTACCACTGAGACATCCATTCACTCACCAACACACCCATACACACACTCACCCACCCATACAGCTTTTTCCACATACACTCTTGAACCCATACACCCAGTGAATCAACCACTCAAACATCTATGAACAGAGTCACACACCTCCCACCCACCCACACACACACTCAGGCACCCATACAAATACTCAGGCAACCAATCGATAACCCATATAGACACTCATGTAGCTACTGACCAACCCATGCAGCAGCTTATACAACAACAGACAGACTGATACAGACATTCACACAGTTTAGTCACTAACCCATGTATTCAGTAAGACACATGTAATCACTCACTTAAACAGTCAGTCACGCACCTACTAAATCCTCCATCCAGACACTTATACACCCACTCATTGTTCAATACACCTTGGCATATATATATAATACATATTTAAACTTTAAAGAAACACACAGTCACTGGATGATGTCATCAGTGATGTCATCAGTGATGTCATTTGAGATGTCATCAGTGATGTCATCAGTGATGTCACTGACCATGTCATGAATGATGTAATATGTGACGTCATCAGCAGTGCATTGCGGGGGCGCGAGTTATAGTTAGCTGAACTCACTATAACGGCGGAATTTCTATGGTTTTGTACGCAGTGAAATGTCCAACTAACTATAACGTCCCTGAAACCTATGGTTTTTTCAGTGAATATATATATATATATATATATATATATATGTATATATATATCAGCATACTCCTTTCGTTCCTTCCATTCACACGATGCCGCAGGAAACAGAGGAGCCCGGACCACAGGTAGGTGCAAAAGCAATTTATTTCAGCCTTAGTACACCGTCAGCATGACGCGTTTCGATCCCGTGGGATCTTGTTCAGATGACGCGCTACATGGTGGCTGTTCCGGTTTTATAGGCCATTTTTTTGTGTTTTTTAAAGTGATATACACCCTAAAGTGATCAAATGCTTTGTGATACAAATCTGTCGACAAACTTTGCTTGTTCATTGCAATTATTATACCGATACATTAAGGTAAACAAGATTTCAAGAAAGATAATTAATTTATACATACTAAATGGATGTTGTACATCTCATACAGTAGAACAATATCTTTAAAATCTTAAAATCATTAACCTATGGTTGTCAAGTTAATGCATTGTTTGTCAAGTGAATTCATTGGAGTCCAGGTATAAATACCATGGGGTGGGGTTACCACCCATCTGTATAATGCATGGCAAGTCATAAATACAGTACTATGATCATAAGTTTGCACTTTCAAAGTTTTGTAAACAAGGATATGTGCAAATATTGCAAGGTAAAAAAGCTTCTAAAAGAAAGGACAAGTCCTATGTACATACTAAATAGATGTAATACAGTAGTAAAATGTCTTTAAAATCATAAAATCATTCACCTATAATTGCATTTTTTGCCAATTGAATTCATTTGGAGTTTAGATATAAATACCATAGGGTGGGGTTACCACCCTTCTGTATAATGCATGACAACTTATAAATATAGTACCATGATCATGAATTTTGGAATTTCAAAGTTTTGTAAACAAAGATATGTGCAAATGTTGCTTAAAAAAGTGCTAAGTGCTGATATGTTTAAAAAAAAAAAAAAACCTATAGCCATAAAATACCATAAAAACCATGTGTAAAATATTTTACAAGTATTTGGGCGGCGGTTCCTTAACAAACAAGTGTTTAGATTTTGTCTGACATCTCGCTCACTTCTTGACACTCACGTTGTTGTATTGGTTCATATTGAGTTCTGCAAGATTTCTTAGGTTAGAGACAAGTGTAGAGGTCTTCAGTAATGTTAAGACCCCTGGGGGATCTGGAATCGAATTCTAGAATATATTTCGTTTCCAGTCGTGTCAGCGCTTTTACCCTGTCTCCTCCTCTTCTATGCATCGGCACACTGTCTATTAAAAAGTACCGAATATATTGAGGGTCTGACTTGTGTTTCTCGCCAAAGTGGCGAGCTACTGGGTAAAGGGGGTCTTGATTTTTGATCGCCCTTATGTGCTGGAGCACCCTCTTATGTCCCTGCAGTATAGTACTGCCGACATATTTGAGGTTACAGGGGCACTCCAGCACATAAACTATGTGGTCTGTTTTACAGGTTAGGGTTTTAGTGATAGGGTGTTCCTGTTCTCCAAAAGGTGTTTTATACTTGGTGGTGTTAACCCCGTGTGTACAGGCTTTACAGGACCTACATTTAAAGAATCCCTTGCGTATATTCACACAGTTTAGTCACTAACCCATGCCTTCAGTAAGACACATGTAATCACTCACTTAAACAGTCAGTCACGCACCTACTAAATCCTCCATCCAGACACTTATACACCCACTCATTCTTCAATACACCTTGGCATATATATATAATACATATTTAAACTTTAAAGAAACACACAGTCACTGGATGATGTCATCAGTGATGTCATTTGAGATGTCATCAGTGACTTTTTGGGCAGGTGCCGTTGACGTGATAGTGGCTGTTCACGTATAAATATAAAACACCAACTTCCAAAGGATTTTACAACGCGCTCCTCGGACTCAAAATTCCTCAAAACCAATAGGACAATACAAATGGATATTTGGTTGGGGGCAAGGTGATTAACCCGCATATTAGGCATTGAGGAAGGCGGAATGCCAAAACCGGTCTGCCTAAAAATAAATGAAATGATTTGAGGAATTTTGAGTCCGAGGAGTGCGTTGTAAAATCCTTTGGAAGTTGGTGTTTTATATACGTGAACAACCACTATCACGTCAACGGCACCCGCCCAAAAAGTTGTTCGGCAGGAAGTGGCACTTGGGTGGTTAGTATAGATTTGCTGCATGAACCGCTGCCACTTACCAGGAAGGTGATTTTCATCGACACTTAGTCGTCGTTTACAAAAAACTGAGGAATTTGGTTACAAAACTGGAACCTGTGAACTTACCCCTGTGTATAAGTGGAGCACGGCAGGGCGAGGAACGATCTCTAATCAAGCCCCGGGGTGAATGAAATCCAGCGTGATGTTTGAAATGGACTTGCATGCTCGTGTTTACAAAAGGGAAAGACATTACTATAATGGACTTATTTGAGCATGCAGACATACTCACTTAGAGCTTACTAAGATCACTCATGCTGACATGGTAGACGGAGTAACTAAAAGAGACTATCATTATTTGAGTCCGTCATCACTCTCCGTATTTTCCTTGACCAATAGGACAATACAAATGGATATTTAGTTGGGGGCAAGGTGATTATTGTGCATATTAGGCATTGAGGAAGGCGGAATGCCGAAACCGGTCTGCCTAAAAATAAATGAAATGATTTGAAGAATTTCGAGTCCGAGGAGTGCGTTGTAAAATCCTTTGGAAGTTGGTGTTTTATATATAAATATATATATATATATATATATATTACAAAAAGAGTTGCCTCTAGGTGGGATGCACTCCCAGGTGGAAATTACGCCAAAGCAAGGGCACACGCCATGAACAAAGTCCTTTTCTGGTTTACCTGCCAGACGCGTTTCGGACCAACGCCCTCTTCAGTGGCAGACCATGTGACGTGACAGCGTGCGGCAACCACCAGTAAATCCCATTTTGTATTTTGTATAGCGGCCTGCCTGGTCGCGGGATTGCACCACCGCAAAACACTTGCGGGTCCGCGGCTGCTTTATTGGGGCAGCTAACTGTGGAACAGGAGGTGCCTGTTATATGCAGGGGTGCCGGCGCGAACATCAGCAATCCTTTTAAAGACATTTTTGAATGTGAGTGTCGGCGGCGACCCACTTGGGTTTTACTGAACCACCAGTCCCAGGAAGCATTGCTTCAGGTGGTTCACCTGAGCATAATTATTACGGGGAGTTACTGGTGGTTGCCGCACGCCGTCACGTCACATGGTCTTCCACTGAAGAGGGCGTTGGCCCGAAACGCGTCTGGCAGGAAACCAGAAAAGGACTTTGTTCATGGTGTGTGCCCTTGCTTTGGCGTAATTTCCACCTGGGAGTGCATCCCACCTAGAGGCAACTCTTTTTGCATTTTGTATAGCGGCCTGCCTGGTCGCGGGATGCACCACCGCGAAACACTTGCGGGTCCTCGGCTGCTTTATTGGGGCAGCTAACTGTGGAACAGGAGGTGCCTGTTATATGCCGGGGTGCCGGCGAGAACATCGGCAATCCTTTTAAAGACATTTTTTGAATGTGAGTGCTGGCGGCGACCCACTTGGGTTTTACTGAACCACCAGTGTTGTCAGGGGATACAAGGTAGCCATCTCAGTCAACAAAGTATGCAGGTACTGCATTCCGAGGCACTGCAACATTATGCCCAAGTAAGGGCAGACAATCAGGCACTGCAACAGTCCCTGGCTGAGGTGACTGGCAAGGTAGTAGCACTTACCATAGAAATGGTGGAGCTCCAGCAGAGAGTTGTGGGGGCTGAGGAAGTTGGCTCCAAAGCTATTAGGTCTATTAAGAGTCACGAGAGTCAGCTGATGCAGTTCCAGTCCAAAATTGAGGATCTTAAAAACCCCCAGCTCAGCAATAATTTGAGGATTTTCAGAATACCTGAAGGAAGAGAAGGAGATGACCCACGGCAGTATATCGTTAAGCTGTTGTTTTGGTGGACTGAGTCATGGACTCTCGAATTCAGGAGGGGCATCACCTCCCGATAGATTGGAACCGTGCTAATGCTAACTTAAAGCACCCTCACCCGATCTTGATCTTTGTGGGCAATCTTTTTACCCAGACAGGCAATCTCTCCTAAAGCTCACCCCACCGTTCCTATTGTGGTTGAGTCAATGTCTGTGTTCCTACGATCAGACCTCTGTAAGCTCACTATGATTCGGCGCTGGAAGCTACGCCAAATGATTGGACCTCTGAAAGCAGTTGGGCACAGGTCTTCCTCCAGGAACCAGCTAGTCTTAAGATTATTAAGGGTGGTCGGACACAGTTTTGCTATACTGACTCAGATGCAGCACAAGTTCTCAGCCAGTGGCAGGGTCCAACTTCGACTGCCTAATCAGAAATACCGTGGGCGTGATACTGTGCCTATGCTAAATTGTCTGCCAGATTTTTGATCCATGCTTGAAATGTATGAATCAGTTTGAATATGAATACTTAATTTCTTCCCCTCCTTCCCCCACACCTTTCTTCTTTTCCTTTCTCCCTCTCTTAATTGGTTCAGTTTCTTTTTCTTCCAGTTTTCACCCCTTATGCTCACTTTCTTTTTTTATACTAGATGGGTAAAATAACTATTTATGTGGGGCGGGGTTCGGAGGTGGGTGGAGGTCCCGGTTAGGGATGATACAGCGCTGTCACTTCATCTGACAGCACAAGGGTGGGATGATTCCTTTCCTTGGACATGGGGTGGTGGGGGCAATGGGGGTAGAGTGGGACTATTGATCAAAGTTTGCTTTTTGGTGCTCTAGTTGAGGGGGGTTGTGGGTTGCCAGAGGTAAAGAGAGCCAGAGTTGTTGTAATATGTTATTTGGCAGGGCATCTTGCTATGGCAGAAACTTGAGAGGTTATTATGGGGTAGTTTTAGCGAGCATTTAATGTCTGTTGTGATGGATCAATTGAGAATTATGGGTTGGAATGTTGCCGATCTTCGTCGTTTGAAGTGTAGATTTTTATGAGAGGCAATTATGATGTTCAAACTGCAATTAGTATGTCTATATGAAACTCATTTAGCATACAAGGATCATTTCTAATTATGCCACCTTGGTTATGATACCCTTGTATTCACCTCGCAGTCTGCTTCTATCTGGGCGGTTGCTATAATGTTGGCCAGGCACTCTGACGTTAAGGTTCTCAAAACTGTAGCAGACCCAAGGGGGAGGTGGGCGATTGCCCAGCTTTTACTGGGAGGTAGTAAATACGTTATTTGTACAGTATATGGTCCAAATTGTGATGATTGGGGGATTTTCAATCTGTTTTTCCTTGAATTGTTAGACTGGGTGGGAGATTTAATATTACTGAGCAATTTTAACTGTTTTATGGATTATTGGTTGGATTCTACAAATCGGGCAGCTCACCCCTGTATGACAAAAACTAGGGCATCCATCTTGGAAATCGGTCGCTTAAATGGGTTGACTGATATGTGGAAGGCCCTTCTATCCCGGCAAGCCAGGTTACACTTTCTTCTCTTCTCTGCATAAACAATATTCAAAAATAGGTCTGATTTTTGCCGGGCCACAGCTGGTGCAAGGTGCCATAATAGACGTCTGCTCCAAGATTATTTCGGCTCATAATCCATTACTTCTTACATTTCAGACAGATATTTGCAAAAAGGAAAGCCATCAATTCACCTTTGTGTGGCATATCCTCCCTGATTTAGATTATAGAATCTATATGTCTAGACTATTAAGGGAGCTTACTAAGGCCCAATAAGAGAACAGGCCCCCGCCATTTGTATGGGATGCAATAAAAGCGTTCATACGTGGAATAATGCTACAATTTATTTGAAAAGAAATAAGGATATGTCCAAAGGTGCTAATCAGCTGCAACAGCAAATAGTGGAGCTAGAGCATCAGCATTGACCAGCAAATGTAGTGAAAGATTCGGGGGAGCAGGCTATCTATGTGGAGCTGATTGAAAACCGTGGTCTCTTTGACCGGGGTCTTAGGGAAAAGGCGGCTGCCAGCTACCTAAAAAATAAACTACTTCAGTCTGAATACAGCAAAAATGTTGGCCGAGTATTAGCTCATCAGATTTTGGATATAAGATCCAGATGTGTGATTAGTAGTGTTAAAGGAGGTAATAGAGTACTCTACACCACCCCCAGGCTATCACAGAGCAGTTTACACTGTTTTATCAAGAGGTGAATAGTCACCCACAATTAATCAATCGATCGGATCTCCTGCAATATTTACAGGAGAGTGGACTCTCTCACCTAGAAGCTGGGCAGGTGACTGTATTGGAGAAAGAAATCTCTGAACTAGAGTTGGAACTTGCTATTAAATCTTTGCCTTCTGGAAAGGCGGCCAGTGAAGACGCTATCCTGCTCGAATTTTACAAAGTGTTTATGGACATCATACTACCGGAATTCATTAACTTAACAAGGCATATTGATGGTGGAAGGTCCCTGACTCATGGAGTCTTACTATCATAGCAGGTCCCTAAAGAAGGATAAGCCATCAGACGATAGGGGCTCTTATCAGCCTATTTCTCTGATTAATTCGGATACAAAGGCATTCTCAAAGATATATTAGCTACCAGATTGGCCCCTCTAATGGAGAGTTTAGTCTCGCCTCAGCAACATGGTTTGGTACCCGGTAGGGACACCACAAGTCATACCAACACAGCCATTGCGGCATTTGATGTCGCTGGAAGATCGACTAAAAGGGGTCGTATGATTCTACAAGATGCTGAGAAGGCGTTCGACCGGGTCATATGGGATTGTCTATGGGTAACACTGGGGGTTCTTGGTATTGGCGGCAGGTTTACCAAGTGGGTATGATCCCTTTATAGAAATCCTAGGACTAAGCCAGTGTGTGGCAGGAACTGCTCTCTTCCATTTCAGATCTTCAGTGGCACCAGGCAGGAGTGCCCGCTCTACCCCCTCTTATTTGCATTATGCATAGAGCTGTACTTAAGGTCCCTCCTGTTAAATCAGGGAATTTATCCATTGATTTCCAACAGTTGTGAGCTTAAAGTCACAGCCTATGCGGTTGATGTTGCCATTTTTATGACATAAGACTAATAACAGAGGAAGCCAATGGGTTTGGTGTCTTTTCTGGATATAAATTAAATTTAACTAAAACACATGTATACTTCTTAATTATAATTCTGAGGTTCCAATTCATGGTGCAGTAGCAACAGCTACATATTTAGCGATTAGGCCAAGCGTTTGGGTTGAAAATATTATCAACCTCAATTATGAACCTTTACTGCAGTCAGTAATTGCTAAACAGTGGTCGTGGAATTGGCTTCCTGTTACCACACTCGGATGTTATAATATTATAAAGAAGAATATTCTCCCTAAATTTCTTTACTTGTTTCGGGATAACCCTTTGAGAGTTCCGAACTCTTTTTTTAATTGTTTGGAGGGCGCCATTGGCAGTTTTATCTGGGGCAACAGATGGGCCAGGAGGGCTATTCCACTTCTGTAACTCCCATTTAAGAAAGGCCGGTTTCGGCTACCCAATTTTAAACTCTAGTTCTGGGCAGCTTTTGGTGGCTGAATACGCAACTTACTTACGGCGCAAGATCCAGATTAACCTATTGTGGACTACCATTTGGCTCTTGGACTGGATGCAAGGCTTACGGAGTCTAGCTATCATAAGCATGTCCGATTTAATATCCTCAGGGATCTAGCTTGTGTAGGGAAGGAAATCTGCTGCAGGTATTCCTTAGCCACTCTGCACGGGTATACGCTGCTATGAGGGAATCCAGCATTCCCAGAGGTATTTCATGATTCAGCGGGTAAGGCCTAGGCAAGGGTAGGCGTGGAGACTGTAGGGCAGTTATTCAATGTCAATGGCTTCTGTTACTTCTCTACAGACAACTATTGACCTCCCCCATTGGTTTTTCTTTAAGTGTTTTCAGCTGCTGGTCTATTTTCTCTATGGCTGTAAGGAGCTAATTCTGTCCTACTTGTATAGAATACCCAGGAAAGCTTTGATCAGTGCACTTTACCTGATGTTTCCCATGCATACCAATGAGGACAGTTTATAACTTGCAGCTAAATGGAGTAGGATGCTTTCTTCAGACTTTTCTGCAGATAAAATTCAGAATGCTCTAGACGCTATAGATCATTGTTTTCATTCTGTAAGCTTAAAGCTGCAACAGCTTAAGATGGTTTGTATGTTATATTATACTCCTGAGAGGATTTCAAAATAGGCCGCAAATCACGGTTCAGACAAGACCCAATGTCCGAAATGCGGCTGCCTGGCAGAGGATATGATACATGCCTGTTAGCTGCCCAGCTCTGCAGGAAATCTGGGTAGGTGTGGCCCAATTGGTAATATCTCATTCAGGCAGTGACTTTCAGTTGTCTAACAGGGAGATCATGTTAGGCTTTAAAAGCGAGAGCAATACTAGCCGCAGGTTATTGAGTTCTTTTCAAGCCCGGCTATGCATATCCTGAACATGGATTTCTCCCGTGCCCCCGAGGATGGGTGAATGGTGGGCAATTATTTGCCAAACATACAAGTGTGAGCTAGCTATAGCTAAGGTTGAGGGTGTTAATGCTCTCAGGCTCTGTCAAAAAACATGGGCTGATCTCAGTTGGGATTAAGGTGGACTTAACTACTGTTGCAAATGTTTTTTGTACTCCCATCTTATCTTGTTGTGTACAAGTTTATTGTTTATGTCTGCTGCATATTGTTCATAACTTTTTGTTCGTGATTGGCTCGAAAAAAAATAATTAAAAAAATATTGCAGTTTTGCTTACTTTTGGCCTACAAAGTTCAGCAAGATATCAAACGGGGGTGAATAGTGTGTGAAAAAACAAGGAGATGATGGACGGAGCCCTGAAACTTTTCAGACACTCACCCACAGTCACAGATCTGGGTTGAATCCATCATCGTTCTTTAGTTCACTTCACCACCCCAGTTCAGACCCAGCCATATGCAAATCAGTCTTGACCCTGTTCCTCATGGGAACAGTCCAGCCCGAACTGCCTAGCCAGGTTTTCCCTGGACCGGAAACAAGCATCCTGGGACCGGTTTCGGGCTAACACCCCTCATCAGCCAGGCTAGCTTGAATCCAGTGGCAAAGTGAGCAAGGGACCCACGTCTGGGTATACCCCGCCAACTTAGGGCAAACAAAGCAAACACAAGGAGATGATGGACGGAGGGCTGAAACTTTTCAGACACTAACCCCCAATCACAGATCTGGGTAGAATCCATCATCGTTCTTTAGCTCACTTCACCACCCCAGCTCACTTTGCCAGTGGATACTGAAGATGAGTGATTTTATATGTGTTTTTGGTGTGTGGAACAGTAATATTGGGAGGATCGTGCAGTTGCAGAGTATTTGAAGGTGTGCTGCAGTGGTGTTATTGGTGATAAAGGCTTACACCTGTTGTAGGTATTCTGCACATACACAGAGCTATGCACAGGATAATAGGACCTCGGAGTATAGTGGTGAGCCAACCATACACCTTAGTACCCACAATCCCAATCCGACTAGCTTTAGCGTCTCATTAGCAACGATGCTACCAATGATTAGACAACCCAGAACACGGTCTCTCTCTCTCAGGACTCGCGGGAGCAAGAACACCCTTTCATAAATCACTCATGC